>VZRL01003130.1:1259992-1292700 GCA_013397895.1 Origma solitaria | reverse complement strand
GTTTTTGTAGTCATAAGTTGAGCTTATAGTTCTTAATTTTTATTTTAAACCATTGTATACTGCATGTATTAAATTCAAGCTATCTTGTCCCATATTTTAAATCGAAAAAAACCAAGTCTTCCAATCCACCCATGGCAGATTTATGACTTTAGCACAAAACCAGGGATTTAACACTTCATTTGGCTCACAATAGGAATATTGAGATTACCCAGTACCCCAAAGCCACACCAAATGGGTCATTGCTGAGGTGTTACCAAAGACATACACAGACTCAGACAGCACAAATTGTCACATTTAACGCACACCAGCAGAAGAAACACAGGTGACACCTGATTTCAACAGCTCTGAGCTCGTCATGATGATGCTACAAAAGTGACCACGGTTTGGTCCTCAACACCCAACACGGCAGGGGCAAACACCAGAGGGTTCAGGCTGGGGGAAGACGCAGACAGGGACAGAGAACGAGCTCCAGAACCCTCCTTCATGGAGTCTCGAGAGGATTACAAGCAAATCACAGCCCGCTCCAAACCCAGCTCCCCACTGGACTGCCTGAGCGGCCACCAGAAAGGAGAAAATACATTTATGAGCTGTCTGCTGGCACAGGACCTGAGCACGGAGCAGGTGCCTCCAGCCCCCCTGACACTCAATGGGATGCAGAAATGGCACAAACCTCTTATTTATGTGTCTCTTGATGCTCCATGTACATGGCCAAGGGTTTGACCCTAAACAAATAAAAAAAAGTGAATGCTGTAGCAGTACACACCAATAAAAGTCAAACTCCCCCGTAACAAAAAGAAAAAACCCAAAAACTAAAAAATCCCAAAACAAAAAGCTCTTCCCATTAGCAAAAAGAAACCAAAAAAAAAAAAAAAGAAAAAGAGGCAACTAAATTTGTTATTAAGGAAAAAACAAAACCAATTGAAATCCAGACACTAAAGTCAGGTCAATGTAAATATAGAACAAAAAATATGCTGCTGGGTTTATAAAGAGCATCCAAGCTCTTACCTGTGTATTTTTAAAAAATATGTTATGTTTTCAAAGGATATAGTTAGAGCCAATTCCACAGTCCAGTAGTCACAAAGTTTAATCCTAATAGCAGAAGAGCATGGTTTACTACAAAAAAAGAGCTTAGCAAAGTTGGGAAATTAATTGCACTAGAACTAATTCACCAAAATAAAACTAAAACTAAAACTAAAACTTTGCTGATTTTGCATGTGCAGTGTAGCTACCAATTTTACTCACTTGTGCATCTCCTAATAATCCCAAATTGACCTGTATGACATACTGGAAAGGCAGATTTACGTCTTTTCAAGCAAATCGCACCTCAGGACTGATCATCCTTATCTAATTCACCCCTTCCTCACTCTTGAGGTGGGGCTGAAGGCCTGGAGTGCACCCCATGGCACCACGTGTTTTCAAGAAAAGCAGACACTCATTTTAACTCTGTACCCTTGCCATGGTCTTCCAACCATGCAAAGAAACAGTCAAGTTTCCACGCGGTGTTTATTGGCTTCCATTGCTATTATTCTTTTAAAATAAATATCGACTAGAACATTACTCCTCAGGTCCCTAAGCAGAGGCAATGGGATGACACAGATCAGCCAATGCTGAAATCCTAAGCGTAAGGAAGAAGAGATGGGAGGAGAAGAAGTATCAAGAGTCTGGCCAAGCCCTTGCGCTAAACAACTCAGCCTAATGCACTTGGAGTCGCTCTTGGGTGGAAATCACCGAGCGGGGCTGCACTGAGAGCCAGGAGATGCAATTAATGAGGTCACTGCCGACCAGAGAACTCCTGGCAGGAGCCGAGGCTGAGGTTCCTGGCAGGAGGACTCAGGACCTGCCAGAAGCTGCAGGAGGCGGATGAATCAGCCCTTCACACAAATGCCCAAGCCGGGGGACAAAAATGGAAAAACAGCAAAATCCTGCAATGTGAAAGCCACCCTGCTTGTGTGACTAACCACATTAAAGTAAATTTTAATAGCCAGTGCCACAGGACACGTTAGTTCTGTTGTTTTAGAGCAGCACTGAAGAGCAACATCTGTTTGCTAGAAATGCGGAGTCCAGCTTCTCAGTGGAGCTCTCCACCAGCAGATCACAAATCACTCTGCAGAGAGGCAATATCCATCCCTGAGATCGAGAGGCTGGGAACAGAAGGAGACCTCGGGGAGGACGAGACTTGTCTAATACCAAACAAAACAGCCCAAAGAGGATACAAAACAAATGCATGTTTTGTTATTGCAAGTAAAAAAATTACCTTGCTGACAAAAATAATACATTTTCTACCATAATGGAGCACAATGCAGAGGTCCTCTTAATTTGCTAGTCCTACATTAGATAGCCTTACCTAGACAATTTTAATTCCAACCCTTCCTACAATGACAAAGCCTAATTAACGTGATTACACGATTAAGGAAAGTACCACATTTTCGAGCAAAAAATTACAATTTTATTATTAATGCATTTGTGTCACACAATTTGTCTACTTCCTTGAAATAGCAAAAAATTAATGCAGAGGAACATACTGCTTCCCCGTTTACTCTGAATAAAAAGCAACAACCCTCCAGGACATGAAAAAAACCCAAGCATTGCATCTGCGAAGGTATTATTGGTACATATTCAGAATATGAGGCACCAACTGGCCATGTAGAATGGACAAGACTAAATTATGTCCACATAAAACTGGTATTTTAGGTCTTCAGACTCAGAAAAAAACAAAAATCCTTACAATAAAAGGTGCATTTCATGACACAAAATTACAATCATTAGGTGAGTTACCCTACTATAAAATAATTTTAATATAATATGTTTAGCTCCTTGAAATTGTCTTTGTAGATAGTCCCCTAGTAAAATATTTTTTGCAATAAAGTAATTTACCAAGAGCCAAATTGCTTTGCTCCTATTAGAGCTTCTCCTGTACCTATTTTATTTTTGCCCTGACAATGTATTTTAAAGGCAGTAAAGCAGAAAGCAGTAAAAGAAGCAATAATGAAGGAAGAGACACACAAAGTGATCCTTAATGGATTGTCAGCTCATGAAGGCAATTCACAAGCCGGAGCAAAATGAGTTCTATGCACAAAAGAAATCAATACTCATTGTAGCATCCTTCCTGCTACACTGCAATTTATCAGCTAAGCAGAATCCTGTCACATCCCATAGGTCTCAGGCAGCTCTCTGCTCTCCCAAGCAGTATTTATTCTCCAGGGGCTCCGCCCCGGCTGAATCAGATCCAAGAACAGTGCCTTGGAGAGTCCTCGGCAGCCAAGGGCCAGGATGAGCCTCAAACCATGAGCTGGAGAACCTCACACGGCTCAAGACGTCCCTGGAGGGCCATCTGTCCCCTCGCTGCTGGTGACTTACCAGAGCCGTATTTACACAGGCAAATGGACCGTCATGTTTATTATTTAACTTAAAATAGGGACACGCTCAAGCTGCCTGAAACTCACACTGCACGATTATGTTTTAAGGACAGATGGGAAAAAAAGGGAAACGCTTCATTAAAAATGGATAAATAAACACCAAGAGAAAATCCATGAACTCACACTTACTAATCCGAACATTTTGGAAGTTGTAAAGATTAGCAATAGTTTTGCCAAGGGCAAGACTCATAACAATAACATTAGTCATCTAAACCTGGAAATAAGTAAACACCTGGCTTCCTAAAGTTTGTCCTCACACACGAAATTTTTTTTATTAACATGAAAATTTTCAAATGCAATTCAGAGCATAGAGCTCTGCAAACCTATTAACATGGCTGGAATAAATAACACTGGCGAACCGAGAGACACAAAGGTCACAAACTCACCATTTACCTAATGGGGCATATTTCTACATTTCAGATTATCTGAAGTCTTTTAATGAAACATAATGGCATCAAAGGAGATAACCCCCCCATTAAGGAGGTGCTCCCACTGCGGTAGGAAGAATTCTCGGCACACCAGTCAGGCTTGAGTGGGTGTGAGGGCTGCTGGTAATTAGCCATGACACAAATGAGGACTGAGAGGCAGAAATCTTCTCCTAGAGAGCTATGATGATGAACCACCTGCCCTCCCATGGGGCAGGCTGGAAGGTGGTTGGAAATTTTGGGTGTTTTGAGATTGGTTTTCAAACACTCAGAGGTCAGTTTGGGAGTTCTCAATCGATAAATTGAAATCCTGATGAGTAAAAGTAAAGCTCCATGTTTTAAAGGCTTCCAAACAGGCATCTTCAAGATCAGTTTTTCTGCTGATGTTTTGCCTCCTCCACTCAAAGTAATGGGAGATTTTGGTCAGATGACTTAAGAAACTGATACAACAGTCAGAGAAAATTGGGGAAAAATAAATGATCTTGGGAAAGTGTTGCCTACTACTCTGGTAATCTTGGCCATTTCTTTCTCTAGGAAATTCCCAAAAATTGCAAATGGAAGGCTGTAGAAATTAAATACTATGTGAGAGAGAAAGTGAGAGCGCACGAGAGAGAAGGAGAGAGAGTACATGAAAGATATTTCCTCTTAAAATTAGGAGGAAAAATGCTTGACTAAATATTGTGAACATAGTTAAGAATTTTTTTTTTTTCTTAAGAAGCTGCAGTGTAACAATACAGCAGAATGACAGCTCCTCTTAAACTATCAACATTTAGCATCACTACAAAATGCACAGAATCCTGGAGTGTTTGTTTGGCAAAATGCAATCTAATACACACCTAACAATTTTTTTAAAAAGGACTGACTGTATCAACAGGTGCTGGTATCTGCTCAGTTATGCTGGAGAAAGCAAACTATGAAAACACCTAGAGAGCCCCAGGCACAGAACAGCTACCTTGTCAAAAGGAAGAACTAATAATAACATTAAACAAAAACATCAGTGGTAATAGACAGCAAATTTCAAAAAGAGACAGTAAAGATCCTCTGACAAAGTACTAAAAAAAAAAAAAAAAAACTGAAGGAACTTTACAGAGGAATTTTCTGGAGCTTTGGATCTATTTCTAAGACACTTTAGAGTAATGCAATGAGTTTTCTCCAAAGAGAAAGTCCTCTTGCAAGAGTAATGCAAGGAGCACATTCAGTAAGAATATTCTTTTAGTGGTTTAAATAGCAGCCTTTGCTTTGGTCTTAGAACTGGTCTTAGAAGCAGTTTGACTTTGGAACACTTCTCTGCACAAATGAGGTTTCTACAGGATTTCCCAGCTCCAGAGCACTCGGTGAGGGTGTGCAGCAGGAGCTGGGTAGGCGGCCCTGGCCAGAGCCCTACTAGAAATTACATCATTTCAAGAGGATATGTTTTCCTTGTTTGGCATTTCCCGCCTACTGCTGGTAAATCTCCAAACAAACATTGAAAACTATTAATTGGAAGATTATGGAAACAACAAACTTTCCCTTCATGACTCAGCTTTAAAAATGACATTAAACCATCCATGCACCTCTTCAGCTTTTCCTCACTGATCTCTCCCACTCCCTCCTATTGCCATCCCGGACAACACACATTAACCCCACACCCTTCTACACAGAGCCTTGCTTCCAATACAGAAAATTCAAAGGAAAAAATAATTATACAGTACCATGACTATTCTGTGCCCTGTCCATTGCTCATCACACAGTCTGGAGATCATTGCTTAAGACTTAAAGCAGAAGAAAATTAAAGACTAAAATGTTGTATCATCTTTGCATGGTAGAGACATTTTTCTGTCTGATTTATTCTCATTGGGAAAAAAAAGTTATATTTATTTTATATGTTTTTTATTTTATGGCTGCCCCATCCATGGAAGTGATGAAGGCCAGGCTGGACTGGGCTCTGAGCAACCTGGTCAAGTGGAAGGTGTCCCTGCCCATGGCAGGGGGTGGAATGAGATGATCCTTTCCAACCCAAACCATTCCAGGATTCTGTGATTTAGCAGAAAGGATAAATGCTTTGGACAATGAATGTAACTGCAGTTTGCTGATGACAGTTCTTGCTTTAAAGAAGTGAGGACCATTTAAAGCAGTATCACTGAAACATAACATTCCAGGGTTTGACACAGGCGAAACAAAGCAGGCTGATATGTAGGCAGGCCTGCAACAATCAAATATTTGTGCAGATGTGTCAGGACTGTGTAACCCAAACCACGGAGCTGAAGGTTAAAGGCTGAGCAGGAGACCTGCACATATTTTGAAAGCACACACATACGTAGGCACTTACATATATTCTACATACACATAAAGTACACACAGACGGATGATAATGCCAATGTATAGAGACACCGGACTGAAAATCATGCTTGGTTTTTTGGGGAAAACGTTCTCCCTGTAATTATTTCAGGAAGATAAAACAGGAATGGATAACTCATCCATATTTTTTACAAGCTTTGCAACTCATTTAAACAATAATATAATATTTAAATTAATTTTAATACACAGAACCAGCTACTAGTAGCCAATTCTGTTACCTACTTTTAGATAAAATACTAACCCTACTAAAGATTATATACGTATTTTATTGACTTCAACAGAACCATTATTCCATCCTCAGCACTAAGTCTGGTGAAACCACTGTGCATTCTCAGTACTGTGAGGTCAAAACCTACTCAGTATGCCAATCTAATTACAGGTTTTGTCAGACATACATACAACCTGAGAGTTCAAAAGAACTTCCATCTTGAAAAAGCTCCAAGATTTACTACAAATAAGTTGGGCCTCTTACCAAGCCATGCAGAGATTAATTAATTTATCTACATTACTACATTTTTTTCCATGTTTGCACTGCATTTTTCTCAATAATGTTGTAGCCAGATGCTTTAGTTCTCCTAGGTCAGACTTTTTTACTGGCTCCTTGCCACATACACAATATGTACAAAAATAGGGATTTTTGTTTTTAAATATGTAGATATTCAATTATCCATCTTCTCAACATGAGGGGTCTGGGCCATCAGTGAGCATTTCAGGCCAGTGATATACACTGCCATCCACATCAGGAGAATGTGCATGGGGACTAAAACTAGGACCACATCTAGTGCTGCCTCTCTGAAACAGCAAAAAGAAGAGAAAGTTACTTTCCCTCTGGTTATTGATAGCCTTGATGGAATTTTATCATTCAAAAGATACTCGTATTCCTTCTTTAGACACTCCAAGCATACTTAACTGTATACATGACTTTCAGATTCTTACTCATTTTCCCTCCTTTATCAGACTAATTTACTTTCACCACATGATAGAATCTATCGGCTGAGAAAACATCAGGGATAATCACGGCGTTTCCAAAAGGATTTATTACAGATTATAACAAACTCATCACCTTAATGGGATTTGTCACACAATAGTTTAAATCAACTCTATAGATCTACAGAGGATAACAACTGCTTTAAAATATAAGGACCCAAACCTGAAAGAGTCATTAGGTACATAATGAACTCCCTCAATTCACATGTAAATCCCAGCAGCCTGCTCAAGAGCCTGGAGAGGCATGATTAAGCCGGAAAGCACATGCTGCAAAATACTTCACCTAAGTCTTTTGCTTTTCTCATGCACTTATTTGTTTTAAGTAATTTAAATAATATTACAGAAGCCTTTCTTGTATTGAGGCATCTACTACCTACAGAATTTTCTGTTGTTGGGAGGTTTTATTTTGGACAAAATTTCCTCACTCCATTAGAATCACTTCTAAAAAGATCAAAATAATTGATTAATCTCAAAAAAATCCAAACACTTTACCAGGTAGGCTAGCAGAATGCTAACACCATTTAAAACCAACACAAAAATAATATACACAAACACTCTCCCTCATACCCTGGCCCATTCTCAGTGAGTTTTAGGACTTGATGAAGAGCAAAAGGAATAGAAGGAGCCTCTGGAGCCTGCAGTGCAGTAACCATCTACCAGGTTCCTACCACATACTCTAAACAGTCACAAAACCTCACAGCTGTCACCGAGAGATTTTCCATTCAATATGAACCTTGGGGGTGTTGAAAACGAATCTAGCCTGTAATGCCTGCAAACCCCCTTCCAACCACAGGCTGCAGCGGGAAAATTCCCTTTTGTACATCAGCAATCCAAAGGAGGAGAAACAGGAGAACTTAAAACATGGAGCTGTCATTGGCAGATGAGCAGACATGACTGGTTTTCCACATGGATATCCATAAAATGCTTCTCACAACCTGCATGAGAACACTGGAGACAGAGATGCTCACAGGAGCATCAGCTGGTCGCACATTTCTTTGTCTTTTTTTCCTCTCCGTACACACCAATCCAAGCAGTTGGCAACTGCTACTTAATCCAGATCAGAAGATGGGTGTGCCTCAGAAGAAACCACACAGACAATCAAAATCAATTGCAGGTCTCCTCCAGAATGTCAAATATTCCACACTGGAGAGAGGAGCTCAGACAACCTATGCTTGCTGACTGCTGCCCCGGTGTGGTGGATGTTTTAACAGGCCTAAGATTACAGAGAAAAATAAAATTATCCAGCTTCATACTTTCCTCATATTCCTTCATTCTTTTGGGTTTTCCTTTAAATCTCAACATAAGCGATATGGGAAGCAATAGGGAATAGTGTGCTTACTAAATATTGTTACATGTCAGATTTCCCCTGAACCGGAAAAGAAGCCCAAACATACATTCCTTTTATTTCCCAGTTGAACTGTTCAGTAATTTTTCCTTTCTGATTTCTCACGCCAGACACACAGCCAGCTTTACATGTCTGCCCATCCCCGCAAATCCAGGATTTGGGAAAAGCTGACTTACACAACACAAGAAGAAAGATTAAAAGTAGAAAGCTTAGAGGAACAAATAAACAGTGGAGAGGAAAAGAGAACATAGGTCTAAGGCAAAGTCCAAAATGCCTTCATCAGTCAGAGGGATGAAGCAGCATTTAATAGCCATAAGAACAGACACCTGAGCCCATGACTCACAAGAAACTACGAGCTTCTCCCTGAACTGCATCCTTTTTTAAATGTTTATACTGTAAGAGATGAAGTCAGATACATTAAACTTCAAATAATAATCTAAATCAAGTATATTAAACCATACTACAAAACAACCAGTTTAGGCTGCTTCAAATTATGGCATCGATAGCAACTAAAAGCTAAGTGCCCTGGCATTCGAATCCCTTGGGAATTAAAGCATGAGCCCATTAGTACATTGCACTAGCATCAGCCAGCTAAGCTGTCAGGGTTGTTCCCAGGTGCAGCTCCCTCTCCTGAGAAAGTGTCCCTCTGGATAAACCTATGACCAGACCTCAACCTCCTTTCTCCCTTGATGTGCTGTAACCATAGTTAATCCTCAGCCGGGTCACAGCCGGCTCTTTCCTGGCATCTCCACACTCTTCTCTGTAAAATACCTGCTGTATTTAATTCCCCTTTACAACAGCCCTAAAGAGCACACTGGTTCTTTTCTATTCCAATGCAATAACAATGACTGAAAAAATATACAAATGGTTGTATGTTTTCTTGTAATTCCCCAACTTGCTGACGAAACTTAACACAGTCAGCTCTCCCAATCCATTCTCACTGACCCCATCTCTACCTCACTAGCTCATAGTAATTCTTTGCCACTGCACTTGCCTCTAATCCAAGTTTGACAGGACTCAAAGCCTTCTTAAGAACTCACTGATAAAGCCTCCAAAAATTATTAACAGTGAAAGCATGTAGAATATGAACATAAAATCATGTAGTTACGGATCTCTAGCACAAAATCCTTTCCCAGGTCCCAGAAAAAAAACCCCAACTTTTATGATTTCATCACATTGGATAGCTGGCCACAGCACAGATGAAGGTGAGCCAGAGCTCATGAGAGCCAGAGCCTATAAGGACAAAGCCTGCATTTCCAGCCTGCCTCCTCTGCTCCTCAGAAATCGACCCTGTACTTTACTCCCTCGCACACTCTTAAACCAAGGATGGCCCCGCAGATCCCCTTCATCGAAAGAGGATGCCCAAGATGCATTCATCCATGTTTATGGATGCCAAACCTGCACGCTAGCAAATCCCTGCTGGAGCTCAAGCCTGAGCTAGCTCAGACACAGAGGCATAGGTGGAATGGATTTTATGCTGGGTTTGTGCTGCTGGCAGGACAGAAAACAGCAGCTGTAGCTTAACAGTGACACAGACAGGCTGTGTGTGATTCCATACAAAGTCTACTGCCCAAAGCTATCCTTTCACATTCCAACAAAGAGTGAGATCTGTGCTACATCCAGACGCGTCCCTGAGCTTGGCAGAGAACTCAGAGGAAGTGTGCATAAACTAAAGCAGGAGAACTGTGCCATCTTCCACCCAACAGCAAAATTCTGTTCTTGGTTTATTTGCCCAAAGTTGACTAATACTTATCCTCTGAACTGAAACTGTCTGTCATCCAGGCCAGAATTCATCCCAACTGTGCTCCAAAGAAACTGCACTCAGATAGACAAGAAAAATAAAAAGTCAGATAAAAAGTCTATGTATGTAATCCAGCCAGAATGGTCAGTGACTCTCTACAGCCTATTAAAAAGTCTTCATATGAGGAGCACTGTGCCTATGTGTTCATTATTTAGTAATAAAAGACAGGGATGTAAAACACCAGCATCTGTTTTAAAGTTCTGTGTCAGGGCTGAGTGGGACTGTGCTCACACAGGACATTTCCAGGAATACTTACTTTAAACCTTCTATGTTGCCTTCTAAGACTATGTTACTTCCAGGCTGATTTACTTGTAAATTGTCAATAAGGTACCTTAACAACAGTTAACAATTAAACTCTTCCATCCTTAGCAGACCTCTATAAATCATTGCAATTTTACCTATACCCATGGGAATATACAATGCTAGAAGTTGCAAAAATAGATTTTTGAATAGGAGCAAAGAGGTGACCTTCTTGACTAAATTACTGTGCCTGGAAAAGCTGTAGATAAAATAATCTATCCTTATAATTACTGGGGGATCTGGAGGGAGGGGAAAAAAAGGAAGTGCAGTAATTTTGAACTACCTTATATAAATGCTACAAGCCCTAAACTCCACGGGTGGACTTTTGAATTAGAAGCATAAACTGATTAAATAAAGCAGAAGGAAAACCAAAACCAGGCAAAAACCTAAGGCTATGCAAGCAACCTGCAAAGAGCAGAACTGGCCAAAGCAACAGAAATTCCCCCCAGCAGCGCAGAGCAGGGCTCTGTCTGAGATGAGCATCCACACTCACATTCCACTCAGAGGAAAAAGGGCAAACTCTCCACTTCTCCAGCCCAACAAAGCAAGAATAAAGGAGATGATGAGCTCTTCTGCTACTCACTGTGTTTCCTATCTAAACACCTTCCCTTATGTAGTGAACCATCCTGTTGAATTTGGGGGGTATTGGGTTGTTTGGGGGTTTTTTTGGGGCGTGTTGTTTCAGTTTTTTATCATTATTACATTTTATTCTCTTACCCCTAAAAAGCCCTGAGATCTGTGGTCCCATGGGATTACAGACACGAGCATCTGGGCTGAAGGTGCGTCAGGAGTTTGGGAGCAATCTGCAGGGAACAAGAACATTTTCCCTCATGCAAAGAACAGTAATAGTGATTTTATCACAGATTTGCAGCTTTTAAATCATCGTGGAAAATGGCAAATTTCAAAAGGGCACAAGTATTAAGAAGTACTGGACAGAGGAAGAGGAATCTGTTTCCCTTGCCATGCATTTGATTGCTTAAACCCCAGGCATCAGGCTGCAGGGTATGGAAACTCCTGTTCTCTCAAAGAAATTCCCAGTATTTAAAAGAAAGTGGAAATTTTTAAGAGGATGAGAGGCAAATAAAATTAGGCCAGAGCCTGTTGCTTAAATTCATCTCGGGCCTTTCATATATCTGAATGCCGTAATCAGAATTTGCATTCAAGAAGATTAGAGTCCAGTCAACTGGCAGAAAAGATGAATATTTAGAATTATCTCAAAGCGTTGAAAAAGTATTTTAAAATCTTCTTTCATAAAACACTTGCATCTTTGAAATGAAACAGAGGAGAGCAGGAAAGAAGAGGGGAGTAGCGAAAAGCATTTAATATACATTTTTTCCAAAGTAAGATCATAAAAAATACAAAGCAATGCATTTAATTAGTTTTTCTCTAATTATCTCCTCTAACACTTCTTCCCCCTCCCTCCCATTTTTTTTTCCCAAACAATATCAAACAGATGTATTCAGGATACAGAGCGAAGTTGCTTCATTTCAATTACAGGACTTTCCTATCGGAATCGCAAAGAAGCTGCGATACAAAAGCGCTTTCAACAAGCCACTTTTTGGCGAGGAAAATGAGATCAGCTCAAGGTTTGTCCAATGTCACACAACAAAGATGCTGCGGCACCCTCCCACCCTGCTTGGAGCCATCCCATTCCCGCTCCCGCCTGCCAGGACACGGCCAAGGGCTATTTCCAGGCTTTGGCTTCCCACTCCCGCGCCCAGCTGTGCTGAACTGCTCTTGTCCTTATGCTCGCTTTGAGCCACAGCCAGCCAATCCTCCTCTGATCTACCTGGAAAAGTGACTCCAGTCACGAGTCCTTCTCTGTCAGAATCTAAAGGTAGGGACAGAAAATGGGGAAAAACAACGAAACGAAAGCACAAACGAAAAAACAACCAAATAAAAGCCACCAGACCCCAGGTTTTCAGAACATCTATTCCAAGTGGCAGCAAACTGTTAGAGTGGTGACACTTTTACCAAAATATTCTGAAATAAACAGCATTACACATGGCTTTACACTAGAAGTGTGCAAACCCACACGATTTACAGCCCACACAATATTTACCTAAGCCAAAAGAAATTAAGAGTTGTTTGGGTTTGGTTTGTTTTTCTTTTAAAAAATGCCACAGGAGCTGTAATTTCAGGTCTTGCTCATTCTCATAACTCAACATTTTTCCACCCCTCTATCAACATTATTGGTTCATAAATTACTCTTTCTAGCTATGCCACTACTAAACTTCAAGTTCATATCAAAATTTGTGCTTTTTTTTTTCACCTTACACATCTATTTGAAAATCAGGTTGATCAGCTTCTTTATAACTGAGAAAAGCCTGCCATTTTTCCCCCCCTAACTTTAACTACACCAATAATATTACTAAGCTAACAAACAACAGAAAACGTCGGAGCTAAAATAAGGAAGGTACTCGGGAGGGATTTTATAAAGATCACTCCAGGCCCATATATTTTACTCAATTTTTATTGAGCAATTTCTAGGTGGGCAAAAAGCCAGCAGAACAGAAGGAGCCGGCGCAGGCAGGTAGCAGTCACCCCATTTAGGGCTGTTATGTCCAGTTGTTAAGGGGAGCTGTCAGCCCGGGTCATACATCAGTAACAACAGGAAAATGCCTCCCTACCAACCTTGCTGCCTTGTCATTTAAAATATATACAAGTGACCTGTGCCTCGTTCCATAGGAAAATGCTAACTTTTAAACTCTGTGTAAAATACTTTGATGCACAAACCATGCTCGGCCACTTACTGCTTTTCTTTGAAAAAGCCAGGTGTCTACATATTATCTTCCTTAATTTCACAAATATAAGTCTCTTAATGCATGAAATCATCAATATTCTAACAACTACTGCAGCCTTTTATACGCATCTCAGCATTTTGCTGCAGCAATAGTGTGCAGTAATGTCCCAGAAGTTCACGTTGTACACATTTCATCATCTAAAGCAAACATTTGCACATATTTTACATAATCAGGGAAAAAAGTCTCACACAAACAGTCAACATTACGAGGCAGGAGGCCAAGCATTAAAGTCAACAGGCATTTTGTCACCAGCTTTGATGAAACACCTTTGCTGCTGAGGTTGGCAAAGCAGAAGCCACCTCCGATTTATTTATTTATTTTTAAATCCGTAAGCTAAGTCTGTTTTTTCCCCATGCTGTTGCAGATGCCTGGTCTAAGGGAGGTGATTAGAGAAGGCTGGACAGAGGCACAAAGTCATTTTGACGCAGTGATGTGGGAACAATTGCCAAGGAAATGCAAGAGGGCAGCTCTGCTCCGTGGGTGCCACGCTCCTCTCCTGGCCCTGAAGCACAGCGTGTGATTTGACTTAATTACTGAACTTCTACAATGAATTCTGCCTAGTGTCAGATGGAAAAGCATTAAGGGTTTAACTGTCTTAAAATAACATTTCCAAAGACTGTGCCTTGTTTTTCTGACCTGGTTTATACAATCCTAAATGGAAAGAGATTAGGAATTAAACGTATGCGGTGCGAAAATCACAAGGTTTGTTTTGTGAACTCCGCTCAATAAAGTGAAGTGGAAAGGATAAACTACCTAAAGATGCAATCGCTGAGAGAAGATCTGGAGACTGCAGGGATGGATAGTGAAGGTGTGATTCTTCCTACCGATGCTATTACCTCTAAATGAAGCCAGAAAGACACAATCCGAGGAGAACACAGACAGACAGACAGACAGACAGACAGACCAGACAGACATGGCACTGATTCTGCTCTCAAATGCTTGGAAGAGCTTGAACTTTTCTTGCAAGCTTAATTCTTGGGTGTTTACTTAGATGAGATTCCCCACTGGTTTTAATGACGAGCAGACCAATTAATTTCAAAGGACACATGAATATTCTACCACAGAAAAAGCAAACCCAACCGCAAATATAAATTAATAAAAACATTACAGGCTTTCATACCATCACCTGCCCCATACTTTCATCTCTCATCTGAAAGAAAAAAAACCTACTTCTAGTAAACACTGGCAGAAATGAGCACACGAGCAGCTGTGTCTGCATTAGTGCTTTATTTCCCACCACGGGCGCCGCTGCACATCCCAACTGTTCTCATTCCCCACGTGTTGCTTCCCACCATGGACAGCTCCTGAAGCACACAAGTGGAACTGGAAGGTGCTGTCCAGGGCTGGAATAACACATTCCACATGCTCCTGGCTTCTCACATCCCGCCGGAGCGGATGAGAGCCAGCAGGAAGGAAAAGCCCTCGGGTCCATCACTGGGGATTTGCAGCTCTTGCTCTGAAGTCCTGCTTCTCCTGTGCCTCCTCACTTGCTAAAACAACAACAGACACTGCCAACGACACCGGGAAGAAATTTTGTGCGCTTTGTGTGCAGCTGTGAAAAGGGGAATGTCTCCATGCAAGCACGTAATAAAAAATGTTAAATGTTTTATTTTTGCCTTGCTTCATCACCCGATCCACTGCAAAGGAAACAGTATAACTATTATAAGCCTAATATCTAATTACACTTTCATCTTATAGAGCAAAATGCTGATTCTGGAAATAGCTCAGCCTACATTATACGTAGACATATGGCCACATCTACATTATAAAGAAATTGCACAAGAGGATGAATCTCCAGCTTGATGCAGTTCTTGTAAATATACATGTACCATTAAGCAGATCAGGGACTTGACTTCAAATTAGATTCATTCCAATTTCTGAGACCCAACGCACATGCTCCAAAGCTATCCAGAGGGCAGCCACTGGTCTGGACCTTCACTGGGGGCTTAACTTAGGCTTTGATAGAATCACAGAGGGGAGTTTAATTTCATCTAGTTCCCCTGTGACAGCACTGCCACACAATTCACACCAACGTGTGGCAAAGGGGGAAAGGTGATTCACTCCCAAAATACAGCCTCTCTCTGTAATAAATCAGAAATACAGGTGCTGGCAAAAACAATTCTACCTCATTTAAGCCACGTCAGTGCAGCTCCTACAGCTCTGATGGGCAGCCTCAACTCCTCAGAAGGTTACACACATCAGCTTTCTTCGTGCCTGCCCTGAACTGGAGGCAATGCAAGGCTATTCACATCACCCTGGCTGAGGAGCAAAGCAAAGCTGGATCAATCTGCCCATCGCTTCCCAGGCTAAAAGCATGCTCAGATAACACAGGGTAACACTGCTAAGCCAAGGATCATTCCCACATCCCCACAGCTGGCTTAAACATTCATTCACCAGTTACTGACAGAGGAGGCAATAGGATCTCTCTTCTGACTCTCACTCACTGGCATGGATCAGGAAAGGCCACGTGGGTAGAAAGTGGAGCAGTCTTTGGGCTATTCAATGGACCAGATACACCTCAAGTACCCAAACGCAGATATATATAACTACATATGAAACGCTAAAATCCAAATAAACATATGACTCACTCACCACTGCCCAGTTAGAGCAGACCATACAATAAAAGTCTCATTTACAGCGCATTTTATTAGTGGAAAAGCAAGACATGACCGTATTGTCAAAGCTGTCACTTACTGTCAACTTGTAATATGTTGTTACAAACACTGAAAATGAGTGAAACAGACACTTTGCTTCAGGAAGGATAAGATGGGAATGGCTGGTACATGTCTTGGTCTCAAAACGTAAGACTTAACAATATAGAGAAATGTTTGCAAGACTAACGACAAAAGCCTCCAAGTTGGAGGATTGAGTGCATGTATGAATTTACCAGGGGATTAATTTAATTTACATGCAGGCAACATTAAAGGAAACAGAAAATCCATTGCATTCATTAAAAAAATTAAACGTAACAATGAAAATTGGCATTGAATACAGCCTAAGCAGGCCAAACGTGCGCTATACAAGCAGGAATCTTTGAAAGATCCCAGTTTTTGGTCACATGAAGAGAGTCAGGAGCGCTGTGTTCAAGTGCTAGAAAGATCCACGATCCCTGCCTGCCTAGCAACTTGAACACACTCAACCAGTATTCTCACATTTAACACAGTGTAAGGAAACCAGCTCTTTTCTGATATCTGACACTTTTAAACAATTTATATATTTCAGTACAAGCTGTATTTATAGGTAGTTAAGTGGATCTAAGTATTAAATAATGAAGAGATGTTCTTCCTATCAGTTGAGTGATTGCAACATTAAAAGATAGGAACATTACTGCACAAAAACTGCTAAGTTTTCCCCTCAAAGACGCTGTTCCTTAAATATTTCATAAAGTTGCTCTTTTGAGTGGCACTAAATATTTTTAAAGATGTTACCTCCTCAGTAAATGTCTCACTAAGTGGCTTTTTTGAACAAGGCAGCTGCTTTCCAGCCATTTAGCTTTTCTACACCCTCGAACATCAGCTTGATGAACAGAGCACACAGGGTGCCAGACTCCTCACAGCTGACCATTTTCCATGCACATACACAGGCCGGCAAGTACCCGAGTGTGTATGCACAGAATTACCACACATTTATGTTTATTAGAGAACTGGATTGTTGCTGTCAGCTGGATATTGTCCTTGTGGGAGACAAGCTGGAAAACGCAGAAGGGACACTGTTCAAGAAAGCTTTAATGAGATCTGACAGGAGGAGTTCAAAGTTTCACAGTCTTGTTTTTCCTCTGTACCTTCCAGAAAACACGAAGTTTAATTAATTTTAAATTTTCACTGTACACTTTATACTACCTCCTTCATTTTTTGCCTTTTTGCAGCTCATAGGTACAACAGGAGGAGCAAGTGTTAAGAGTTCACCATCATGATGAAGGACAGTTTGAAACAACAGACTTCAATTTTGCCATTATCTCCTTGTCCAGATTAAAAAAACCCCAAAAAACCATTATTGCAACAGAATTCTAGGAAAGGTATCTTCACTGCCGTGTCATCACACCTTGCTTGTTCAAGTCAACCAGAATACAAGAACAAATAGAGAGTATTACAAGCAGCAAAATAAGACTGGCATAAACCAGTTTTACCATTCTCTCATTTGCAACACCTAAATACAAAAATTATCATGTTTTTCCAATCAGCTAAATGCCAGAGCTGCAACGGTATCATTAAATCTGTACCAGGTCTAACAAATTAACAAGCAAAGCAATTAAGACTGTATTAGAGACCTTTTTCTTACAACATAATCAAAAATGCTTCTTTACTTCTGAGAAAAAAAAACCATATATGTCAAAATAAAAGCTCAGAGCTCAAATTCTCATTTTCTGATTGAGCAAAGGCAGTCAATCTACTTCTACAATGGCATCCGGTTTTGAAAAGTAGCATGCAAAGATCTGGGATGTGAAATGGCACAAACCTCAGAAAATACCAAAAAAGCCCCCAAAAAACAGAAAGCAAGCATTAGGGAGGTATAGGCCGAAAAGAAAAATATGGAAAAAGGTATGTGAAAAAGAGAAGCAAAGCAGAAGCCCAGGACAGACAGACATAAAGAAGGACAGGGACCATAACAGAACTACATTTAACAAATCATCCTCTCAATTAGAAGTCATAGGCAGAGCCCAGTCTTCCAAATCATGGATGTAAAAGAAATGCAACAGGGAAATAAAGCAGTAAGAACTATAAAATACTAAAGTTTACCTTCTTTCTTTTTTCTTTCTTTTTTTGTTTTTTTTTTTTTTTAATAAGTGTTCGGTGACTTTAGGGAAAGTAGTCACTTAATCTGTTTATTTTCTTCGAAGTATTTCTCAAATACAGAGCTCGGTCACAAAAACGATCACCCACCAGGCAATCTTGGTATCCCAGGATTTTATTTCGTTTTTGGAAGTGCTCAAGCACGCATAGCAATTCATCAGCATTGCCTTTTAAAGTCTGATGAAGTTTTCTTTCCTTCCTTTCATGGCCAAGGTTGGCACTTTAGCCAGAGCGAAAGCACCACGGCTGTGCCACCCTACAGGGACCTCACCCCTGGCACAGGGAAGGGGGGACAGAAGAAAACAGCAGGGTCACCCCAAAGCGAAGCAACACAAAATCACAGCGAGTTATGTCCTGTGCTCCCCTGCAGCGATGAAGGGTGAAAGAGAACAGGCAGATCTAAGAGCTAATCCTGTTATGAAAAAGTTGACAATAATGTGTATTTCTGCAGCCTGGCAGTCTGTGGCATCCCTGGGAAATGGATGTTGCAAAAGCAAGATGCTCCTTCAGATTAAATAACTGCACATCTTGACTGCTCTCATATTTTGTTAGAAGTAAAAATGCATTTAGGGTGACTAGCACTTGTCTGCTGTGAAGCTCAACCTCATTCAATTTATGTCTGTCATTTTAGAAATTCAGTCTATGAAGAAATGATGGTTGCAGTGGGTAAGTGATGAGAATGACAATCTAGCCAAGGTGGCAAAACTGAGAAAATTAAACTGTACAACTGCATAAGAATCAACAGTGAGATGTAAGTTCAACAAAACGCATGTATTTCTAAATATTGGCGTGCAAGTAGCAAACTTGAGTTGGGTTTTTTCCCAAAAAAAAAAAACTTCCGTGGATTCAGATCATCCCACTAACCAGAAAAATCACATAAAGGGAGTCAGCTAAAGTTGACTGGGAGGTCAAAGAGCTGCACTAGAAAATCAACGGAACCACCAAGATGGGGATTGCATTGAGCAGGACAACACAAAATGCTCACTAAGCTAGGGAGATTTTCCACAGACAGAGAAAAAACCAGACTGGGAGAAAAGAAGACAGAGATTAAAAGACAAAGAGATCAGAAATAAAACTTATGTCTCTGTGTAGAAGTAATTCATGTTTTATTCTCTTCTTTCACAAGAGAAAGAACAAATGTATCCACACACATACACAACTTAGAGCAATTAATAGTGCAGAAGGAAATAAATCTGTCAGCTCCTGACAAGGATCACATTATTCTTACAAAACACAAACAGGCCTATCTCACAAGTGTTTTAACCCAGAATTTATCAAAGCACCTTCTTGAGAAGTTGAAAATTCTGACTGATGCATCAAAGGCAACAGAGAAGTCACAGCACAACCAGAGACTCCAGGAAACTAAAAACTCTACCCACAGCCAAACACTGCATTTGTGGCAAGGAATTTGGAGAGTGGAGGAGGGAATCGGGAAGTGATAAGAATAGGATGAAGTGAGTGGTCCCAATGATGCTAGTGAGACTATGTATAGAATAAGCACATGCCACCATGAATGCAGACTGCACAATCCACCCCCAGGTATCTATACATCAAGGAACCAACAGCAACATCCATGGAATTCTTCTCATTCCACCTTTCAAATGGACTGCTGGGAACCATTTTGATAGATCTATGTTGAAATGCTGGAGCGAGTTCAAATGAAATGCCACGGCTTAATCAAAACTAGAGGAACTGATATATGGAGAAAGGAAAACAGCTAAGCATGCCAAGCTTGGAAAAGATGCAAGTAATGAGGATTCTCACAGCTTACAAATATGTGAAGGATGTAGCCATGGAGGAGAGACAGCAATTAGCCAGGACAAAATGGGCTAAATTTCAAATAACACAAAGGAAGCACAGTTGCAAAACAGTAATGGTTTCAGGAAATTCTTCCTGGCACAAAAGTGCAACAACAGATATTTTAAAGCACAGAGCATCCCATATAGAAGTACACATTAGATCATCTCACATGGAGTCAGGCGTAGTCTATGGCTCTGTCAAAGCACAGTCATGATCGTACTGGATGGTTGTTGGACACAGGAGATGCCCAAAGAGCCTTTTACTGTTCTTTTTTTGAGGTGAATAATGGTACAAACTGCACAAAGGTTATATGGAAATACAAGTATTTTGACTACTTACAGCTATTCACTTCAAGGAAAATTTTGAAGTGATTACAGCTAATAAACATGCCATTTCTAAACCTCTGAAGTGATATTATGATTCTGATGGACCATATGGTTTCAGTGTATTTATACTGCGCTGAGCTCTTCGGAGCCTTTTCGCATGTCAGCTGTGACTGGGGGGGTGTTCTGGGGATACACAGCAGGTTTGGGTGCTGGGGGGCTGCGGGGGGACCTCACTAGGACTTCTGGTGGGCTGTGACACTGCTGTGAGCCACCCACCCCACCCCGAGCTTCTCCACTGCCAGATTTAAGGGAATGTCTCCTCAACTGAAGTCTTCTTTCCCAACCCCAGTACCCAAATCAGTAATCAAATGTTGGCGTTAATTGGCAACGAATTAAATTAAGCAAAATTCCCCGCGCTGAGACTGTTTTGCCAGCAACAGGAGCAGATGCTTTCCTAGAGGCAGTATTTAATTTACTAAGACCCCATCCACCAGCTAACAGCACTGCGCTTGGTCAGGACCTCCTGTGTCATTGGGAAAGTCGTGGCTGCTGCAGGAGCACCCCTCAGTAAACAAGAAATGTTGCTGAATAACACAAAATGTCACCAACTTCTTGCAACATCAATCCTGCTCTTCGGAGAGACAACAGAACCTCTGAGGAAGGAGGGCACTAAGTATTTCTTCTTTATAGGTCACCGAGCTATTAATATTTTTTACTTTTTCTTACTCTGTTCCCATGGAGTTGTGTCATGAGACAGAAGCGGAGTCACATTAACCCTACTGTAATCCTGCCATTCTGTTGGAAACGTGACCTATTAGCAATTAATCTTCGAACTGGAGGTAATAATAGCGCTCTCCAGCTCACCACCAGCGCTGCTCATCCTGCATTTGCAGCTCACACAAGGACCTTGGCAGGGGAGAGAGAACCAGGGGGATGTGTTAGCCGCCGCAAAATGAGACAGGAGCCACTGACTTTGCAACCCATGATTCACCAAAAGCTTTTTCTTCATTTCATTTTCTGCAGTTAAACACATACTTGAAGAGACAAAAGGTCCATTTTTTCCTCTCTCAATGCACACATGTGAGACTCATTAATGTTAATTGGATTTATGAATGCCTGCTGCAAAGAGACGAAACCATAAAGATTTACCATTCGCAGGGAAACAATCAAAGGAACAATTTCTTGTGCGTCTTGCTGATGAAGAGATGAGGAAAATAATGGATGAGTCACTTTACATTATGATTCAAAATTCTTAAAATAGAAGAGATGAAAACACTGGTTTCTGCACAGGTCATATTCATGTAAGGGACTCTTTCTAAGAATCCAAATTGAATCTTCAAGTATAGTCCTGCTTCTAATTACCCAACTCCAAGAAGAAATCCTGGTCTCTGAATTGTAATTACACAGATTTGTTGCTGTAATTCAATTTGTCAGGTGTAAAATACAAGTGCAATTTCCTCTACACCCCCCTCCGTAGCCTCCAAAGAGACACTGAACTTGAGCCATTTGATAATTTATTCCATATTGCAGCTTTCACATTTCCTATTCATAAAACTTCTGACAGGTTGTTTTTTTTTTTTTTAGGAGGCGATTATACATGGCTCTAGTTACTCTACTAACTGGTTTGAAAATAAATCCAACATTCATCTCGTGGCTACAGCACAGCATTAGCCACTACCTGCAGTGACCAGAGCACTTCAAGGCAAGCACAACTGATTTGCTCCATGGGAACTTCAACAAGGTTAGTCCTCTGCTCAGCCCTGGTCAACTAAGTGGATATTGCGTATGAAGGAGGTCCCTCTTAGGGAAAAGAGAGATTCAGCCACTCGTTAGGAGCTTTGGCACTGCTCTCCTTCAGAATCATGTTTAGTCTGCATCAATCAAGAGCTGTAAGAAATTAGTGTGATGCCACACCACAATGTTAAACAATGGGCTTGAACATATAGAGTATATCTATTAATAACACTGTATATATGATAATATGAAAATATATATAAAAATATAAATATGTAATGTGAACTAAGCATATAAATATATCAAAACCCATAAGCACACCACACCCACCACATGAAAAGATGCAAATCACCTGACCAATTTCCTGGAAATACTCGAACTGTGAAAGTACACACTGCCCATCCCACAGTGCAAGTGGGCTGAATAAGATAAGGTTGATGGCTTGTTTCTCATTTTCCCCCTTTGACACAATCTGCATCTTCAGTAATGCAGGAGTGTACCAAGCCTTTATAAAATGCTTGGCATGAGTTTTCCTTGCCTCTGCATGAAGCTGTTCTAATGACAACAATTCAATTCCTCTATTGGTTGTGTTCCCGAGTACCATTTAAAAGCCTTTCCAAAATTAAGATTATATACTCCAGCAATTTTTAATATGAAAAAGTATAATCAATAAAATACTGCTGATAACGCATACAATTTGTGGAGAGTGAGAGCTAAATATGAATTAGTTTTGGACAAGTTCCGAGTCTATCATCTTTCTTAATTACAAGTTGGGTCATTGACTACAAATCGCATGACTCAGCTCGGGAATCCCTACAAAGAAATCCTAAGTAGATTTAATAGTTGCATTTGATTTATTTGTTACCCAGAGCAGAGAGAAGCCCTGTATTTCAGACCTCTGACAGATCGGGGGCTCCCCAGAGAACGTCAGTGCCGCTCCCGCCAGCCAGACGTCATCTGGGACGAGGGAAGCCAGGAACACCCACAAGTCCCAAAAGGCTGGGGGCAGGGCCCCACAGTGACATGCCTCGCTCCCCAAGGAACCTCACTACAGAAGATCAAGTTAAAAGCTGCTCTCCTACAGATCAAACGTGAAATTGCCACCTTGACTGAGGACGGAGGGATGTTTAGTCCTACACTTTGCTTAAAAGCACAGTCAAGTAAATTAACGGCACTCAGTCAAGTTTGGGGCATCTCCAAGGATGGAGATGCCACAGTGTCTCCTTCCAGCGCTTGACCACCCTCAATTTTATTTCTTTTCCTTGTATTTGGTCAGGATTTCCCATCTCTTAACTGGAGCTGGTTGCCTCCTATTATGCACTTCCAAGACAAGCCTAACCGACCAAAACTTCTCAGCGTCTGTCTGGTTTCCCAATGCAAGGAAACAGCTGAAACAAAGCCTGCCTTGTTTCCCTGGACAAACAAGGCAGACAGGACCACTGCTGCCATGGATATGCCAAGGACAGGCAAGGCTGTCTCAACCTCGGTCGGTTCCATCATAAGGCTGTTCACTAATGATGTGTCATCATCCCGGAGCTCTACCTCTTCTCCGTGGGAAACACCTTGTGTGTTCCGGTTCCTTCACACAGCCAGCTGCAGTTTCCTTTCAGACACCAGGGCACTGTAAAGCTCCAATTTTCCTTCTTTAATCCTCCACTATTTATACAGCAGGTCCACTCTGGGCACACTCGGTCACCACAGGCAGTTGCCAGCAAAATGGTTTCACTGGACTTTTCTAACTACACTGCCGAGACACTTTCACACCCACGAGCACTCTGAGTTGTTTTGTAAAGAAACCCTCGAGTATTTCTGACATCCTGTAGGTAGGAAGCTTTTCTCTCTGCTCAACACTCATATTACAACAGGTCATCAGTGCTACAACTCCACAAACCTTTGGAAGTGGTCCTTTAAAACTGCTGTCATCTCCTCCTAATCCTTAACTCTACCTGCTAGTGCACGCAAATTCACTTATTTGCCAAACAAACAGGTGTCAGATGATTTACCGGCTCATTTGCACAGCAGAAGGACAAGCAAATATTATCTTGATTTTTCTCCCTCATGAAATATTTCCATAAAACTATCAGAAAAAAATTAGCATTGCTATTAGAAATATCAACGCAAAGAAGCAACGAAACGCATTTATTCAGCTGTATATTCCACTGCTATCCTCAGAGTATTCTGAAGCATTAACTATATTTTAAGAATGTTTCATAAACTAGCAGCATAAAAGGTATTTTACTTTAAAAAAGGCTACTAACAACCTTGCTTTATTAGTAGAAACAGTTGTTTACTGCTCACGTAAAAGAGCATAATGTTCTTTATACAGTTACAGTAAGTTTCCGGAGTCTCACTTTTAAGCAAACCTAAAACTTAAAAACTTTTTTTCACAATAAATAATATTTTGTAAAAATAGAATACTTTTAAAAAACCCAAAAAAATGGAGACTACAGCCAGAGTGTGCTATGCTGCCAGTATGTAAGAAGCCCAAGGTTTCTGGTATAAAGTTTTTTTTACCACTTCTTTACTTTGCCCCTTTTCTTTTTTAATTCAGAAACCAGCCCAAATGAGTGTTCAAAATCAAGCTGTATTAATTTTTTTTTAAATCCACAAATTTTATGGACACCTACACATAGAAAATACTTTTTTACCACAGTTAGAGTCTCACAGGTCTCAGATCACAAAATCATGGAACAGTGGGGGCTGGAATGGACCTCAAATATCATTTAGTTCCAATCCCACTGCAATGGGCTGATTTTCACACCTACCCTGATTTTTGTTCGCTGTGGAAGTATGTCATCTGTTAGACGGAAAGGAATCACCTATCCTAGGTCCAGAACCTCAAGGCAAAGAGGCAAATTCCAGCGGATGTTGGGCAGGGCTAAGTTTGAAAAAAAACAATCTGACCAAGACTTGGCCAATGTAGGCAATCTGCTAAAAAAGATATATGCTGGCTGTGAGAAATCCTGCAACATGAATATTTGAGTTCAGCTGGGTCCCAGAGGATGTAGCCTGATCACTTGCTATTTGGGGAAAGAAGCCTCTCTAAAAATATCATTTTCACACACATAAAAACGTCACTTCAAAAATGCAAATCACCACAGTCAGACACAAAGCCTGACGAGCCCTAAGTCATTGGTACAAACAAAGAATGTTGATGAGCTTCTAAACACAAACAAACAATAAAATCTCTCGGCTCCTCAAACCAATTCTGAACGCTCTCCACGCCATTCCCAGAATTTTAAGAGAAAACCCTGTTCGCTATCATACGCAATCAGGGAAGCAGTGCCAGGTGGAAGATATGGAGATCACTCTCCAGGCATTATTTCTGGATTTGCTCTTACAGCAATTCATGGTCGCACACAAACCAGGTGGTTCAGAACACACATCCTCTGCCGAGAGAAAAACGAAACCCTCTGCTCCATCTGTACCCCTGCCTTGGCCAGCCCTCCGAGGAAAGGAACTGTAAACATATTTTAACAAAATAAATTAATTACACCGTGAGTTAAAATCTCCCAGTTCTTGACGCCTTCAGATGGTTTCTTATCTCCATTGAACAAACAAGGTTGAACATGGCAAATATTGTGCCTCCTTGTGAGTAAATGTTGTTTTGTTTACTTTGGGGTTTTTCAAACAACAGTAAGTCACAGCTCATCATATAACAGTCTCTCAAGAATGCTGGGGGAAAAGCATTTGTTCTTGCTCCAAAAATGTGTGGAAAAATAAAAGGGTCTGACTAGTACTTGTTTATAAGGGACTGGCCAGATATAGCCAAATTAGGAAGGCTCACTCCCTCTCCCATGTTTACACTTGAATCACAAGTGAGCAAACAAAAAAAAAAAAATCAACTCACTTTCCACCAGCACCAGGCAGCATCAAAGAACCTGTCCTATAAATAATTACTAACTGCATTAAGACATTAAAGAATCGAAAAGGCTCTGGATTGATTTTGTGGGATTCTTTAAGCTCATCCCTACCTGCATTTTAAGATGCATCTATTAAATGGCTTTGATTTTTGCAGAGAATTATTGTTCCTGTTGGCACACCTGAATGCCATTCAAAAAAGGAAATATTGCAATTGTCACCAGTTAGGGACATCAGAGATTTGGCAGCTAGTCAAGTCCTACACAAAACCCCACTGTGCAAAAATAAGAGTCCACTCACTACTCAGTGTCCTCTAGATCCACCACTCAGCATTAACTATTTTTTTTCAATAGTGAATCCCTGCTGATAGGAAGGGCAGGAAACCTGAATCTTCCCAGAGCCTACAGGAAAGGCAAGACTTTTGGGATTTCAGCCTATGCCCTGAAAAGATGCAATTAGTTTAAAGACTTCAAAAGTATCTGTGGTTTTGAAAATACAGGAGACAACTTGATGTTTTCTGGTTAGCAACATGGCAAAACAACATGTTAGCAACACCGTTTTCCAAGCGTGAGCAACATCTTAAAATTAATGTTGTGTATCTCAGAGCAAAGAGATTGCCACGGATATTTGCATCAGAAAATAGTCAAGGCAAAGGCTCTCCTCAGACTAACTCTTTAAGGCCTTGATCTGAAAAAACTAAACAAGTGTACTAATTTAACCATGGTAATAGTCTAATTACATCCAACAGAATACCGATGTGTTTGAAGCTTACCATGCATTTAATAAGCTTTTACACTACAAAAGTCTGCTCAGTAATGGCTCGGAAGCAGAAGCTGTCCCAGTTTAAATTTGCTGCATGCTGGACTCCAGCTCCTGCTATTTTTTGGACCAGATGATGGACTCACACAGAGTCTGATGGACACAGGAGCACTGTGTCTCACTGCACGGGCCTTGAGACCTCTCTGAATTGCTCTGGAAATGCACTTAAATTATGATAGCTTCCTGTTAACTCACTAAAACAAGCCTGCTGATAATGCTTTCAGCCAGTACTGACACAGGCAGCCTCCGAAAAATAAACCAAGTCGCTTTGAGTTCGAACAAATGGACTCTACGAGTAGAGAACAGTTATGATTTTATTCTTCCTCACACTTTACCAGTTTATTCTGCTGTCTTCTCAGTGGCTGGTTTTCAATCATGATTTAAGTAGTGTTTATTAATTATTAAAATTAAATTAGGCAGAATTTATTTTGCCAGTTTAATATTTTAATGAGTTGGGGCTGTTCAGCTTCTCTCACAGGAAAGATGGGAACATTTTCAAGTTCCGAACTTAAGTCAAAAAAGACATTAGCAGAACAACAGAGAATAAAACCACTGAAGAAAGTAACAGGTGATTTTTCTCTCTTAACTAATACAGCTCTGGCCTAGCAACTCAACCCTACAAACCCTGCAACATCAACGATGAAAAACAGTGTATTGTAATAGTTCTATTAAATTCTGCTTCTATAAGATAGAACTGAAAAATTACCCTCCAGCTACCAGTAATATACAAGATGGCAAACAGAACAGCAGGATGTCTTTGTACCAGTATTTAAAATAAACCTATGGTAAGTCTTGTTTATTTTATATGTGTATTAGATAGCTTGAAATCAATGGACATTTACCCTGATCATGCAGAATTACAACTGCAGTATTCATCAGGAAATGTTTTAGAAGTAGTTTATTACTTTCTTCCTGTAGTAAGGAACGGATATTTGTAATAGAAATTCTCATAAAATACATTTTTATGTCCACCACAACATATTTACTTTAGTTCATGTGGGAATACAGAAATATTCTACGAAGTGTAAGAGAGCTAAAGACAACAGACAGCCTGAACGACAGATGGCACTTTCAGAGGGCGCTACTGTGACAGTATTTGAACTCCACGGAGTTTTCATAAAAGTAGAAACATGCCCCAGGACTTATAAAAGGAGTTCTAAACAAATTAATTAATTAATTAATTAATTAATTAATATCCCTGCAGCCATAACCAAGCTGGGGAGGCATTAAGCTGTACTACATGGCAGCCACCTGAAGATCATGAGATCAACTTTTCCACAAGGCTTATGGCATTGAGTTCAGAGCTTGATTCCAGTTTTAAATAATTTGCGACTTCCTGCCATGGACCTGGGGTCCACTGTTTCCATTCCACCCCTGTGTACATACTTTTAACTAAAATACAAACCTACATACATGGCCATATATAGAGGTCATTATTAGCCACAATTATTAATTCTTGGTTTTGGTCTATTTGGACCTTTAACCAACCACTTATCAGGGCATTTCTAACCTTACCTGCTTCCCATCTGTACCAACAAGACACCTGAAACTAGAATTACAGTAGCAATTTACACCACGCAGAGGTCTAAACTTTTTCCCTGACCTGCTCAGCCAAGTGACAGCACCTCACTCACTCGGATGGGTGGCAGAGAAAATGTATTTGTCCAATCAAAAGAAGGGAAGGAGCCCTACCCGGACAGTGCTCCACCACAGTAAATCTCAGGGAGACAGAGCCATTTACACCACTGCAATATCTTAAGGTGAAATCACAGATTTTCAGTCACCAGCCACGTGCCACCTATTCAGAAGACCAAAGAGTCAGTTGTCCTCCTGACCAACCAAAAATTGTACATATTAACTAGGATAAATACCTTAAACTGGCAAGGTTTACATCCTGAAAGACATTTTAAGGATTTAAAAAAATCACCTGTGGTTGCAGCTCCAAACAACTGATTTCTCTCTCCACAGAGCTATTTTTTTATACGTTTCAATACTTTCTGAGATTATAAACTGCAAGACAGCAGCCACAGCAAGGAAGATGAATTACCAAGACAGACTGCTGTAATTTGGCATCAATAACGTAAGGCCTAAAAAAATAACAGCATAAGTGTATTAAAAGTTCAGAACCATGGGCAAAACAAAGAGTTTGTAGCAAACAAATTTCTACAAATGGCTGCAGCTAAAGAACAGCTTTGGTAAAAGCTTCACAGCCACCACATATGAACCCTGACACGAAATGGCCCAGCAATCAGGCCAATATTCATCAATTAAAACAACAAAAAAGCATGAAAATGCAGACTGAACACTAGAAATTTGAAACATCATTGCATAGTAGTGACCCACATGGTCAGTTTTGAGTTTCTTGCTCACCATCTGCCACACAAGCACCAGACTGCAGTTGGTTCACTTAGACAGCACTCCAGCATCAAAAACAAACCCTTCCGACAAGCTGCCATGGAGCACTCCAGTGGCAGATTAGCTATCGTTAGGAGACTGTGCACATGTGAAAGATATTTCAGGCAATAGAAACTGCAGTGGGAGAGGATAGAGCCTTATCCAACAGCCCAAACACCATCAATTTCTTTTAACCATACTGCTACGTTTTCTGAAGTCACTTTTTAATAAGTTTGGAGGCCATTCTTCCACATGAGCCTGCTCCCCATCAATTCATTATTCAGATTTATTTTCCTGACAAGAAGAAGCAGATGCCAATTGGGTTAAGGGGGCCCCACAGTTACCCAGCGTGCCTGGGGGAGCACATGCACTGGGAAATGCTGTGCTAAATACACATCACTTCATTTCCCACCACCCCATCATTAAAGGTTCATTCACAACCATTTCTTCTCATTTTACTTAATTTAAAGAGCAAGTTTTTACAGTAACCTGTTTTCTCAGTTACCTAAATCCACCCTTTCCTTTCTTCCCTCTCATGCCTTTCACTTCTCTCTGAGCTCAGGTTTTCCCCACGCCTTCCCATGAGGAAAAGAGCCTTGGCCTTCCCCATCCCTCTCCTACTTTGTACCTTTATCCCTCCCTCACTTCTCTCCCCCTCCCAGACAACCCCACCTCAAAGCCCTGCACTCAGTAGGCCATTACAAATAGATGTGCCTTAGAGAAAGCCAAGGGAACAGAAACGCTCTCATTCCATCTTTTCTACCAAAAAGTAACTCTCTGATGTTCTCCACTGAGAGGTTTTTATAGAAGGCCAAAGCTTTGTGCTTCGTGTTCCCTACCAGCTGACCAAAGGTTTGTAGCTCTTTATTCCTGCTACATTCTGGGAGTTTTGAACCAAAGCTTCCTAAAGCTTTAAATGACTAATTCTGTGTGAAACAGGATGCAGGCAGAGGACAAACATGGAAGGATCACCCGCAGAGACAAACAACCAGGGGAAAAAAATCTCTCGGTGACCTCTCCTGGAGAGCAGGGCAAAAAAAAATAAAAAAGAGTTTCAGGGGAATACCAAGTCACTCCAGAATGGGACAGTAGCCAAAAAGACCAAGGAGTTTTCTCCACTGAAACATAATCAGCTCCAGGTTTGAAGATAGACCACACAAAATTATCTCGAAACCACAACTTCACCATCTGACTTGATGCAGCACTTTTCTACTTGCTGTGAAATTCTACTGTGGCACCTACATTCATCCTTACTTCTAGACAGTGTGGTAGAACTCTGAAGGAGAACCAAAACTTACCAAATGTAAGTTTTGCACAGAAGCAATTCTACGCTGTACAAGGAGAGGCTGTGTTCAGGTTCTCCTTGGTTTATGAGGAAGCAGTGATTGTAGAAAGCTTGGAGCACAGATGAAGAGGCAATGAACGCTTTACAACAAAACAGGAAGATGTGTCTGAGTCAGAGAAGCTTCAAAATTTCCGATTTTTAGCTTTACAGATTGCTGTTTCACCTAGTCTTACTCAAGGATGGAAGACACCAAGAGCCACCATACTAAAAAGGCTGTGTTCTTACTGGAATTTCTTAAGATTTATTCCAGATTATACCAATAAATATATTCCCCCTTCTGTGTGTGAAAAGCCTGTTTTACAGGCTCTTAAGCCTGTTTAAATGAAAGTGACCAGTCCTCTGAAACAATGGAACATCCGATTTTCCCATTGAAGCCGAGTTAAATGTACTTCAGCACCTCAGAACTAAGTCTGAGCTACCAATGCCCTGTATCACAACCCAACGGTATCTTTATCTCCTATAAATTAAAAAAATAGCCCAAACAGAAATACAAGTCTTGATACCTGCATCAATACCATTTATTTCATAGGGAAGGATTGCATTTTGCTGTCCATAGAGCCCAACATCAAGAACTCTTCCTTTTTAACCCAGCAAAAACTTTGCCAGTGCTCACTGCCCACACAGAAGCTGTTAAACCAAGGGCTCTCGGGGCAGTCCAAGAGCCAAGATTGCCTTGTCTGCCCTCACATATATTCTATTTCACTGAAGAGCAGGGTTGAGTTAAATTTCTTCCCAGAGTACATTTTTTTCCCAGAGTATGAGCACTTCAAAGCCCATACAATAATTTTTTATTTAGCACAAGTCTTCCCCAAAATATTTTGGTCACTAATAATTTTATCAGTAAATAAATTAAGCAGGAATATTAAGAACACATGGCTGTGCTTTTTTGCCAAGGGAAAAAAAATTTAAAAATAAAATGCTGTTGAAGCACAATCCATTATGAACTGTAAGATAATACACAGTCCAAAAGTTACATCAGAGTATATTCTAAGTCCTGCCAAATGCATCTTTACTGAAATTGTTTAGTAGGAAGAAGGTGACGTATCATGCCATTATTTGAAATGTACCGAATATTTCTGCAGTAGGTCCTGGATTTGCAACTGTAACAGTGAAATATTACACACATATTGCCATCTCATGGATACTACAAATACTTGTTTAAAATTCCAAGAACACAATTCCTAACAGAAAAATATGCAGAATCCACAGCAAATAAAATGGTAAAGATTTACAACGTGAAAGCAGGAACTTCACGTTTGAAACAGTCCAAAAATCTGCCTCAGATTCTCTCGTAGTAGTTACTATTTTTATGACTTGGCTCAGACTTGCTTTAATCTCTTTATTTAGGGAGAAACTGCAAGCTTGCCAACTCTAGCAAATGTTAAGTACTTCAGTAAATTCCCCATCAATATAGGTCGTGCATTCGAGGGAACAAGAATGCGGTGAGTAAGTTCTGCTCCATCTCCTCCAAGGGGGATTTCGGAATGAGGCAGCGATGGCCGAGAGAGATAAACAACGTGGCTAAGCCCCTCTTTGAGCTCCATCCTCCTCTCCAGACATCTGTCCACACTGCGTTGTGCCGTGATTGAGATGTTACGTGATGCAGCTCGCCCAGGCTGCCGTTATCCCACATCCCTTTTATCTGAGCAGGCAGCAGAGCACATGTATCGCCAAGGCTACTGCGTCGTCACTCTTCCATTAAAGTTCACTAACAGCACGAAGGGAGTCCAAGCAAGTCAGCAAAACCACAGGAAAACGCAATAGATGTAAAGATATCTAAGCATGGAGGATGGATTCACAAACAGTCCGAAGAGCCTGTGCAGACTTTCCGGAGAGCATCTAAGCCAAATTGCCTAAAACCAGTAAGTCCTGTCGAACCCTGAGTTTTGCTTTTAAAAAGAACTTGGCAGGCAACAAAGCAAACCGCGGATCGTTTCTCAAGCTGCGCTCGAACAAACGCATCTCTCTAACCCGCCCGGCTCGGACAAGCAAACAGACAAGTTTCGGTCCCCGGGCGGGACCCGCGGCTGTCCCCGCACGGGGGGACAGGACAGGGCAGGGCAGGGCAGGGCAGGGCAGGGCAGGGCAGGCAGTCACCGCGGAGCCCCCGCGCCCGGGGATGCGCTCAGCCGAGCGGCGGCCGCTCTCTGCGAGCTGCCCTGCGCTGCGGAGCCCTGGCCCTGCGGCTCCCCGCCCCGAAGGGTCCCCGGGCCGCCCCTCCGCC
>VZRL01003130.1:1192897-1259374 GCA_013397895.1 Origma solitaria | reverse complement strand
GGGGTGGGGACGACGACGAGTGTGGTTCCTCCGGGATTTGAGGGGGGGCTGGGGAGGGAGAGATGCCCGGGGTGCGACGCCCCCAGCCCGACGCTGCCGCCCTCCGCCTCCTCCGAGCGGCCCCCGCGCCCTCCGCCGCGCCCTTTTCTTGTGTGTTACATATTTCTCTAACACCCAACTCACAGGCACCTCCACCTGCGCGGACCGGAGGAGCCACCCCGCTCCTCGGGCTCCATCGATCGCCGCCCCCACCCGCCGCTCTCGGCTCCTCTGGCCCGTGACGGCGTAATTGGGTGAAACCGCTCATTTCTCATCCCCGTTCGGGCTGAGCTCCATCCCGCCCTTCGCCGGGCTGCGGCCGCCGCAGCCCATCCCCGCCGCATCCCGCCCGGCGAGCTGCAGGATCAGGAGCGGGCTGGCAAAACTTCTGGGTCACGGCGTCGGGAAGCGCTGGGGCCGCATCCCCCCTTTTCCGGGGCGCCCGCATCCCTCCTCCTTGGGGTGCCGCATACTCCTTGGGGTGCCGCATCCCCCCATTCCCGGGGCGCCCGCATCCCTTCTCCTTGGGGTGCCGCATCCCCCATTCCCGAGCGCCCGCATCCCTCCTCCTTGGGGTGCCGCATACTCCTTGGGGTGCCGCATCCCCCCTTTCCCGGGGCTCCCGGCTCTCCCCCGCGGTTACTCACGGTTCTCCCGGCCCGGGGCCGCCGGCGGAGGTGGCTCTGCCCACCCGGCCTCGCAGGGCTTCGGTGTCTGCAAGGAAAAGGACAACAACCATGGTTTGTTGCAGGCTCTGGCGCAGCCTCTGCGATCCTCAGCCTCAACGCCCGTGCAGTGTGCTCGCTCGGCTCTACAAAGCCCCCAGCAAAGTGGATTAAAAACCATTAGGTACATCAGCATGGGGTGGCTGTAGCGTACCCCTGCTCCTTCATCTGCATCTGTTCCTTTCTTTTTGCAGCGCACAAATCGGAGCTGGCTTCCAGGACCAGAATTTGTCACCGTGTAAGATGTGCTCAAGAAGGATGCTTGAGTGTGGTTTGTTGTTTTGTTGAGTTTTTTTTCCCCCCCATAAGGTGCCTGTGATTTGCGCCTTTCTCGTGTAAGGTGTGAAACACGCTTGGCTGGCTCATCTTCCAACCTGCTTCACCTTTGTTCTGGATTGTAAAAATCAAGATTGATGGGATGGAATTCCAGTGCCAGGAGAAGGAACACCTTAGGAAAGAAGCCCAGAAACATGATGTAACATCTGAACATGGCTCTTAGTCAGCATTTACTGCTGGCAACATAATGCCACTGCCCTATCATCTTGTCCTCCAGAACTCACGAGCTGCTGCCAGAACATTCAGGATTGGGGCACACACAAACACTTCCCTGGCAGAAATTACTGTCTCAGGTGTTTGCATCCTTGATGAAGGAAGCACCCAGAGGTGCCTCCTTCTGATAAGCATTTTCTGTCATTACCTCCATTCGTACACAGTGAATAGTAAATTTTGACAGCTGTCACTCATCCTTTAGCATTTTAAGTCCTTAGGAAGGAATTACGGAAATGGCAAAAGTGGAAAGTTTTGACAGCTGAGACACAGGTGAGAGATCAGAATTTGCTACTTCTTGTTACAGCCAAAAAAAGAGTGTGATAATGTACACGCACAGTAACACGATTTTTCTGGTTATGAGGATGTACGTGTACATCTAGAAATAACCAGCAAGTTCGTTGCCATGTGAAAATCAAGTAAATATTATAAATACCTGATAAATTTAACAACACAGCACACTTAGGGCCTGGTTCCCGTTTCAGACAGGATCATGGGTGTGGTTCTCTTTCCAAAATGTCAGAAGTTTAGGTAAGATAGAGTAATGAAAAGACCTACAATTATGCAAGAAATAAAATTAGGCAACTCTTTCCTGGGAATCGGTATATTCCATCTCGAACTAGAACAATTCTTTCCACCTTCTAAATAGAGCGTTACTGATATGTGAGGACCCTTCTGCCTGGGAGTGAAACTCCACGCATCCACCGTTTCAAAGAATTGGAAGTTTTTTTCTGAAATCCTTGCACAGACACCTTGCTGACACATTTCCTCACACCTGCTACTGCCATACCTGGGCCCTTCCAGCGTCATACACTGCTCTCTGGCCTTTCAGAGATGTGCAGGCAGGCTTTTGTTAAGAGCCCAAGGACTTGGGAACATCTCCTTGCAGCAACAGAGAAATAATCTACTCTGGTAACTCAGGTTGCAAAGGCTCTCCCTGCTCTGCACCAAACAGGAATGACCAACAGCATTAAAAGCTGCTATAGCTTCTGCTCATAAGGATTGCTGTCCTCCTCTATTAAGGGAGGGAAATAAAAACCAAATAGTTAAAGGCCACTTGATTCCCCCAAGCACTCACTAAGCAGAGAACAAGTAGTACTAAATAACACCTACAAGCAAAATATACATTTTCAAGTCCTACTTATTCTGGTTGGTCTTTTTTTCTTTTTTTTTTTTGGCTGATCTCTGATATTTTGCTATCTTAACCCTTCACCTAGGTTTTCCTGCCTCATTCTCTTTCTTATGATCACACAGGTTCAAGATGCTGTTTCCTTCCCAGTCTTTTTTTTAAAATTAATTTATTTAATGAATTTTAATGAATTTCATCAATCCCTAACTCTGTGGCTCCTACCTACCATCAGTCATACCTATTTCCATCTCTGTCCTGTTCTCCTGGGTAAGTATTTGCGGTTTCAGCTGTGTATATTGCTATTTATTCAAATCTCTGCCATATAATAATGACTAGTGCTGCTTATTTATTCATTCTATTATTCTCCAGTTTGGGAAAAATCTCCAAGAAGTTATTCCTGTAAAAAATGGTAAATGCCAACTCAAGTAACAGGCTATGGACTTGAGAGACTTTCTGGAAAACTTGTGAACTGGGAGCCAGTGAACAAATTAAACTAATTCATGTGCGTTGTACTGTTTTTCTGCCTGTGAGAAGACTCAATATTCTGCATTCTAATATTTAGTAATATTCTTTCTTCAATTAATAGTCCTGGCATAAGCCAGAAAAAATATTCAAGAGTATAAACAATTCTCTTTGGGTTAACAGTCTTTAAGTCATGGCACAGTGTATTTATTACTAATATATCCTGAGAAATCATTCACTCTCTCCTGAAACATATCCATCAAGGATAGAAAGGCATACCTGTGCTCAAGTCACAAGAAACTCGATTAAGCTCCCACAGCAATTCTTATTGAATTCAACAAAATCCACTTTATCCTAAGAATATCTCCCTGTAAGTAATCTGCTGCCTGAGACACACCTTTTTACCATCTCCTGCACCTTCTTCTCTTGCTCCTTTTTTCCCTCCTTTTCACTCAGCCTTGGCTGTTTCTCCTTATTTCAGACGCCCATCATCCTTGCATTAAGCAGAAGGAGAACCGGGAGTGTCCTGCGTGCCTTTCAAAGGGGTAATGCACATTATACACTCTATTACAACTGCATTCATTCATCAGCTCCGGGGGTGGCACCGCAGGAAAAAGAGGAAACTGGGACACTCTGGTAGCCTAGTTCCCAGCACATCCTTCATGGGGTGTGAGGAGTAGCGGAGTGGGCTCCCTGCTCCAACGCTTGAGCTGAGTGGAGCTCTGCTCTCACAAAGCTAAGGAAAGGCAGCAGTGCCTTCAAGCCCGTGCGCTCAAATCGTGGGCTGTAGCCCGCAGCCCCCAAAATTTTGTCACAGAAAGAGGACTGGGAAGGCTTAAACTAGTATTTCTGCTCCATCTTAAAAGTAGCAACAAGGATTTATTAAAAAATACCCTGGTTTTTTTTTTCTTTGCTCCTTCAGCCCTCCAAAGCACATAATTTTATACCACAGTTTATTGAGAGCAGCTCCAGGAAAAATCTTATCCAGCAAGAATTATCCCCGTCCTCTTTCCACATATCCATGTGGCATCTGCGTCTAGCACCACATCCTGTGTTAGGAAATGCAAACACTTTCCTGCCCCTGCTCTTCCCAATTACTAACATTACCACTGTAGGCTTTAGGATACTGTTGGGAAAAACTTGGTTGTTACTGGATATAATACACTATTTTCGGTATCTTCCCTTCCTAATTACGCTGCAGAATTTCCCCATCAGCACGTGCACGCTGCATCTTTTTGTTTTCTTCCCTAATCCCTTCCTAACAAAAAAAAAAAAAACAAAACACCAAAACCAGACAAATAAAAATTTAAAATAAAATTGCAAATGACACACTGAATATGAGGTGACAACAAGTAACTGATGTACTACAATGGTATTAAACAGCAGGTTTTTACAAAGACTGGAAAACACCTGATGGTCCAAGCCAAGGTGAAAGAGCCCTCTGCAAAAGCCACTCTTTTGCCCATTTCAAACAGTGAAAATGCAATTCACTTTGCTATGTTAAAAATTGCCTTAGAAGCAAATCCTCTGTCAAATAGAGTGGCTCTATGTGAAAAGCAAATGGAGCCAGCAACTGGAAAATTAATCCCAGAAACAGTCTGTCATGGAATCATAGTTTCCCAGTATCCATTCAAACCAAACATCCAAGTCAAACCCAATCAGAATAAATGAAATTAAACTATCAAAAATCATAAGAAAAAAATGGGATTTTATAATCTCAAAGGCAATGCCTCCATCTCTAGTGGAAGTACCTTCATGTGGCAAGGGAGTCTTTAGGCGGTTTTGGGTTTTTCTATATGGTCTTTTTTAGTTGGTCTTTAAGGCCTCTTCCAACCCAAACCATTCCATGACTTTTCCCAACTGGCTGCTACATAAAATCCTTTTCTGTTTCACTTCTCTCACAACCTAGCACAACAGTGTAAGGAGCAATCTTTCTGTGACAACACAAAAAACCTCAGTAAAAAAAAAAAAAATACACCCTTTCATAAACCAAAAAGCAAAAGCCAAATGACCGCAGAATGGCTGCACTTCCAGCAAGCCACCAGTCAAACTCACTAAAATCCAGCGGGCAAGGTACATAACCAGCATTGCATTAAAGCAAACTATGCATTAACTCTGTAAACAATATCCAAAGAGATTTCAAGCTGCCATTCTGTGTCTGGTACTTTTCTGGAAAGGGAGTTGACAGCATACCAAGCACTAACTTTTCATTTTTACCATTGATTTTTTTAAATTAATTTTATCCAGTTAAAACTTGCTGTGTTAAAAAATACATTTCCAAGATACTTAAGAAATTAAAAGCTTTTAATGAAAATAAATAAGGAATTAAAGGAAAACCTGATAAAAGGAAATTCACAAATAAATAGGAAAGTGGTAAATTTTGAGGTCTAGGGTAGCAGATGATTTGTGGCCATTTATCATCAGCAGATTATTTTCCCTGCCAACATCCACACAATTTTTTCCCAGAGTTAAAAGATCTGGAGTCTAAAGAATTGATCAAAAGTCTTCCACAGTCAATTAGAAGCATCACCTCAGTGAGCTTGGGCTGAAGCAGCAGGTATTTCCGTGGGAAAAAGTTCCCAAGTTCACGCCAGGTTTTGGCATTAGCTCCAAGCTTTTCCACTGGGTGGTGGTAAAGAGATCGAAAAGTTCAGAACTGGTGGCAGAACTCCGAAGAGCACCAGGATTCCCTCATTTATGTACTCAGTCAATCATTCTGTCTCTGCCTCTGCACCCATGTCCCTAACCTATGTGTATGTATGCCGCACTGGAAATTTAGTGTCACTGTGATGAAAGGATGAATAGAAGAGTTTCTAAAATTTTTTAGGGCTGGACTGTAAAATTAATCCTAACACAGTTTGCTGCTTTAGCATTCAGTTCAACGACATAATTTTCTCAGGGTAAAAGCTGAAGAGAGTTGAGGTGAGAGAGATTACAGGTCAGAAAATAGCACTATTTATTCCTGAACGAGCAAGTATGAATTAGAGACCCACTGGAGAAAAAAACCCTCCAGAGATTCATAGTGTAATACATTTCATCGAGTTCAATATATGACACGCTATGATGGCTTCCTTTTTCATGTGATCTGTAATTGCCACGGAAAAGAATGGAAATTAAATTAAAAATGTTGTGTTTGCCTTCCCAACGCCACACATTTCAGTCAGATCCATTTTTCAAAATGGGAATGTTCGGCATCATGTGAAAATCAAAGCCCTTTACAATATTTATGGTTGCGACCTCCCAGTTTAAGACACGATAAATCACATCAGGCATTAAGTGGTTCACTTTCACAGGGCACTTGTCGTGGCAATACCGAAACACAGCGCAGTGTTAGCCACATACCGGGGAAGGATATTTCTAATATTGTACAATACAGTGCATTGCCGTGATTTTAAAACCGCAGAGTTTTTATGAATTATGATTTAAATACCGTGCAGTCCAGTAACAGTCTTAAAGTGCTTATTGTGGCCCTCCTGAGTGATGCTTGACGCTCTCAACTAACACTCTGAGAGGCCCTATTTATTCATCAGAACACTTTTTTTTCCCCTAATAACTAATGATTTACCAGTTTGTCTGCTGCAGCAAAAAAATATAATTAGAAATAGGCATATTAAAATACTATTGGAATAATTTAATCCAACTTTCAAAATATTAGTAAGTTATGTGCTTAATTAAGGATAACCATATCCAAATAGCTCAAGTATGTTATAGATTACTAGCCTGAAAAAAAAGAAAATCATGCTAAGAAACAAAGTCAGTATTGCTCTAAAAATAGGGAAGATTTCCAAAGCCCAGTGTATCTGGTTTGGCATTTGGACAATTAAAAAATGTCTACATAATTAATTCATTTAATTAAGAACTTACTCATTACTTCAAGCTATATAAATCATGTGAAGTTTTACCAAATGTACATTTCCTTGAGTATCTGTAAGACCTGTGTGATCAGATGATAAGGCAAAATATTAGCAGCAACATCCAGACAATTGCCATGGCTAAACTACAAATCTGTGTCCAAACAGCAACGTGAGCAGTTGTTTCTTCATCCAATTTTTGAGGTACCTTGGAGCTGTGTTGCTCTTGGATTGCTGAGCCCTGAGTTTAAAATCCTTCTTGTCTACGAGATGGGGGATGAAGTGTCATTACTATTACTGACGGTACATTAATTTAATTAAAATAATGAGCTCTCTGACATAATTTATTTATTATTAGAGTGGAAAAAGTTTAGTTCCATGATTTTTGTGCTCTACAATTATGTTCACATGGCCTTTTACATCAACAGTTACAAGGGAGGGGTCATCAGAAATAAATATTCTCCAGTTTTAAGGGACCATCTTCTACTTCCTTCTTTCCATAATTGTGATGCAACGTAAGTATAGATAGATAAATAGATAGATAGGTAGATAGATAGAGAGATGCCTAATTTTCTACTTTCATTATTGCTCCAATGTCACTTGGCATACTTCTGTAACTGCATATTATGTTTTCTCCACACAAACCTGAATTTAATGCAAGATATCTATTATCTAGGCCTACGCTCAAAATAATGTATATTTGCTTTTATAAGCTTTCAATACTGTCACCTCCTAAATGTATTAAATTTCCCTTGAACTAACCTTAACATCAACATTCCCACTAGAACCAGTGACCCTAATGCATTCTAAATGCCTGAAGTTAAGAGGAAAAGAAAGTATAAAATGTTTTAAAAGTCAAAACAAAACTGAACTATTCCCTGGGAACCCGTGTGCTGCAGTCTTTACAGGAAAATGCATTTACTGTAAAAAACATTCAAACCAAAAAAACACGCAGAAAGAAAAAAGGATCCGTACTCAAATTCTCACCACTCTGGAAGAAATAAGGTTATGTTTAAACTTGCTGCTCTTGAGTCAGTTTGAAAGCAAGAAAAAAACCCCAACAAAACCACAACCAACCAAAAAACCAACCTAAGCAACAAAATACCTAAATCAACAAAAATACCTCAACCCTATTTGTTTTGTAGCCCATCCTGGAATTTGTACCTCATATTTATTAAGCCTGAGCCTGGTAGACTCAAGCCCCTGCCAGGACTGTCCTTCTCCTCCTCATGATGCTTAAATTTGCCACTTTTAAATGCTTTTGCTGCTATCCTTTTGTCAGCTGGAAATCCCCATCAATTATTTGACCTAACACTGAAATAAAACAAGCTAAATAAATAAAATAAGCTCTTCAAGCTTTTTTCTCCCTCTTAATAAATACTCATGTTTTACTGCAAGACACTGAAGTCTCTGTAGCTTCTGCTGGTAAAGCTTTATTGTCATTACTTTAATGCTCAAACATAAATTGATTCCTTGAGCTTCCTAGTTATTTTTGTAGATCTTCTCTAAATTCCCTCTGCTCACTTTCCAGAGCGAATAATTCTCTTATAAAAGTGTATTTGTATCCAAATGACCAAAAGTGTAATCTACTTGCAGGCAGATTATATTTAAAGATCAACCCTTAAAGACAGCAATTTAGGTTTTTTGATTGGGTACTCATCTCCATTATGTCCTCCATGTTATTTTCAGAAGGCAAAACATGGATTAGTTTTGTAATAACACCGTAAAGGCTGGAAAGCAGGAGCTGTAACAAAATTGTCTCACTGAGGGACTTTGAGAATAAAAACAACATTCAGGGAATGCCACTGCGAAAATGAGAGTGAATATAAGGATGAAGGGCACACCTCTACCTCTGTGCTGCTGCTCCTTGATATTCTCCTCCATCTTTCTGGCTCTCCACTGGTGGAGGTTTTCTGGCGTGGATTGGCAGTGGCACTCCAGGCTGCCCTCACGGCTGGCAAGCCCAAACTGATTTTTGCACCAGCACCAGACTCCTCACACCCACAATTTGCTCTTCTCATCGCTTGAATTCCAGCGCAGTCAATTCCTCGACTGTAACTGATGCTTCATTTTGCAAAGTGTGTTTTCTTATCATTTCTCATCTGCAGTTTGCTCACCCTTCATATGAGGAGCTAACGAGAAAGCTGGGAGAAAACCAAATACTATTTGTATTAATTTATTAGCAGGAAGCCAATTTTTGCTCAATATTGCAGCCCTGTATTTTGGATTTAACAGAACGTTCCTGAGACTGAAGGCCAGCAGTGAAGTAAGTGGATTTTGGACAAAGCATTTTCTGTCCTTGTGAAAACAGCAGCAGGAAACAAACTCCAGTGGTCAAAATTGGATCATAAAGATGAAAAACCATATGTGTTTCTGGTCCTTAAATTGCTACTCTACAGAGTGATAAGAAACATCATATAGAACCTTATCAGGATTTAATTTCCTAACAGAAATGAGAAAGGAATGTGCAAAGCCCCTCTTACATGATCTAGCATTAGATTGCAGTACGTGATAAAAATATCTTAATGGGCGTATACCTAAAGAAGATAACATTCCATCTCTTCTTCCTGAAGATGCTTTCTATATACAAATCCTTTTAAAAATAGCCTATTTCTGGTTTGCTGTGCATGACTGTCTTCTTCAGGAAATGTTTTCTGGCAAAAACCTCACAGTTACTGGAGCTTTTTAGTGCTTCTGTAATAATGCCTTGTAAAATGCTCTTAGTATATGAGGTTTATGAATGAAACCTGTCAAAGTATACCTACTACAAAGACATGATTGCTAAATTGCTTTGAAATTTAATTCTTAGCTGTAGTCTAACTGTGTCATAAAGGATCTATACTACAAGCCGCCACCACTATGTGAAAAATGTAGTTTGTATGAATTTGTATTTTGTACGTACATCTTTGCCATCTCTGCGTCCCCTTACTGACTCTTGTATCCTAAACTATATTTACTAAGTCTCCTCCATTCTATTCTGTTTCTAATCTCTACCAACTACAATGTTATTTCCGCATAGACTCAAACTTCCTCCAGCAACGTTGGCCTTTTGATCAGGAAAATGAGTGCATTTTAACACAAACGCTATACTTTTCATATTGCGATACATTCACTGCAGGGACGCTATAAAGGGCATTTGCAAACAATGCAGGCATGTTCAGCATCCGTGCAGGGCCCCTGGGAATGGCAGAGACAAGCAGAGCTCTGGATTTGGAGCGCTGGCCCTGCCGGGTAATGGGCAGCGTTTTACCGCGAGTGGCCGTAGGAAATCAGGGCTCCCTCCCTCAGCCTCATCTTTTTTCCGCTCCACAGGTTCTGCGGTCTCTCCTCCTCGTGTTGCTAACCTAAATCTAATTCCTGGAACCTAAAATACCTGTCACGACAGTCAGAATGGGATTATTTGCTGCTGGGGCTGTGTTCTGCTGTAACGCGTGCTGCTCTCATTTACAGCACTACTTAGTTCCATTGAAAGGAATAATTTTCCGTGGTCGCCTTGCATTTTTGCTAGGTAAATTTAAAAAGGCTAATTATCAATAAAACACACTAACATACGTACCTCTGAGCAGACTAAGGCTGTGGTCATCCTACCTTGTTTTAACAATTCCTGAGTCCCATCCCCCATGCTTCAAAAAAAAATAAAATAAAAGCTCACAGAAAGCATTTATAGTATATATTCATGACACTGCTTCCTAGGAAACATCTCCAAGAAGGCTTTGGCTCTTGTTTCCCCGCGTTCCACATCTACTGGGATGATGAGGCGGATAGGATTTCCCACACTTCTCTCCAGCATGTCTCCTGCGTCAGGCTGTTCTGTGACTCTGCAAAGCTCACTGCACATCTTGGTGCCGTGCCAAGTCTGCCTGGGAAGCCACACTTTCAACCAGCTCCTCGTGCCACTACCAAAATCACCCCACCTCACGGAAATACACAGCTCACTGTACTCTTATAAATACATTCTGGCGTGAAAAGCTTCAGATAAGTGAAAATCTCAGCAAAATCTGACCTTTCCTTGGACATACTTCAAGATTTGCTGCAATGTTATGTTCCAATTATAGAAACGCTCCAAATGAATAAGCAGATATTGAAATTTTGCAGATACCACCCTAAGGAAAAATTTTAGTTAAACATAAATGGCGTGATTACCTAATGGGCATAGCAAAATGTTAGGAAAGTGAAGTGTTTGGATAAAACAGCAACGATTAATTTTTCATTTAATTTTTTTCTCAAATATAACATGCTTCTGGAGATCATACTTAGTGAACATACTCGTGGTTCCAGGCCCACACAGTATTTTAATTCCATAAGGTGCGTGGGAGGCTTTTTAAAATCCACATAATTTTGTGTTATTTTCTTTTTACATGTTAAGTTATTATCATCAGATGGAGGGGAAATTAAACATTCTGAATGTGTTAAAAGCCTCGGTCTTCTTGACTCCTATTACCAACTGCTAACTATTGCTAAACTCATCCATTTTTGGAACATGAACAACCTTGATAACATCAGATGAAGACAAAATAAAAATAGAGCTTTGGCAAATCCTGTGAATTGAATTCCGGTATCTCGGAACACCGTGTAAAGCTCTTGATTGCCTTTGCAAATGTAACTCACTATATTAATATTGAAGCTAACTCATTTCCTAACTTGTGCTAAGAGCAGCCAGAACTGTAGTCATGCTGGAATAGTGAGGAACTAAATAAAATCTGGGCTATGAATATAGCTGTGATTTGTTTTTTCCTGGGAAAGGTTTTGCAAAAACCTTTCCGGAAAAGGTTTTGTGAAAATTATTCCTAAACAACTTTATATCTAGTCTCCTTTTCTTTTGGGGCACATTATATATGTTTCTTCCTCCTTTTTCTGAGAGTAGACAGAAAAAGCCATCTTTTTCCTTACCTTAATTATTAGGATTTTAAGATGACCGGAATTAAAAAGCGTTTCGTTCTTCATACAGTCCTTATTTTGACTTATGGTCCTGTGCAGAGCACTTGGATTTTATCATTAGTCACACAAGCAGTAATAAAGATGCTTAATGAGCAGCAAGCCCAGTTTTTGCTTGTCTGGGTCATGTTTACGTGACATGACCTTGCATCTGACGCCTCGGGAAGAGGTCCCTGGAGCAGAACCCTACAGAGCAGGGGAGATTCTGGGCTCTCGAATAGGGCAGCCCTGTCGTCTCTGCAGGATGTGCTGACACATAGAAGGTGGCACCCCTGGTTTTTACAACCCCTCCAGCAGTTTCCAGAGCAAACGTGCTCCACACAAGACCCTCAGTAGGATGAGGAGCAGGATTCCTGTCCCCATCACATCACAAGCAAGGTCAATATACTCCACAGAGACGGCTGGCTGAGCTCGAGCACCTCTGCTGCCGCTCCTGTCCTTGATGCCTGCACCTCTCTGTCTGCAGCACGCTGATAGCGCAGGCAGAGAGCCCAAAAGGATGCTCTGATGAGGCCAGAACGTGCATCTTCTGCATCACACCAAGGTGAGCAATCTCACGACAAGGCGGATTATTACATATGATTATTACACATGCAGGATCTGTATAGGACCACTTTTGCCCCTTTCACAGGTGAAGAGTTGTTTGAGGACTCTGGGAAGGCTGCTGGTGTTCCCAGCCCTCGCTGGGAGCTGGGAGAAGCAGCATCCCTGGGAGGAGCGGTGCTGGGGCAGTGCCGCAAGCTGCAGCAGGCGAGCAGCACAGGCACCTCCAGCTCACAGCCAAGGTGCTCTGCTCTGCTCCTCAATATCCAGCTGAAAAAACTCAGGTGCCTGGGCTGCCCCTGGATCCCAGCTGGCTTGGATCCGTGGCATTTTCAATCCTGAAAATGATCACACAGCCCCTCAGCTCCTCAGCTGCCTTCTGACATATAAACATGCTGAAAACAGTGACCATCAGGAACACACCGGTGACAACATCAGGGACAGGCAGATGTAGATTTATATGTAAGGAAGGGTCATTTATGCTGATGTGGGTACAATAAAAACAGTTCTGGTACGAGTTATACAAAACCCTTTACTATCCAAAATCTTATCAGCTCCGGAAAATCACACACAGTTTGGGTACTTTGCTAATAGTGGAGCACTACGTAAGTCTCTGCTGCAAGGTGAGAAAAGAGAGCAGATAATTTTAAAAAGCATGGAGTACTTTAAGGACCACCAAAGACCCTGAATTAATTCAATTTCAGAGTACAAAAAAGCCTCAACTGTCAGGTGATCCCACTGCAGTCATAAATATCTGGAAGTTGTGTAATTATTTAATGCTTTCCTCTGTTCATAAGCCTCTTAGAACAGAAGCACATTCTCCAGAGATCATTGGCTTACTGTGTACCTAAAGAAATTAAGCTACAGTTCAATTATGGTAAATATATTTCATTCCACCCAGGAACAGGCAGGTGAAAGGGCTTAAGTTCAAATGGAAATTAGATTAACAATAATAAGAAAGTTATTTAACCCCTAACTTATATTGTGAGGTTCTTGCGTGGCTTTACAAGGGCATTCACAACCAGTGTAGAAAACAAAGCATAGAGAGCATATTTGCCAATTTTTGTTATGGATTTTAAATCCACTTTCAAATCCTGTCAATGAGAAATCATCTTCCATTTGGTAGCCATGTATTCTCTCAAGTTCTTTAAATAATATTTAAAACGTAATGTAAGCAATATGCCGCATTTATTGATGCCCATCAGTATCCTGTATCACCACCCAAAACAAGACACAACTCAGCAACAGCAGTTATCTTTCCACTGGAAAACATACAATGCTTTGGCTGCAGCCTTTACTTTCCCTCTGCCACTTTAGATTCACCATAATTTTGATGAAGTTCCCAGATATGAGCGGTTTTGTTGTTTTGGGTAATTTTATCCTATGAGGCCTAACAGAAGCCATTTTTTTCCCATTTCTTTTAAAGCTCCGCAGCATGTTGAGTATTACACTAGGGACAGTTTTCCTGTTGCTGGTTCTGCCTTCAACAACACCGCAGTTTAGTGATCCATGAAGATGCTGAGGCCACACCTCTGGGAAAGGACACTCACATCCCTAAATGAGCACCGCTGAGGAACCCTAGCGAAGCCAACAAGCACCGATCTCCAACTGAGGAAAGTCAGCCTTAAAACCTCAAAAAGCGGTTTGTTGAAACCAAGATACGTAAATGCAAATCTGTTGGTAATAAACACAATCAGAAACTGGAGAGCTGGATGGCTTTGCTGACTGCTTTAAAATCAAGATTAAACCAGGGGTGGTCTACAAACAAGGCTACCTGCTTCAGTGACAGAGTGCATTACATCAGAAAGCAATTAAATCAGAGGCCTTAGCGTTTGTTTTTGTTTGAATTGCAGTCAGCACCAGCCATTGACCAATAGCAGTATTTAAATAGCAAGCAAGCAGTGTCACTGTTGAGCAAGAAAAATGAACCAGCAAAGATTAGGAAATACACTGCAGTGGGAAGACAGCTAAGCATCAGTTATTTAGGGATTCAGTCGTGCCTGCTGCCCACAACAACAACAGCAACTTTCCCTGCTGTATTTTCAGAAATGAGCTTTCTGCCAGCAGTAACGCAGCAGCTGCAAACCCCACTAAAGATTTCAGCTTAATTACTCCAGGATTCCTCCAGGCCCTGCTAAGCACTGACCTGACAGCAAGGGCTGACCTATGGCTCTATGGAACAGACTGTGTGCAGCATCCTTGCTTCTCTCTAACCACAGCCTTTAGATGCCGAAAGCTCCATTCAAGAAAGCACCATCCCTGCTATTCCATCTCATTCCAGCTCAGATACTCCTGTAGGCCACACACAATTTCTGACAGTTTGTGCTGGCATCCTACAAACCCACAAAAAGCCTCTTGCTCAAGCACACGGCAACACATTTGTTGCCTCCTCCTGCTCTTGGAGTTAATCAGGACTGCAGCATGTTTCCACAAGAAAGGAGCCTTCAGTGTTCAGCTGGGAAACATAGATACACACATATATATTTTATCCATATATGACAGATATATAGATATCTGTAACTACTGCAGCTCTTTCACCTCCAGGGAATGCATGAAATACTCATATTTTTGATAATGTGTTGCTGGATTGCAATGTATAATCTTATAAAGGATCTTATTATGATTATCATACTAACAACTTATAGACAAGAGAATCTGAGGCACATAAAAAGCAAACTCAAGCTCTTGTGGACGAGGTCTTGTTTTATAACACTTGACAGATCCAAAATAATACACGGACCCCTGCAAACTTAGGCAGGAAAAGAGCAATGCCCTTTTGATTGGCACAGGGATAAGCTGCTGCTCAAGGAACTCCCTGCTCATGCTGGTAACTTCCTCTGCCATGTTCCCTGTGATTGATTTTCACAAGTAGGAGTAAAACAGAATCATGCAAGCTGGGACACTGCCTAGAAAATAAATCTTTGAATTCAGCTGACAAAATGAGTCAAGCAGCAATATCATCAGGACCACAATACAGCTTAGGTCGCCCTGCCAAAGAGCAGGAGAATGTACTCAGGAACCTCACTCTTAAAGAAAAGCAGTTACTGCTGACAAAATGTGTTTTTAATGGCAAATAATGCCAGGCTGGGAGTGCTGGTACAGCCTTAATGACATAAGTTAATGCTGTATCAACTTAAACCCCACAAGGTTCTGCAACAATAGGTCTGAGTGCCAGAAAAGTCTCCTTTGTGCACTACTGAAATCAAATGAAAGGGACAAGGAAAGGCAAATAGGTTACAAACACATCTGAAAGGAAATTTAATGGGTGAAATTCACCGTTGCTTTTCCTTTCATCGCTTCCTGACAGTTTATTGTTCCCATCTTGCTCAGGGCTACCTTTTGCCTATTCATAAATGTCCCTGGTCCCTCCGAATAAGCTGTTTCTTGCTACCACTTCCCTGTACTTTGTTATTTTAATGAAGAACCTTCTTAGTTATCACAAGGCTATTTTCCTTTTAAAATTGAACTGGCTGGCTACTCAAGACTCAGAAGTGGCAGAATAACAGTAAAGAGGAAGGTATTTTTCTGAATTGTTCTGTGGTCCACTCTTAGTTTTCACTAAACAGTGATAACTTGCACTGCTCTCCTTCATGGTACATAGAAACAAAGAAAATACCCCCAAGATCATCTCCTGATGTTCAAGTATAGAAAGTTTGCTAATAGTAAATAGTTAGACTCCAATGGAGAATGGAAGAACAATATCCCAGAGAATGGAAGAACAATATCCACACAACACTTCATTCACAGCTCAGTGTTATTGCAATAATTGCCACTACAGTAAGACTTATGAATGCATTTATGAGCAAACACATTCCCAACATTTGCAATGCATGGTGCTATTGGGGTAACGCAACATGTAAGGAAAGCTAAAAATCAAAGCCAATCTGCCACGTACCTAAAAAGTCATACAACACTAATGCCAAAATAAACAATGCTATTTTGTCCTATTAATGTAATTCCCTTCTCTGCTCCTTTGAGCATACAAACCTATTTCCCAATTTCACAGCATCTGTATTTTCATCCCTTGCTGGTTGCGAAAGAGGTTACTACTTGTGCACACCATGTCTGCATCAAGATGCTCATATGCAAGAGGTATTTAGGGGGGGAGAGAGATAACCAGAGGGGCAAATGTCTCTGCACCAATTTCAAACACTCTGGGTGAAATGACTACAGAAAAGAACATGCCATCTATTGCTAAAGTAGAGAAATGCCATCTGATGGAAAGGAGGAGAAACAAGTGTGGGAAGCTGTTAAATGCTTTTTTGTTTTCATTGCATATCCAGGTGAACACTTTAAAAAACGGCAGCCGTAAAAGCCAAAGTAATACATACAATTTTTCCAGGCAATTCATTCTCAAATCTGCCTTCATTCTTTTCCAGTAATTTCACAGAAAAATTCGCATGCATCCAGAATGAATAATCCCAAGTTACAAATAGGGTATGGAGTCAGATGATGTGCTTTTTTACGAGAATTAGTGCCACACAAAGGAGATGAAGAAGCATTCCAAGCCCCAATTTCTGACTTGTAAACCTTCAACTCAAATCTTTCTCCTCCTTTCAATGTAAAAGGAACTAGTGAAACATGGAGCTCTTTTACTGACAGGTTTGCAGCCCTTCTCTCAAACAGGGAAATCTGACCAAGACCGAAATATGGCTTAAGAGGTTTGGAATACAGAAAGCTGCTATAAAGGTCCATATACATGAATCCCTTATGGAGTCCCTGGAAACAGGCAGTGAATTGGATCAGTATGTGCAGCTTTGTTCTGTTCTAACAAGACAGAGTCCAGACTGGCAGGCTGAGCCTAAACTCTTCAACTCATGGTGCCCCAGGCCCACGGAGCAGCTGAGATACCAAGTGACTGCCAGGCAGGTGGATTTCTGTGAAACACACTTTTCTCCTTGTGGGATTGCGTATTTTAGTATAGTTACTCCTGTCTTTTTATCTTCATTTTCTCCATCTGATCAGGGCTCTCTTTGCTAATGCAGGCACCCTCTCTTTGACTCCCAATAGAATAATAGTCAGTAATAACCTGCAAAGCGAGGCTTACAAAGTGATTGCTTTGACTATACAATCTCTAACATCAGAAGTTACAACAATTTCCCCTTCCCATTCCCTTTCTTCTCACTAGAGAAGTCCAAATTTGCATGCTTTACAAGGAGATATTCACCTGCAGAATTACCAGAGAAATTCCCAGGAGAGAGTTTTCTCCATCATCGGAGACTCACTATTGCCCAGCCTCTGTGAGATCTCATTTCCACTGCCGTCACAAGTATCCTATGTTATATGGAGAAATATCCCTATATTTTTTCACTCTGCTTGCCCAAAGAAGCCTTCAAGTAACGCAGATGGCCAGGGTAACCTAAAACCTGAAATTCATGTTTATGCAGGGCCATGCTGATATCACAGGGAAGCGCTGCCATGCTGCAAAGCACTTAAAGATTCAACTGAAATGGAAAATATGGGCGTCTTTAGTGATGACCAATAGCTTCTGTGTTTTATTTGCACCAAAAGTACATATACTATATTTCCTGTTGAACGTAGCAGTTTTTCCTTCCGCTCAGTGAATGGATCACAGCAAATCATCTGTAAATCTCTACAGCCAGCAGATGCAAATGTGCTTTCTCTCTCATTGAGCTGTGTCTGAGGGCCATGAAAGTACAGCCTGCTCTTCCCCTGCCTCTCACAAATCTTGAAAATAGAGTGGTACCAGCTGCTTCAGAACAAATAACAACAGTATTAGTTTTCCCTCAGACAAATATAACTTTTACACCACTTATAATGTTTTCCCACTTTTTTACCCTATAGTCATCTCTCTGCATAAAAGGCTCTCAAATGCGATATGGGTAATGTAGGAGGGAAGAAGTATCCATCACCACTTGCCAGGGATAAGGAGCTGAGGAGAAGAGACTAAGTGCCTGAGAGCATCATAAATCAAGCTACGCTCAGGTTAAAGAAAAAAACCCCAAGCAACCAACTGAAATCCCTTCTCAGATCAGATTCTCTCCATCCCAAGGGTTTCGTCTACCACCTATGCCCACACACACCCTCAGAAGCCAAAGTTTTCTGCTTTTCCCCTTCTGTCTCTGCTTTCTGGATTAAAGTCAGCACCATCCCAGCAGCTCCCCACAGCCACTCCGGCTCCAGGGCAGGCAGCAGCCAGCACTTGGCATCACATCCTGCAGCTCTTAGCACATCCTGAGGATAAAAGGGGAAGAATGAATCAGCTGGTTTTGAGTTATGGCATATCTTGGCCATTAGCAGGAAAAAACTACAGGAGACAGTGCTGATTAATGCATTCCTCCTTTTTCTGCTTCTCAGTTGAGCTTGCAAACGCTTGTCTGTCAACTCCCGTTCTTCCCAGCATCCACGGGGTTTCCTATAATATAATTATCAAGATGCAATTCAAAAAATATTTTCTTGCTCTTCGACATCAACTACATTTGTAGAGGACATTACAGCTCAGGGAAGAGGGAAAATAATAACAAATCTGCAACAGCAAGGACAGCAAATAACTGCATTCTCACAAGCGCTAGGAGTTTTATTTGCCATACCAAGGATGAGATAAAAGTTGGACCACAGGTATTCAAAGGAGCTTGAAAAAACAGGGAGCAAAGTAATTCTTCTCTTTCTCTCCAAAAGACGAAAGGTGCCTCTGATTTTAGAGGATTGGAGCCCGTGGCAGCACGACTGCTGTTCACCCAGTCCCAACCCTGAAAAAGCACAGAAATACCCATTTATTTCCCTTCCAGCTGCATCACCTGGGAGCTGGAAGCGTGTCCCACGCTGTGACCTCTCCTCGTTTCCTTCCCGAGGCTGGTGGCAGAGGGGATTAGGCTCCGAGCTCCAGTGGCTCCTAGTGTGTCATTAGGATGAGTCACACGGAGCAAGAGCTGTGGTTTTGGGTGACTCACATGATGGCCAGTTTGGAGCTTAAGCCCCGTGCTCAAGCCTTAGCCTGCAATCCCTTCAATAATCTTTTAATATGAAGTTTAGTTCATATACAGGCCAGCAGAGCTCCCTTCGCTAAAATTAATTGGAAATGGATTGTGAAAAGCCACTCACATTAATCACCGTGAACAGTAAAAAGGAAGTACACTTCTTGGGCTGGGTTTTTTTTTTTGTTGGCTTTTTTTCCATTTTATCTCTCTAAAGCATAGCGGAAGGCCTGCTAACCAAAGCCAGCGCAGTGCAGTCAGAAGCAGCAAAGGCTTTTCAGAAATCTTTGTAAGCACGCAGCATCCCTGCATCACCAGAGGTAACAAACGGCCCAATTCAGGCTCAGACAGAATCCAGCCCTTCCATGCAACGTAGCCACTCATCCCCCACCCCCAGCCCCACCTTTCTCTGTCCTGGAGACACAGCCAGATGGCTTAAAGAATGTGGGGAATATGACATTTTAATTATAGATCACCTGCAGTTAGACCAGGAGAGGCCTCTCTGAAGAACAAGGGAGAAATATTAAAGAAAAAAGGATAGGCTGGTTTCTAATTCTCTGTCTCCTCAGATGGCATGGTGAGAAGCAGGAGCAGGGAACAGACCGGATGACAGGCCAATTAAAGTTGTTCTTCTGGCCTGGGCGGTGCTGGCTCCGAGCCCAGATCTCTTTCTCCTGGCATCTCCTTTGTGTCCTATGGCATCTTCCGTCTGAGGGAAAGCATCTCCTGCACCCCCACCGAGCCAGCTCGGGCCTCCAGCTGGCACTTGTGCTCTAAAGTTTTGGCATTTGCTTCAGCAGCGTGCTGGACTCCACATCATCCTCCACCATGACCAAGGAAATTGTTCTGGTGCAAAGGAAATGGCTTGAAAAGCGCACGCCACAGCTGATCCCGAAATGATCTCCAATGCAGCAGCAGAGCTGGTGAGATTTAGGGGCTTTCCGTGGCCACAGCTGACCTTACAAGAGCAGCTGTCCACCCCCAGGGGCTGTGAGACGATGTCAGATTAAAAGTTTGGGCTTTGCAATAGATCTTTGCTGTCCACTTTTAGTTGAAGCGGCATTATCTCAGTATTCCAATCCATACATTTTCTGCTATTACCAGTAAATGCTTTCATTCTTCGCGCAACAGTTATTTCAGCTCTGAATTGCTCCCGATCAGTGGGCTTAATTCCATCAATAACAACCTAATAAACGGACTTTAATCTCGCAGTAATGGATACTGATGGCAGCTTGCTCTGGAGTAGCCTTTAATTAAAGCAATTTAGCCTCAGTGCTGGTCACAGCCGAGCGCTAGCCCGCACCACCGAGGTTTTCCACTTGCGATCCTGTAGCCCAGGCCTTCGGAGCGAGCCGTGCAAGCGGAAAGAGATTCTGTTTGCGGACTGAAGTGGGAAACTACTCCCAAAGGTGTCTAAAAGATTTCTTCAGCCCTCAGCAGCAAAAATGCTCCACTGTTGAGGTTTTGTTTGTGTAGAGAGCTTGTTTGAGACAAATCATTAATCTTTTTTTACTGTGAAGTTAGGGGATCAGAAAACAAAATAGAGAACGATCACCGACACCAGTCCAGAGGTAAGGAAGAGTTCAATGGAACAAAACGCCTCTGTTCCCTGAGTATTCCTCAGACTTCACCCGTTCCTCAAAAGAGATAGTGTTTTCCAACAGGTCTGATTTCAATCAGAGTCAAGAATTAAATATTCCCCTTTTTTTCTGTTATTTCTCAAGACTTTTCCACGCAGCAATATCGCAGTTCCTCATCGCACTCCTTTAAGGCCCAAGGTTGTTTTTATTCTGCTTTCTCATCTTCGAAGTGATTAATTTCTCTTTTTCTGTTAGACCTTTAATGAGTCTGACACAGAAAAGGAAGAATGCAGATTGCCACGGTGGTCTGGGCAGCCTTCAGCAGCCCAAACAAGCGACTGCTCTGCAGCAACTCGAGCGCTGCCAGCACAAATGCTCCGCGAGCCTGGGAGAAGACAGATGCTGCCATTTTATTACTGTCTTCTATAAATGAGGTTTGTCATTAGCTCCAGGAAGAAAACAAGGACTGGTACAATGAAAAAAAAAAAAAATTTAAAATTGGGGAAAACAATTTACAATGAAAGTACAGTTGCTGTCTATATAAAGTCTCAGGCTAAGGTAAAGCTGCCGTCAGACTTAAGACGATATAGAAAAAAACCTTAATGCTTTCCTTGAAGATGCATATACCAAAATTTTCTCCACTGATGCCATACTTAAACAGAGTCAATTTAAGTGATCAGACTGTAAAACATTCAACCAATTAATGTGTCTCGAGCGTTTCCTAGCCAGAGAAAGGCAATGCTGAGCTGTAATAGCAGCTATCACATTTTTTAACTGATAATTGAATTAATTACTGCAGACATTTAAATTTTATAGCATAAGATAAGCACAGAAATGTTAACATCCAGATATTTCTATCACCAAAGGCAAGTGCTAATTTTTTCAAGTCAATATTCCCATGGCAACTTTGCTACCGCCAACAAGGAATATGAGACAATGACACACATCAAGTGTATGAGATAAGGGGGAGAAAGGGAATATCTAAATACCTGCAACTTTTTAAATTCGGACAACTTGAGAAAATAACAGAGAGACACTTATAGTGATAGAAACGTGTGCTGTGTGCCAGGAACCCCTTTGCATCCATAGACATAGCCTGGAAAAGGTTACTCAGAGGTTATGGAATAATCCCTTCTATTAGATTGCTAAATTGGAAGAGGCAGCTGTCTATCTGGGATGGGCTAGCAGCAGGGCAATCTCGCTTGACACCAGCACACAGGCCAGACAATGCATCTCCTCAATTTTAGGAGGCGAAATGACTTGCACCTCTTGCCCTCTGGTTATTCCCTGTGACAGAGCCCTGCCTGTGCCTGTAGACTCAGAAAGGGGAAAATAAAATCAGGAGTAACTCCATGCATTGCACAGCCTTCTTCTTCAATTGCAAGAACATTTCAGGAAACTTTGGAAACTCTATTATTCACAGGCATTTTCAGAATTTTTCCTTTGGTCTAATATTTCTCCCAGTTTTCTAGTCTAAGACATTGCCAAGCAGTCAGAAACTTTCTTCTGTGTTAACAAAAGTCTTTCAATTTTCTGCCTGATAACCAAATTAACTTTTTCTTTCCCACATTACTATAAATCCATTTTCCTAGAGGCTCAAACATAATCATCCCATGCTGTAAACTCGAGATACTTCAGCAACAAAATTATTAAGCCAATTCATTGTCTGGGGAGAGATGCACATATCTACTTGAAAAACTTTTGTACTTTAGCAAGTATATATGCGGGAAAGATGACCAAAGTCATAGCATTTATTCCCTGTCTTGAGGCATCTGCTTATGTCTCTGTATACAACAGGTAATTTTTGCAGCAAGTGAAAGCAGTTTTTTAGTTTTATGATTAAAGAATGACGACAAGCCAACAGCAGAGTAAGTTCAGCTAAATCCATGAAGAACTTTGTTAGAAAAGGAGAATTGTTTCTGAAATCTTGGGAAGATTTACTTACTGTATGAGATCAGTCTTCCACAGATTTTGACTAAAGAGAGTGACGCACACATGATGCAGGAAAAAAGGCGGTAGAAGCCATACAGCATGAGCTGTACCCAAATGATGACCTTTTCCTCCTCAAATACAGTAAAAGTGGAGAAATAAAGTTTGCATTTGATGTGGTTCCACATGGTGAGGAGCTCCAGACAACACAGAAATGCAAGGTTCTGGCACCATTACCACAAAAGTTAAGTAAAAATTTGGCTTCTTCCTGTCCGTGCAAATTTGCCGTCAACAGAGCTACACCAGCATCTGGGACCATCAGGAATGTCACCATCTTTCTACACAAGGCAAAACAAGGTCAAAGAACCTGAGATTTCCACATCATCTTACGAAGCACTTCAGAAGGATATATTTAACCTGGCTTAGAATACCCTTACAGTCACAAAGCAATTAAGAAGAGCCAAGTACTCAATTCTCAGCCTCATTTCCCAGATTTGAGGATGCTAGTCAAGATCTGCAGGGCACTTTTGAGTGAGTTCTCCAAGTGGCAGCTGAAGCAGAGAAGAGGCACTGGAGTTCAGTCAATAATATCATCATCAAAATTAAACCGAGGGCAGAGAGCACAGACACAACAGAGCCCCAGCACAGCACAGCCTCCCATGGCAATGTCACCAAATCCAGGCCCCACTGCTGCTCCAGAGCAGCATCCCAGAGACCAGAGTACCTTTTCCAGCATCTGTCCCTTCTGAGGGAGCCAGGGCTTTTTCCAAGAGGTTTTAGCCTCTCTGGCTCTGTAGAACACGATGATTTTACTGAATTATTTCCCTACCTTCCACTGCAGGAAGAGGGTTGAATGCTCAGAATAAGCCGCTAAGAGTTAAAGCCACCATGGCTGGAGCAGTTTTATAACCAGTAAGACTGCTGGCTGTTGTTGCTTTGCCAGGCATCTTTGGTATGGCACTGAGCACTCCCCAATTTCTTCTCTCGAAGTCAGGGGAGGGGAAAATCCAGCATCGACCTATACTGATGCAAATTCAATTGCACTTGTAATAATAGCTGTCATTCTTATCACTTTCCCTGAGAATGTTTTCTGGTATCCTCCTTTTCTCCTATACTGACAAAAAAAATACATATTTGAATTCTTTTCTCGTAGCTTATTCAGTGTTTTGAATTCTGATATGAAGGGAGAATGACATTACGCGCCGTTTTTACGGAGATAATGGGAGTAGTTCCAGCAGTGGGCAGCTTCCTTGTGATGGTTTTATATTAATGCATTGGTCAACAAAGGGAGTAATTCCCTATTGTGAAGTGTTCCATTCAATAACTTTATGAAATTTCACAGTCCTGATGAAAACCCAGCCAAATAATTTTTGTACTAAAAATACCCAGGAAAGTTACTGCAAATGCACAAAAGTATTGATTCCCCGTTCCCCAAAACATTGAGTGCCCTTTACTTGCTCACCTTCCCCACCCCCTGCAGAGCTAAGTGTCATTGCATCTCCTGTTGTGAAAGCTCTCCCAGCACATTCAGAAATTAAAATTTGTGCCAGAGAAAGTTTCACATTTATCTATAATATTGCACTCCGTTGAGAATCTAAACACCTTGTATTTTAAAACAGGATGCTTTATGATCCAGCTCCTCCCAAATACAGCATCCAGTATTATAATTCCACGATTTTTTAGGCATTGTATCTGTGTGAGGATATTCTCCAGAACCTCCCTGCTAACAATCAGGGGGAATTTTTAACAGAGAACAGAGTACACAAGGGTGGCAGAAACAATAGATTATTAATCCCCTCTCCCTATCACATGCCCACATTCTCTTTCCTATACATTCGTATAAAAACCTCCAACTGTTTTTTTTATTCAAAACTTCGCTTTTTTTTTTTTCCCCTATGGCTTGGAGATGTGTATCCAAAATGGAACAGTTCATGCACGTCTCCAAGGTCTTTCATAACCAGGAATTCAAAAGAAAAATACGAACAGAAACAGGCAAAAACACTCTTGGAGGCAACAATTCCAATGTTACGGAGTAGCTGACACGGACAGAGTGACAGCAGTTTACACATTACCCACAAGAACAAAATTTGCAGTGTTTTTCAGAAGTCTGCTCTAATTTCAGTGCTTGCTCTGCTGCACCAGAAGCACCCAACAGTTTCTGATACCAACAGAAGAGGGTGTCTATCCTCTGTGCTTTGCAAAAATCAGCAAAACACTGTGTGATCATCTGAATTGTCTTATTTCTTTATCTTACCATTTTGGTGAAGAAGGAAAGTTTAAAGGCAGAAGGCAATAAGCACACTGTAGATGCAGACATCTTGCCTGGTTTTGCATTGTGTAACCTTTTTTAATGAAAGACTTAAATAGGTCAAATTAGAATTAAAATACCATATTTGTAACGATGATTTTGCTAATAACTTCCGAGATTACTTTAATCACTTTGACATCCTCTATAATAGACTTCAGAGTTCTTGCATTTATATATTTATCTGTTTTTGCTCTTAGACAGACCTTCTTCTTAAGGAAAACCCTTCAGTTTGACTCATTTTACATTCCTACTTTTAAAAAAACCCACACCGCCTTTAACATTTAGATTATCTACACTGTAAAATAAAAATTCAAATTACCATCACAAAATCTAATGGGATCACGTCGTTTAAATTCACTGAAAAACTAAGGTCATACTGCTCAGCCAATAAAGGTTTAAAGTGGGAGCATTAAAAGAAAGAAAATGGGCAGTAAAACATTCTGAGGAGAAACATAGATTGTTTTCTTTTTTTCTTACTTAGAAGATATAGATGGCAGTAGGACACACAGGAGAGGTGCTCAGCATGGGAATAACTCCAGGAAACCTCTACTGGCTTCAGCAGAAAGAAATTATAGTAATGTGGGATGGAAAAAAAACCACTTCTTCAATCCATTAGAGCTGCCTTTATGTCCCGACTTCCCTTTGAGCTGAGAAAAAAATAGTCATGGAACAGGATAAAGGAAAACAAGGAAAAAGGAAAACAAGGATAAAGGAAAACAAGAAGTCTTCCCTCCCACTAAGACAACAGTCCCTTCTAAAGATCTCAGCCAAGGCCAATAGCTCCTCAGAATACTTCCTGCTGACTTTGCACCCCGAGACAAGCGGTACCCATCAGCTGTGGTGGATGCCCTGAACGTTCAGGCTGTGTCTGTGCATGAGGAGCATCCTCAGCGCTGCACCTCTGGAGCATCACTTCTGCTCAGCCTGGGGCATCACCAGCTGCTGTCCTGTCCCTGCTGGGCTGAGCCCAGCACCCCCAGAGTCAGCAAATCGAGGGCTGTGGTGGATATTCCTGTTTTAATAACAGCAAGGAGAGCGCTGAGGTGTCCCCAGGTGGTGCTTCAGTTCAGAGCCGTCAGTTCTGTGCCAGCCAAGAGTGGCATCACACTGCTGATGAATGATGAAAGATTGCCTAATTCCTCCCCAGTTTGTTCTCGTACCTCTGCAGAATGTGAAACGGGGGTGACAAGTGACAAAGAATCAAAATGTTTTAAAGTAATCGTTCATCCTGCAGGAAACCAGATCTGCACCTGCTTGTCTTGGTGGCTCAAGGAATTTGCTCCAGAGAACAGAGATAAATTAGAATTTTCAGCACCCTGGCAGAAGAAAGCTGTGACAGAAACAACAGTTTCACTCTTTCCTCACCTCAGAAACAACAATAATATTGTCACGCCCTTTTCGCAAATAGTCACAGTTGTTCCTTTATGAAGACACAAATATAAAAATATATTTTAAACTCATTCTGTTTTAAATACATTTTATTAATCAATTATTCCACAGAACCACTTGATAACATCTACTTCTTCCTGTGCTTTGAGTGGAAGAGCTAGCAAGCTACTCTGCAAAGCCATCTCAGTCGATGCAGTTCTGAGGGCTTTTCATGTGTCGTGGCAGGTGATAAATATCTCTCTGTCTCCGCCAAGCCACATACTTCAAGGAGAATGCTTGATATTTGCAAACTTTGAAAAATGAATGACAACGCATCAATTGTACCTAAATTGAGGATCACAGCCATGCACACAGAGCAGATTGTTTTTCAAGATATAATGCTAAAAAATGCCAGGCTTTTATTTCCTGGAAAATAAAAAATAAATTTTTTTTTTAAAAAAGCTTTCTCAATTTCTAATTATGTTGGGTCATTTTTAGATGGAAAGCTTTTTTTCTAACATGGTATGCTGTAAAGAAATAAAATGAACAGAATTTTTCAGATGGCAATATCCTCTTTCCTATTCACAAAATAACCAACAAAGACATTAGCAAATCAAGAACACTAGCAGAAAAAAGAAGTTAGTAGCTAGAGTACATCTGTGTAATGTAACAGTAAAATTGATGGAGTACTTTTCACACAGGCTCCATGGTCTTGTATAATAATGAGTTCTTTGGATACTCTGATTAATGCATGAATACAGATGAAGAATTGACAAAAATAATTTTTAAATGGAATGGAGGGAAAGGGAAGGGAGTATTCAAGTTTAAAAATAAATTTATCCTGAGCTATGTTTGTTTCCCACATAAATTTTCTTAGGTCATATTACAGTCAACCCTCAAAAATCATACATTAATTTTGAATGCAAGAAACCTGATTAATGTCAAATACTACATTTAACAAAAATATGTGAACAGTCTAATCTACCAAACTAGGGCAGGACAAAGCTGCACTTATCAACCAACGCTAACACAGTCCCACTTTTACCCCATCAGGATTTCATGCTACCCTTTTGGCTTAAACAGGGATTAAGAGTTGTTATTTGTTTCACATAATTGTGAAACAATGTCATAATCAAGCTGTCCTGCAAATTTAAAGCTGGACCATTATCTCTTCAGCTCTCCAATAACGACCCATATCTGCTCAGCATTCCCACAATCCACAGAATGCGCCACAGGTAAAAACCATGTGGGCTGTTTTTCCTGAGTTTTAATGTGACTCCACTTGATTGCTCAGTTTCAGTGCTTCACTGGCTGCCTAATTGCATTACCAAGGCTGTCAATAACCACAGCATCACCAAATACAGTAAAGCATTTCTTGAAAACACACTTGATGACTTATAATTAACTGACTTTGTGAAAACTCTTTAGATTTTTTGATTTTGCAAAGCTCATCTTCAAGCTTCTCTTTTTCTGTAATACCCAGCACCTCATTTGCTTTCAAACCATTAGTTCATGTGTTCTGCAGATAAATTGGAACTGAAATAACCTGGTCTTATTCAGATTATATCAAGAGCAGTCTGAAAAGCTGTACACTTTTTCATTAAAAAGTTTTCGCGCTTGTTTAAGAAATTAGCAGCACTAATTAAATCAATATTTTACTGATCCTTCCCTACAGACTTCCTACTCTTATTCAAGAATTCACACCTCACTGCCAAGGTTGGGTTTCTGCTACAGTTATAGGCTGCACTGGAAGGATCTACACTGATCCCTCAGACAAATTCACAGCTGGTTCCATTTGCAGAAGTAATGTGTCTTCGTTAGACAGACTTACAATAAAAATGAAATACCGACAGGAATTTAAACAGCAGCACTTAATCCTTAAATACTTCTGTTTATGAAGAACTGGTGCAGAGAGTGCCCTGAACTCCGAGACAGCAAAATCCACATGCGGTCTTACCAGCCTGGGACCGGGGAAAAGATATAACCACATCTCGTGCAAACTAATTAAATCTGCCGCCGCTGATTGGATTTGGGGTGCTGCAACCGAAAGCAGACATGAGCTTCCCAGACCTGAGCTGCTGAGGGATGGAGTGGGGCAGGAGGCAACACCTTCTGCCAGGGACAACTAAGGCTTAGGATGCTCTTAGGACGCTACATTAAAAACTAAGTCTTTAGTTAGTCATCTTTACTTAGTTATCTTTACTTAGTTATCTTTACTTAGTTACCTTGGTCAAAAAACGGCAACCAGACTTGGAGATTCAAACTGGGAGAGGTAAAGGTGAATGGCATTTGCTGTTCCCATCCCTCGCCTTCTCAGAAGAGCTTTGTTCATGGCGGGGGAGATGTTTGAGACGGAACCGAGTTAATAACTAGGTCAAGAAAGAAATAAGGGACAAATGAGAAGCAGCTAGTAATAGGATCCATTAGTCACCAGGAGGGGAATGAAGTCACATAAGTTATGTCTTGCAGAGATAACGAAGGCACAGAGTCATGCTGAGGTGGGTGGGGTGTAGAAAAAGAGTGGAGGGAAAGGCTCTTCAGCTGAATATTTCGGCAAGGCAGACATCAAAGAAAGGAGAATTTTTTTCTCCCTGTAAGACATGGGATAAATCACATTGTGAAAAGACAAATAATTTGCTTCAAATATCAATAGGAACACAATGTTGAGCTCAGGAAATAAAAAAAAGAGGCAGGTGAAATAATGGAAATAATGGAAATAGAGGACAAAGGAAGAGAGGATATTGTTACAACTGAGGTACGAAAAGAATGTAGAGCACATTCATGATTCAGCTGCCTTTTAAATTATCAAAATCGTGGATAGCTTCATGTGTAGGGACTTGCAGTGTAAGCACTTATATTTAGGTGGGAAGAGGGCGAGGAGAATGATCTGGACAATTTCTACATGGCTGTTCAGCTGATTGCTTCAGTATGTCAGAGAAGTTTTCACCCCTCAGAGAAAAAGCTCTAGGTTTCCATTCTAAGGAGAAATTTACTCTGAAAAACACTGGACCAAGTACCCTGTGTTTATATTCTGTCACTGGTTTCTAATACCACAAAATAATTTTACATTGTCAATTGATATTTTCATCTTGCATAAGTCAATTAAACCGAGATGTAAAAACTAAACTGCCAAAAGTAGATTTTGGGGCTGCACCAGCAAATTTTTTTAGCTGTACTCAAAATGTTGATCACTGGTTTTAGGAAGAAAGTCAGATATCATGTTGTCAAGCCAGGCTGTTCTCCTTCCTGCAAGTAAACCTGGAGGATCCTTTTTCTTGTTGTTTTTGTTGTTCTTGATCTTTGAGGATTTTGTCTTTTTTAAGACAAGGTGTTAAGCACCAGGCCAAAACAAGTATTTCTGGAATTAAAGTAGGGCACATATTTTTATGACAGACAGCTTTCATTGTAGAAGGTCATTTCTATATTTAAAAAACCCAAACTACACCACTGAAGAAAACCAGGAAAGTATGACATTATAAACCAATGCATTTGAAGAAAATGCTGAGGTTTCTCTGAACTGCTTGGTTACTCAGATCTTTCTTTTTTTGTTTTCAAATTTGAGGGAAATAAAATAGATGTGGTTGCGGGCACTCAGAGCTGCTGCCTTCCACCACCCCAACCGAAATGCACTTAAATGAAAAGAACTTCAGCAACAGGAGGAGTGTGCACTCACATGAAATTTTACTGCCATGAGCTGGATTTGGATGGATAGATGATCCAGTCGTAGATAAAGAGGGATTTTTCCCGTCGCATCAAAAAGGCAATTTTAGTAACCCTTAGCATTAAGTAGTTTTTTTAAGCTCTGCAAGAGAATACTGAAATATGAAATTTCAATGTAGATAGATGACATAAGCAGCCATGGGGTTTTTTTTTGGTCTTGAACATAAATCATTACTTAAAGTTCATGAAAAGTGTGACTTATCTGCACATTGATATTCAACTGCTGTACTTCATCCAAACCTTTATTTTAATGGAGCGAAAACACACTCACATGCTTCTTCTACTCAAATATGAGATCATGCCTACTGTATATTTTTTCTGTGAAAAATGGAATAGATTAAAGCTAAAAATGTAATTACCCTGGCTTAACCAAGAGGACAATTTAGACTGTCTGAGCCGCACATCTCGAGCAAGCTTTCCCTCCCCGCAGTCTGGATAAGTAGTGGTGACAGCTTTGCTACAGTGGCATTCACAACTGGCTTCAGGCACTACGGTTTGTGATCGCTGCAGCTGATGTGGTAGATTTAACCTGAGATATGATAAGTTAAAATAAACAGGGTGTGATGGAGCTGACAAAATGGGCAGCTGGAAAAAACACCACGATCGTGATTAAAAAACAAAAAAAAAAGAGGATATTATCCAATATAAACCTTCAAAGACTGTGTTTTTCAAGAAACATGTATTGATAGATTTTAGCTTTACTGGCTAAATTAATTTACTGGTATTGAAACAAAGCTTCAATATTTATTATTAGATTTAGCTCTGACTGGAACTCTTTGAGTTCACCCATTCCTACCAATATTTCCTCTCTATATTCTATAACCAAAAGTCAAAAGTACATTTTTTAAACAGTCTCAGTTGCCTGGAAATTCCCATAACAGATAAACCCTGCTTCCTCACGGTGCAAAATCTTCCTAATTGCAGCTAGGAAAAGAAGCGGTGCCTGGTTCACTTTTACCACGTTCTGCTGCTGATAGGGTAAAATTTTCCATTGCATGGATCAGTGTAGGCAGGGGAATTTCCAGAGGATCAGGTAACGTGGCCCTATGGGTTATGAAAGAAACTGCATTTGTCAGTGCAAAAAGCAGGAAATCCACGTGGCCACATCCGCTCTGTTTCAGCTTTATCCACACAGTTCCCGGATTTTTGCCTACCTTAAAACTTGTATTCCATCCAATTCCTGTTAGGGAAGGAACCTCAGTCAAAAGGTTTTGAAGTTTTAGAAATTACTCACTGCCGTTTCCAGGTTTAAAGTCTTCCCATGAGAATCACTTGGGAAGCTCATTTTACTGAGGCTGTCATTGCCACACTTGAGGAGTTTTGGTGGAGAAGCTGCTTCTGGAAAGCATCATCTTTACAAACCCAACGTGGCTCAAGTGTGGGACAACGTGTAGTGAAGGATGGCCAGATTGGGGCCAGCTGATGCCTTTCTACTTGATTTGAATTTTCCTAGCTCAAGGTGATGCTCTGTTACTCTCACTGACGATTCAAAGATCATGTATATTGTGAAAACTGTGAATTCAGGAGGTCAGAGGCATGGGATCCAAGCAGAAAAAATGAGCAAATAAATCTATGAAAATAATATTCAGAGATACACAGTTGCAATCATGAATACTTTCCCATTTCTTCCAGTTGGCCACGTTGTTGATTAAATAAAGCTGTGCATAAAGATCAGTTATGAAGGATGCTACAGATGAAGAGTATTAGCCCAGGAAGAGAATCTTAATAAATTGCAAATGCAATTTATTTTATATTAAAATTTAATCAGATTAATCTATTTCTAATACTGTATGCTAACAACTTGGGCACATAGTCCCTCCCATGATATTACTGTCACTCTCATAATGCTACTTGATTTATGTGATATTAAGCAGCAGTTGAAAGACAGACACATTAGAGATGCAACTGTCTCTAAAATTCTTATTAAGAGGACTGTATCTTTTTTCAATTGCATTGTAAAATTTCTATCAGACATTTTACAGCCGAAGCCTTAGAGCTAAAATACAAGCAATAGAGTCTTTAGTTACTCGCTTCACCTGTTGTAGTAAAGGAAGCAATAAAAATAGCAGGAACATGGACCAAGCCACGGTCTTTCAATGTTTGTCTGAATTTATTTGACATCACCTCTTTAATACCGGATTAAGTTTGGTCTTATGACCATTTAAGATAAGAGAGAGAAAGAACTTCCCATTGTGGAGGCACGTGGGGCTCTCCAGAGCCGTAGCTCCAGGCTCACACGGAAGGTCAGGGTGGAACGGGACTGGGCTTCAGCACAGCGAGTGCTGAAAGGAGAGAAACTACTGCAGGGGAAGTTTCTGCTAAAGGAAACGCCAAGAAACCTTTTGCTGCTCAGATGCTGTCACAGGAAGGTCAGCCACATCCAGGCTTTGGATCTTTCTGAGGAAAGATAAATCCTGATTTCAAGAAAGGGATGCAGCGGGGTTGGAATTAGCTCCCAAGCCACGCGCCTTCTGTGCAAACCCTCTGAGCTGCTTCCATCTCACAAGAGCAGGGTTTAATGCCAGCACGAGCACCCAGTGGTGACAACAGGCTCCAGACTGGAAGGAGAAATGTGTGTCCTTCCAGCCACCTTCAAATGGAGACAAGCACTGCTGACCACACTTGATCACTGGCCAAAAGTCCTGCGGGTCATGGTTTAACCCCAGCTAGCAGCAAATCCCCACATAGCCAATCACTCCCTTCCTTCAGTGGGCTGGGAGGAGGCTTGAAAGGGTAAAAGAAAGAAAATTTGTGTAAAAAAAATACTTCAAGAACTTATATAAAATTATTATCAAGTATTATTATTATGAAAAGGAAAAACAGCAAAAGGTGAAAGAAATTCCAAGTAAAACAAGTGATGCAAATGAAAACTATTGCTCACCATGAACCACTGGTGCCCACTCCCTGAGCAGCAGCCCTTGGACAGCTTTCCCACTAATTTATACACTGAGCATGACTTCATATGGTTTGGGACATCCCTTGGGTCAGCTGGGGTCAGCTTTCCCAGCTCTGCTCTCTCCCATCTCCTCGTACCCTCCCAGCCTCTTGGTGGGGTGGGGTGAAAGCTGAAAAACCCTTGACTTAGTGTAAAAAAGCTCAGCAACACTGAAACATCCCTCTGTTATCGACATTATTCTCACCCTAAATCCAAAGCACATGCTGTACTGGCTACTAGGAAGAAAATTAACTCTATCCCAGCTGTACCTGGGGTACCATTATAGTTTGCAAATTAATTGCAGGACTGTCTTCATGTTAACCACACAACTGCCAACAGAAAAGGCACTAAAAGTTTTTAAAAGTTGTAAGAAATATTCGATTCCTCTTGCTTCTCAACAACATCTTCCTCCCTAACTACCTGCAGAGAGCTACAGTGCAACTCATGCACTGCACATGGAAATATCACTGCCTTGCGCAGCTTCAGCAGAGATTCAGACTTTGCTTTGGCTGCAGGTGATAGTTTGTTCAGTGCTCACAAACAGCCTGCTCGAGCTCGAGCCACTGGGCACCACCACAACTCTTTGCTGAAAAAAAAACTCCGGTTGCAAATGAGAGGGGGAAACACATACCAATTAATTAATTACCCAATTAATAACCCAGAATGAGTCTGACAAATGAGATCTGCCCGTGCATTGTGGAGCGTGAGCAAAGATCCCTTCCCAGCACAGCTGGCACCGCTGTCCCTGAGCTCTCGGAGCATCTGCCAGGACAGGAGCACAGCTCCGAGCAGGACCTCCCTTTCTTCATCTCATAACGATCTGTCACAAGTCACTGTAAAATAAAATAAGGTGACCCAGGAGAATGGAGCCTGCAAGGGCATTTATCTATCCTTTATATTGAGAGATGAAGATATGACATGATAAAAATGGGCTGGTGGATATTTAACCCACGTCTGGCTGCTTGAAAGGCGCCCTCAGCTGAGGCTGCTCCTGCCTCCTGCGCTTGTCTCCCGGTGTTATTCTTTGCTCATATTCAGTCCTAAATCAAAAGGCACTAAAATAAAACCTTCAAGGGAAAAAAAAAAACCAAAACAAAAAAAACTTTAAAAACCCCAAAAAACCAAACCAAACAAAACCAAACAACAAAAAACCAAAAAACACCAAAAAAACCCAAAACAAAAAAAAAAACCAAGAAAAAAACCCCCAAAAACCCAAAAGAAACCAAACAAAAAGCCCCATAAAAAGCCACAAAAAACCAAAAAACCCCAAAACAAATACAAAAACAACAAAACAAAAGGAAAAAAAACCCCACCAAAAAAAGTTTAAAATAACCCTACAGAAAAACCAAGAAAAAAAACCCCAAAAAACCCACAAAAACCCCAAAAAATAAAAATAAAATTTAAAAAAACAACAAAAAACAAACAAAAAACCCCAAAACAAATACAAAAACAACAAAATAAAAGGAAAACAAACCCACCAAAAAAAACAACTAAAAAAAAACCCCAACAAAAACAAAACCTCAACACCTATCACCTCCAGTTCTGATTTCATCCCTACATCCAAAGCACCCACAGGGGAGATCATCACTGACATTTTTCCCCCATTCTATCAGCCAGAAAAAGCTGCCGGGCAGACAGGGAAGTGGTGCGTTCAACAGTTTAAAGGCTGTGTTGGACACACGATGCTCTACCCACATTTCAACAAAGAAAGGGAGCAGGGGATTTTCCAGGTGCCCCTTTCACCACACTGCATGGAATCAGTGGGAATCTGGCAGATAAATTTGGTTAAACTGGCTCTGGCCTCACCATGCCATCCGTCAGCACTGGAGCTTCAGTGGAGCTTCATCGACTGCAGAGAAATTTCATGAAGGCAGCATGTGATAAAAACATGGGCGTCATTAAAAGTAAGTGGATTTGTCTGAGAGTAAGCACATTTTTCATGACAACACAGCACTATTTAAAGAACATTTTTTTTCTTTGTCCTCCTTCAGATGAAGGGTATTATTTGTTTTATAATGTAGCTCAAAATACCTCTTTAAAATCCATAAGATACTATGGAAGCTGACACGTTCACAATGAATAGCTTCTCCTCCAGATTAATTTCTGTTTTATTCCCTAAGTGAAGCACACAGCAGCAAGCTTCATACAAAAGTGAGTTAAAAGCAGATGTTTTTAAAATGAGGATTGTTGTCGTGCACACTCTGAAGGAACTGCAAGCCTGCTTTCTAAATATGGAGAAGTGAGATACTAAAAAAACCAAACTAAAACCTGCAATGTATCAAGAACACTTGCAAAAAATAAATGCTGTAGGTAATTAAAAACAGGTGGGTGACACCCCTCCTTTCCAAACCAAAATAACAGGTGACATTATGTCAAGTTTCAAATTTATATTCATGCTCTTGAGTATATTTTTTTTTAATGAAGACTGATTTTAAGCCGTATTTGGTTAAACCTTTCAAAACATAACAATTAAATTGCCACATCACACTTTATAAACTGTATTTTAAGACACCATTTACCACCCCCCCCCCCCCCCCCCAAATTAACATTCTTGTAATTAGAACAGAGAAACTGTGTCTTTAACTGTGAAGGAATTTTTGCCATGGAGTATCCATAAACCTCCTGAAACACACAGCCTAAGGAGAAATGCTGGATTTCCTACAGCACATATTGCAGTTCTATAGACCCAAGTTGCCAAATCCTGAGAAGATGGAGTTCAGGACAACTTTAGTTGTGCTGGTGTCTAAACCATTTTTAATACTTCTTTATTTGATGATCAAGTGCTCACTCTTTTATTAATCTTGTTAACAGCATTATCAATCTTTATAGAGCCCTGTTATTACTGCAGCAATAAGATAATCTTTATTATTAATTTTAAAGGGATAATGAAGTCTCTAACGAGCTGTAGGGATGAAGAGAACCTTCCTCAATAGTCCTTCTCTGAAAAGGTCATTCTTATCAGCAACTCTTCTATATACTTAAAACTGATTGTGGCATTCAGCAAGTTTCATTTTTCAGCTAAATTATTCAACACCTGTAGGAAGCCATCCTGAAAGCTTTTTACACAGCATGAGATGAAGCACAAGTGGTACGGGGACGAATATTTGAAATGGCAAAGTTACTAAGGCACCTGAACACCCAGCCAAAATTAGTGCCAGGAAGAAAAACAGCTGCCTAAACTCACGGAAAAGTCAAGAGAAGCAGGCAGGCAGAAGACAAGCAGGCTCCAAGCAAGGCATCGAGTGTAGCGTTTTCAAGGGCACCTCTCCTCAACGCGGTTAAATCACTTTCTTTATGGATGTTTTTTGTTCTGCTCGCTGCTTATTTAATGCCAATGTGTAAAAGCGTGCAGCCTTTGGGGTGTTGACCTCCTTCCAGCAGGAGGAATTATTGCTGCCCCACTCCCACTTCTCGAGGAGCGCGGGAACCCATCTGGAATCTCTCCAGCAGTAACTCAGCAAGCCAAGGTTGATCCCCTACCAGAATTCACCAGAGAAAAGCTTCTCTGTGCCCAGCTCCTGGCTTTAATGGTGGTTTCATTTAATGGTTTCACCACCATTAAATCCACAGCTCTGTATTTGAAGGTGGCGGAACATTCCAAGTCCTACAGCAAGTGCCACGGAAGCACTGGGATGGTGCCCCAGAGCACAGGACCTGCTTCGGGGAGTGGAAATGCCGCCAGAGAAGCAGATTATCAGAAACAGAGGCCGCTTTTGGCGGGAGAAATAAAAATCTAACATTCATTGTTAACAGTTCAATTTCCTTTCCATTGGATTTTTAGCTACAGCGATGCCACCAAAAGCAAAGCAACAAACAAAAAAATCCCCTCCGCACAGCGAGCAAAAAGCAGCCAATTCCACTGCCACAATTGCGAGGTATACACAAACACGGAATCAAACTCTGTGCCAGCTTGTGTCATGTTATCTCAACAATGGAGAAAAAATTCCATACCTAGACCCATTAAATTTTCAGATCTCACTAGGCAAGCACAAGAGATTTCTGCAGCATTTTCATGTCGCTGTCATATTTGCATCCCCTTCCTCTTGAAATTCGTATGAGAAAAGGCAGAGATAAAAGACCAAGTGATGTTCTTGTGCAAAACACTGAAGTGCAGATAAGTGAGGATTATCAGACTTACGTTTGGCTTTGCAGGAAAACACAGTGTATGAAACTTTTAAAAATACCTGTTAGGTTGTAAAAGGTGGGACTATAACTATTGTAGCCAGACTTTTAAGGAGTTATCTGATGAAAATATATCATAATAAAATGCAGTGCACTACAACAAAATAAATGTCACTTTATACCTATCAAAAAGAACCACAAACAAACAAACAAAAATCCCCAAACAATTAATTTTGAATCTATATCCTAAACCAAACGACTAATTTTTGAATCTATATCCTAAACCAAAGGGATTGGGTCTAAAAAATTTGAGGGGAATAAAAAGTAATTTTGCTCAAATAAATAATAAACTTTCCTAAGAAAATTTATGTGCTGCATTTATTTTTATCAGCTGACCACTACAAAACCTCCCTAAACACCATAATACAATTATGAGCTTCCACATTAGAAGGGAAAAGATCATTGAATGTTTTAACCTTCTAGAAATGAGAAAATAAAGTAACTTTTAAATTAAAGATAGAACTTGATAACCTGCAATTATTTACTTTCTGCATCAACATTTTGCATTATGTTCCAGTGATATTTTCCTTTACAACTTCTGCTTTAATATCCAAATGCAAAATATATTATCAGCAAATAATTAACTGGATCAAAAATATGCAAAATATTGGCAAATTTTCAAGTGTAGAATTAGGAAACATTTTACATTCCATAAAGTAAAAAATGCAGTCCAGAGCTAATTCTGCATCTTATTTTCTTTTTAAAAAAAGTTATATATAGAAGTTGTGTTTTAAAAGGCAAAAGCCACACATCATTAAACAGTTGTTAAATACTTGACTCTCCCTAAATAACTGAGTAAGGTTAATAATAACTAAGTCAGGTTTCAGTTGATATACTAAAAAAATCATTTTGTACTAAATGTTCAGTTGTGGAAAAGGAAAACAAGAGAAGTTTTCTTCATTATTTTAAACAGATTTTGTGGCCTTTAAAAGACTGGGTTTGTGTTGTTTGTTGCATATGTACATTGAATTTTCATAACACATACACTGAAACTTTTTCCTCCCAGTTGTCCCCAGAAGCTTTGGCTTTGCTGTTCTCTTTGGTGCTCAGGCGCACACGAGAGCATCTCCTACTTAAATCTCTGCTTCCAGCTCCGCTGCCCTTGTTAGAGCCAAATTTCTGAGCTGTGTTTCTGTCCAGACCACACAGGCCCCACAGAACACGAAACAGATTTTTGACTCCCAACAGATCTGCTGAGCCACCTCGTCTGAAAATTTGCTGCCACGGTAGCCCAGCACTATTAACACGTATTTTCCAAGTGTCTACGGAGAAAAAAAAGAAAAAAATAGGAAAACGATGGAAAAAACCCAAAACCCAAAATCTGTATGCTGCTACCATACAGCCACAAAAAGGAAAAAGACGGAAAAAACCCAAAATCTATATGGTGCTACCATACAGCCACAAAGCTGCTGAGCTTCACTACAAGGAAAGGGAAGAGGAAGGGGGAAGCAAGAAGCTGAAATGGGGAAAATATTCATTAACTACCTTTTCTCTCTCTTAAAAATTACTTTATCATTAAAATATTTATCGCAAAACAGCCTTCTAGGAAACTGATGTCTTTTAAGAAAGAACCGCCCTGTCCTCTCAGGTATAACGGCAATTCCCAAAACTTTGAAGCGATTTGTAGCGAGGCAAGACACTTCAGTAAGAGAAGACTGGGGATGCCAACAGACCTGGGTCCCAATTCCCACACTTTGTGGAATTTATTGAGATTCACTACAGGCTTAGACACGATTTTACATGGCGGGTTACATCTTGGCCCCGCGTGGAGCTGTGGTTCCAAACGGAATGGCGCTACCAAATGGTGCCATCAGCAGTGGGAGTGTTGGGAAGCAGACGCTGCGTTCGAACGCTTTTCTGAATTTCAGCACAACACGACCCCTGAGATGAGGAACAGTCCCACAGAGCCCTGGATTGGCTCTTGGGCTAGAGCGGGCAAGCAGTAACTGCAACAGGCTGTTCACTCCTAGCAGGGAAAAAAGAAGCTTCCTTTCTAAATGATCATTACCATAGTATCCAAGAATCTTGCTTTAAATGTGCTGAAGAGATACTTGGGGTGAATTATTTCCCAAGGCCATCGAACCTGAAATGAATCTAGCGTGCTTAAAAGGAGAGATACAATTTTTACTTGCATTGTTGCAGAGTTTTATGATTGTAGAACACCATTCTAGGTTAATCTTTCCTTTGACATGGTTATGAAAAGATAGGGTGCTTATATTCCCTCTTTTCTCTCAATGCCACTCAAAGAATCAAGACAGGGAAAGGTGTGAACTGAAAGCACAATTACAGTTTTCTGCATTTAAAATTATAAAAGGTAGAGAAATTCAGAGTTTCCGAGTCCTTTTAAATGCACTCACATTTCTGCACTGAGGCAGAGCCACTCATGAGGGACATTGACAGATGTCATTTGTAGATATAATCTGCAAGTCCCACACTTAAATTTAATAGCATTTTGAACACCAAATGATACACTGCAGCAAAAATGCTCTTACAGATGGTTTCCTGTATATAAGAGCAATCTGTGGATAATGTTAATTGCATTACTTGATTCCTTAACAGAGAACTTGATGTCACTGCTTTAAATACCTCTGCACATTAAATACCTGCACACAACTGCACAGAAGAATTCAAGACACCCTGAGACTGCAATATTGCCACCTCTAGCCTTTCTGGAGGTCCTCCTACAGCTATTAATTTACCCATTATTTCCTTTTTTTTTTTTAATCAGTGATGTTGGCGTTTGTATTTAAATATTAAACCTCACTTTCCATCAATAATTAGAGAAAATAGACATACACAAACTGATTTTTTTCAAGAATAAAAGATATGCCAACCACAGAAACATCTGTCCTGCTCACTTAATGTAGCCAGGTCCACTGGGATGAGGCAGAAAGTGATAAATTCAGGGCCCAGAGTCAAAAACATAACAATAATATTAAATCCTTACATCTGAAAAGACAATGGTCTTTTTCAAAGTGCTTTCCGGAATGTATATTTTCTCTGTTTTCTTTTTCTAAAAATATTTCCCATTATTCTTACAATAAGAGACTAATGACAATAAGAATAATTTTCTCACAGGGAGAATAATGTTTCAGTTTCTAAGTTGTTTGAATCTATGCACGAATAAAAATAGATTTTTCAAACAAAGTGTTTTAATATCAAACATATCAAGATAATGAAGGAACCAAGAAACTCTGTGTCTTTCTCTTAGTCTTAATTTAACCACAGAAATCACACATTTCATTTACTCCTTGGGAAACTACTAAAAGGTATTAAAAGCTGCCGTTACTATTTGCTGTTGGTACACTGAAGAGATTAAAGTCTATATATATAAAGTTGCAAGAGATTGTTTTATTTATTATTTTTCCTTATTTATTTATTCCTTATTTATTTATTTATTATTATTCCTAAATAAATTATTCCCTTTATTTAGGAGACCTTTACTGCCCTACCCAGCAGAGATATTCCCATCACCACAGGTACCTCACCCGAGTAGCACTCAGTGCTTAAATCCCTGCTCTAGTGGTGACCACAGTGCTGTCCAGTGCTGCATTTGCCCAAATAAATCCAGAAATTCACCCCCGGAATTCATGACATGAGCAGTGATTTGTGAGACAAGGCTGAAGATCACCGAACTGATAAAACACAAAATTCAGACAGGTGATTTTTTTTTATTATTATTTTTAATGCACACCTTTTCTGTCTCTTGATAACGTGTACAACTTGCTTGCGTTGTTACCCAATAATCTGAGGAGTGAAACAACTTTTTTCTTCTAGGGAGAAGGAAGGTGGGTGGATTTTTTGGGGCAACTACAGTGACCACTCCAAAAGCTTTTGGAATGTTAAAATTCCTTCACAGCATGCAATTTCTATTCTAGAAGATCTACTTAAGGAGCATGTACCACCTGGCATTTAAATACTGCTGTGGGAAAAGTATATATAGAAAAAAATAATAATCACAACTTGCTGGTGTTTTAGTTCTACTTAACCATAAACATCTTCCTTAAGAAACAGACAGTAACAAAAGCCACAAACAACACCCAGAAAATCCCCACATTTTGAGAAAAAGTATATAAAGCTTATCTGTGGGGAAACCGCGGTTTACCTTTTTATTAGCAATTACAGATCCCCAAGATTTACAATGTCAGTTCCTTCAGGTTCTGCTCATCTCCTCCACCAGGAAAATCAGACACTCAGCCCTACTGGAGTGTGCTGGGTGAGGGCAGCAGGATATTCATCCTATCGTCTGAAACAGAGTTGATTAAATTTATTTTGTAAGTCCCAAAGCACACCAATATAAACACATCTAACTAGTTGCTTGGGGTTCTTGACCAAACCTTTTGAGCAGCTTCCTCCTCTTCCCTTTCTCCCCCCGGCCTGAAACAGAAGCATTTCAGTGTGGGAATGTTATGCCGGGTCTAATGGGAGCTGCGAGTTCCAGCTTGCTTGGAAAATAAACCCTAAAATTTCACAATACTGAAATTAGACCATCACTACTAAAACACCACTAAGAATAGTAATAAATTTAACTGGATACTTCTGAAAATTGTCAAGACCAGGAATGAAGTGTGTGGACTGAGTGAAATTTTTCTTTCCCTAAGTTCAGTGGTGAGCCCTGCATTGTCCTTTACTCCAGTGTATAGAAGACTTTCCCATTTCATGGAATTCCGCAAAAACATTAAGAGCTGTAGTGTTTGTGTTGATAAAACAGAGTTAAGTAATGGGAAATCAATATGATGCTTCTGAAAAAATAGAGTAATCCAAATTCAAAATTCTTCAGCAGGTAAAAATATATATTAAGTCTGATTAAAACCTGCAAGTTTATCTTCAGATAAGTAAGTTGGGTGGGAGTTTTAGGTTTTTCACTAGTGTGTGAAAAAGAACTTTTTAAAAATGTTTTTCTAAGTTCTCAGTTTTGAGGATACAAGTGCCAACATACAAATGTAAGCATTTATAAAACAAAGGTGATATTTAGTTTTACACAAGGTGTTAAAATTACATCTCATAAGAATCACAGAATGGTTTTGATTGGAAGAGACATTAAAGCCCATCTCATTCCCACCCCCTGCCATGGGCAGGGACACCTTCCACTATCCCATGTTGCTCCAAGCCCTGTCCAACCTGGCCTTGGACATTTCCAGGGATCCAGGGGCAGCCACAGCTGCTCTGGGCACCTGTGCCAGGGCCTGCCCACCCTCACAGGGAAGAAGTTCTTCCCAATATCAGACCTAATTTCTGCTCTTTCATTTTGAGCCCAATATCACAGAAGTTTATCTACAGTTTATTAAATTATGTGAGTGTGCTCAGGATGGAAAATTTGCCTGAGGGAAATGTGTAAGTGCAATTTCTGGGTTGGATGGAAACGGGCAATACAGCACTGGAACAAATCCTGACCCCTTCAGATTTACACCTCCATTTCTCTATCAAAGTAGTACAGATAAGCACCCACACTTCTGAAGTAGAAGCTTTTCAGCAACTGCTTTACCCTCCAAAAACTTCTTCATAACTTTTTCTGTATTAAATACAGTAAATCAGAACTATATTTCTTGCCATCAGCTCTCCAGCTCAGAAGGTAAAGCCAAAGGCTGCATACAACACAGTCACTATTTTAAAAGCTATTAAGATCCTATCCACTCGCTTTTATAAGCACTCTGTGGGGATATAAGACCCTCATTTGTCACAGCCTTCCCCCTGGCCCTCTTTCCTGGGACAACAGATTTCATCAAGATGAGCTGCCAGGGCATAATTTCATAACTTAAAGGAAGAGGAGCCAAAGATAAATATCCAAAGATGTGGACACTTCCTAAAATACTGTAATGCTTTCTAAAAGCCAGGAGTATAGGAAAGCAGAGGTAAGGAAGGAAGGACGTGGAGGAGGAGCTTGTGCTGTAGGGAAGGTGCTCATCGTAACAACCGTGAGCAGTGGGATCCCCCGAGCCAGGGATGAGGCACGATTAAACACTATTAAACACTAACAGACACTGTGAAATTGTAAAGAGCCATCATTAGTGCAGGAAAGCACTGAGCCAGAGCTGCTGCAGGCCAGGTTCCTCTGAGAGAGCAGCACTGTTTATCTCCAGCTGCCATCTTTCCCTGGCATCCATTCCTGGAGGGTGCAAGGAAAAGGGCATTACTGAGTGAAATGGATCTTCACTCTGACATCACACAATCACGATCCTGGGATGTACAGGGCAAATGCCACAGACGGAAAGAGAACAAAAGAAAGTCAGGAGAATGGAACAGCATTTCTTACAATGATGCTGTTCAAAGCCCTTATTTCCTATTTTTCAAACATTTTCTTATACGTGAACATGACAGAATAGTAGCTCAGTACAATATAAATATGCTTACAGTTCTTGTGTAGTTCTGTGTAATTTAGGGGAACTACAGGAGCAGCCTTAAAATAACGGCTGAAAATTTCTTCCTCAAGTGGTGCAAGTGTCTGCCTGTTGTACAACTTCAAAATTTGAGGATTTGGCTAAGGTTTTGCTGAGCACAGAGGAATGAGCTCGTAGCCAGCAAGCACAGCATGCCCAACCCTTGTGCAGTGTTGGAGAAAGGACTCAGACACTTCATTCTAAACTTATCAGTCCTTTCTCTTTACTGTGAGAAATATGCATTTCAGAGCATGGGCAAGGCATTCCACCTCCATGATGGAGATTCCATTTCATACCTAAAAGGAATATCACAATTATAAAACATATGCAAGGCCAATAGCGATGAGCACTGTGCAGGAAAAGCACAACACGGAGTAGGCAAGCGCCAAAATAAGGTATTTTAATCTCTAACCATTGCAGAATTTGAGTCCTAACATGAGGCAGACCTCTGAGACTTCTTGTAATCACATTCTTTCTTTTCCCTAAATAATTGTCTTTTGACTAAAATATATTTTTCTTTATTCCCCTTTACTTACACAGATATGCTCCCCTGATAGGAAAGTGTTATTGAGCTGTGAATCAACTGCAGCCAGTGGAAGCAGTGAACTAAATAACCAGGAAAAATATTGACTCTGATGGAGCAACATTCTAAATTTGTGGGTGCCTTCATAACACTGTCCAATAAAAAAAAGAAAGAAGTGAAAAACTTCTGCCTTAAAGAACTAATCCATGACTACAAGTTTTCTCACAAACTAATATTCATTGCTGTAAATCAGAGGGACAATTGAGTAGTTATGAGTATTCCACACAAACTGTTTTTCCCTAAATGCAGGAACCTGAAGAACTAACCACAATCTGCCCTGCACAGTTGCAAGCACTGTCCTTCTGGGCAGAACTGTGAGAATGAATCCTTTAAAAGAGATGGTGATGCTGCTTTGCTCCAGCAGGTCATTAAAGCAAACATATTCCTGTTCTCCAGGCACTCGAGCCATCCCACGGAATGCTTATGCAAGCCTAAAGTTAGGATGTGCATAAACACTCATCTCAAATTCATGTTACATCTGGTTTTTATTGTACCAGAGGTACTGTTAAGCTCCCCGTGCTAGAATTGGGCCACAACAGAAAGACATTTAATTATTTTTATTTTTACTGTCAGCATTTAACTATTGCTATGATCATTTTGTTCCTCCTGAGTAAAATAACAATAAGCTTTAGCCATCAGGTACCAGCCACTAGAATCTCAAGTACCAGAACCCACTCCAAGACGCATTTCTATTTTTCAGCACCCTTGTTCTGATCTTGAGCTGTGAAGCAATCTAATATTCTCTAGAAAGAAAGTGATATTTTCTGTTATTATTGTACTGGCAGGTTCTGTACTCCAGGTGAAGGGGTTGCATTTCTCTCTAAAACTCCTTGACCTTCATTAGTGCTTCAGGGAGCTTGAAAGCCAGATGGAATAACAAAAAATTCAATAAGATACGCTAGTTCATATCCTTCTGGTTTTCTGAAACAACAGGGAAAATAATAACCATCAGGTCTGAAGATTAATTTGAAATGAAATGCTTGCAGGCAAATAGATATGATAATTGCATTAAATCATATACTGCTTGTTTTTAAAAGGGACATGAAATCTTATAATTAAATCAACTTCTAGATCATATTTTAAGTTATATTATTTTAATTAATCTATTTGAAAAGAAGTTTGCAAATAACCAAGGCAGCCATTAGATATTGCAATTTAATCAGCACTGAATTTTGACATTAAAAAAAAAGTAGATAAAGGCTTAAAATAAGATTTTTAGATGTTCATAGCCCAATAAAATATCCATATGTATAATGATCATGAAGGTTTTCATACCTACAAAACTATGTACCTGCTGTATTTTGTTATACTGAGTCTCAAGACCTTCACACAATATATGTATCATGTAGATTTACTGAAGAAATAAGTTTTACATGCACAGATAGAATAGCGCACCTGGAACGAGTGAGTAAATCTCTGTATGACTGAATTATCGCAGAAACATCAAGGATGGAAAAGACCTGCAAGATCATCAAGTAGTGTCTCTGCAAGCATTTTACTTCAAACCCCATTTTGATATTCCCTTTCTACTTCTACAGCACTTAACATGGCATGTTATTACCAATAAAATTACCAAATGTTGTCCTGGGTCTGAATGAACATTAAGGCAGATCTGGAAATTATAACTACAACTTAAAAGTGTTCCTTGAGTTGATGAAGAAGAAGAGGAAGAGGACAATTTCCATCACTAGCAGTAAATCTCTCCAAAACTAAAATCCAAAACACTTCCACTAGGCATATTCTATATATATATACATATACGTATATATCTCTCTGTGTGTGTTTAAGAACCTATAACCCATTTTAAACTGTTTGGCAAGATCCAGAGACATATATTTACCAAAGCCTTACTTTCTAACCAGGATATTTAAAATATTTATTGGGCAATTCTGTGAACATCATCCATGCCGTTTCAAATATCCACTTTCCAGGGGCACTCAAACGCAAGCGATGCACACAATTCTTTCAGAAGAGCAATTACATCTAGTTAGTGTTAACTTCTTGATGATATTCTAGATATTCTAGAGAATATTAGCTGATGCTTCCAGGACCCCAACCACCCTACTGCTTGAAATAATTCCCATCCTATTAGTTCAGTGGATCGCCTGCCCTAAACCCACATGGCAAAAAGCTTTCCTGGCTTTTCTAGAGTATAGAAAGTTCCTGTAGCTACAATCCAAACCCAAATGAGACTCTTCTTTTTGCCCCTAAACCATATTTCCAAGTTGGATTATAAATTATTTTACAGAAATCTTTTTATATCACTACAGCCTGGCTAATGCTAACAACAGCTTTACAGATTCCCTGCATTTAAAGGCATAACTTTCCCTAAGAGATCTTGGTTGCATTTGAGTAATAAAGATTTTGGAAGATGCAGCATTTTTAACTTGTCTGACTTCAGGATGTCAAAACCAACCACTCTGCTGTTATTTTGAAGCTATCTCAATAAAGAGAAAGATATTTGTTAAAGATAGAGCAATTTCAAACCCTGTGTTAAAACAGCAATTTTAAAACACATTTTTCAGCTAATGCATCCTTTTTATACTAAGCTAGCCAAGTTTTTAATACTCAGAAATATACATTAACTCATGGCTTTTTTAATGTCCCTATCCATATTAACCTAATTCTTCATGCTTCCACTTGGCTGCAACAGCTTTTTAGAATTGTTGCGTGCTCAATAGCTCCATTTTAGATATTTCTGTACAGAACTGTGAGGAACATTTCACAGGGAAGGGCACAGAAGTCCAGGTTTTAATTTGGAATTCTAAAGAACATGTTCTTTAAAGTTGTTTGGATTTTTTTGAGGCTATTTAGGGCTCAAACCATAGCTCTTTTTTAACAAGTGCAAAGATGTGTTGTCTGGGGCAGTGTTAGAATGGAAAAATTATGTGCAAAATTTGTAATTTGTACTAATTTTCACTTTGGTTTGGGCTAGGAAAAATTGCAAGTAAAAAAAGAATGTTGAGAGAATGGCAAAAAAGGTCTTTGATTTTTAGGTTTATTGGGGGAATAAGAACACCCAATTTAAAAACCAGATACATATACGTGTGTATGTACAAATATGGCAAACTTGCAAAAGTAGTGACTGAGAAAGACCCACATTCTATCAGCTTGTACATAAAACTCCATAAAGGCAAGATAATTCCTCATTCCTCGCTATAACTTTGGCATTAATTATTTTTTATTATTGTTCTGGTTAGATATTCTAGTGTTTGCATGCAGAACAGTAGAAATTTGCATACAAATAAAAGCTGTGTAGTCATATTTTGTTCTAATTTCCTATACACGTCCCTAAACAGCCCAGGATATATAAATTACAATATCATTTAGCTAACAATCTATGATGGCTATGTGTAATAACATAACCTGCCCAGGATTTAATTAAGCAAGTTCAAAACATGGAAATTAGAAGTAAGGAGCCACTAGAGAAGGATAAATTTAAAGAGTTGGCCTCCATTTTTAAGCTTTTATGATTTTATTACCTTTACTAAGAATGAGGAAAAATGCAAACGGAGAGGATAAACACTTACTGTTTATCTTAATTTTTTCTTTCCAAGACAGAGAAAAAAATACTTTGCTCTTAGTGTCCCACCCTCTTTAGTACTTTTGGAAAGGTCTCGAATTTTCGTTCCACCAATGGCACGGATAAAATCTGTCTAGAAAGAGTAATTTTAAAATTCTCCGTCTGCTCTCTCCAAGTGGCGACTGGGTACGGAGAGAGAGAACACAACGATGCCATCTGACAGTGCATGAGGTTCTACAGACTGTAAACATCACCAAACTGAGACTGTACGTGGGGAATATTCTCTCCTTCTCACATTGATGTAGCACCAGATGAGCAGAGGAGTTCCCTTGAACAGCAAACGTGGTGTTTTTCAGTGCCTGGCTTCCATTTTGCTGTGTAAAACAGCTAAATGAGAACTAACTTTACCTCAAAAAGGAACAGCCATATGCCCTTTTATTAGAGTGAACCCCGTGTTGGCTCAGGTCTGAAATTGCCCGAAGAGGAATTGTTCTGATTTTACACGGGATGGTTTTGATGTTTATGGTGTTGGGTCACAAGTGGCGCAGCAAGATCCACCTCTAATGTGTCCCACAGTGAGACACCTTTTTAAGAAGCTCAGAGTAAAAATGAAAGACAACAATTTTACCTACACCATCACCTTTTTTTAAAACTAGCAACCTTTACACCCACTGCATTTAATCAGCTTCTCTTACCACTCACCATTTTGCTTGCATTTTCCAATCAGTTATTGGCTGGGGTTTTTTAATTACACAGGTTTTGGGGGGTTGATTTGGTTCCCCACCACCACCATCACACCCACCCCGTTGTATTTTAATCTTGTGGAGCAATATTCCTTTCAGTCTTGTGAAAGTAAGTGATCAAGGAGAGCCTACTTTGAAATTCCTCTCACACAGCTAGAACTCCTCGTCTGTGTTGTCACAGATATTTAATTCCTTTCCACTATTAGATCAGCTGTCATGAATTTATGTACTTACTACAACTTGAGGTACTTGAGGTGAGGTAGATCAAGACTCCTCTTCATGGAATTTTACTACAGTGGAAAAAACTTTTTTTTTTTTCACGATTAGTTTCTGCCAATCATTTTGACAGTGAACATTTCTTTAATGCACCACAACAAAATGAAACTCAGGAACAATTTATCTAAACAGGCCATGTAATGTTGGCTTCTTGGGGGGTTTCCCAATCAACTAAATTAGGTGGGTCCTGTTTTGAGGTTACTAAAAGGACAAAAGGCTTTCTTGGAACTTGTGCCAAGGAAAGGTTCTGCGGCGATTTTCATGGAATTTAACAGTATTTCTCTTTTAACTCTTGAATAAAAAGAATTTGTCACTGTTGTTCAGACCATCAAAATGAGAGTGAAGAGGAAGAAGTTTGTGTGTGTGTAGGAAAACAAATAAAACTACCACCGAGAAAGTAAATTAACCTCCACAGCTCCTTATCGATAACTAGAGTTTAAGGACTGATTTCTTCTGATTATCCTGATTTACTTTTTCTAATCCATATTTCCAGGAGGCTGGAGTGACCTGGCGATTGGGAGGACAGCTTTCCCCTCAGGTACTTTGGGAATCTATGCCCTCAGCTCTGGGGTATCCCTCACCACACACTGATTTCCAGGGGCAGATGAACCATTCACAACCTCTGAAACTGCAAATGCAGTGGATTATAGATTGTGTATCTGCTAACTTCTCCATATATCAGCTTCACACCAAGCCCTTTGAACAGCTACTAATTCACACAACAAACGAAGTGGCTTTGTCATATAAATCACTCAGCTGTCTTTTACCTTCAGAGAAACATGATGATGCCAAATATTATCCATCCTGCTGACCAGGCACTGGGGATGAAAAGTTCTGTAAACTCACAGGCTGATTTCAGTGTAACTGTTCCAAGGAGTTACATCAGGACTGAGGTTTCACTGACAAGACGGCAAAAATGATGAAACAATCCAGAACAAATAGTTCTGGGCAAATAATGTGTAAAAGGGTTTACAAATCCCTTGAGGCCTACGTTACAAATTGGCTTTTAAATTTTTGTTCCATAACTTCTTTATTTCCTCTCCCATGTTCTATCTCCACAGTACAATAACACAAGGCTTTTCTCCTAGAAAGTGTTTCTGATGATAGAGAGAGATAAGGTTATCCATAGAAAGAAGGGAAAATAATCTTTCAGACTTGAAGAATCTGCATGAATTTTTCGGCAAGCAAACTAAAAAGGCTTGATAAAAAAATGCAGAATAGTAAATCTCATAAGAATGTATAAAGAGATACATAGATGGCCATAAACAGCAGACTAGTATTGCAGTATTTACATTAAAAGTTCTTTCTGGTACTCTCTGCAATTCACAAATTTCCTTTGCTATAAGGAAAGTTCTTCATTGTCACTTATCATTTTGAAAAAATCAGAAATACTGCAACTGCAGGAGCATGTAAAAATGTCTGGGACTACTTTGCATTTTCATCACTTCAATTTTGCTCCACAAAGGGGAAAAAAACCCTATCATTTCTTTAAACCCTTCAGCATCTGTTTATTGAGTTAGAATTTAGTATAACAACTGTCTTCTGATCCACTTGCAATTTTGATGCATATCTTAAAGAAAATACATGAATAGGACATCTGGCACTTTAGAGATGCTAATTTAATTTAATTTAATTCCTTAAGCTCAATTTTTGTCTGGACCAAAATAATCTGATATTTTCAACAGAAGCAGTACGGAGCTCAAAGAATTTTTGATTTATTTTAGATACAAAAACATATATTTAGTTCATAAGAATATTTCCATATTTATAACCTTTCTTTCTGTACGTTCTTAAAAGGAAATAATCTCAATAATTCTAAAAAGGTCAAGGAAAAAAAGGGTATTTCTTCTACCATAGTTTAGCTTAAATAGCAGAAATGCTAACTCTAGATTTATGGTGCAAGGCAGAGCTGCAAACTGCATTTTCCAAAATTCTAGTTTTCCCCATTACAAACACAGATAGTCCATCTGGGTTCTTTTTTCTCCTTTACCACACCAACTTTGAAAACAGGGAGAGTATCCTCAGGGCACGCGGCAGGGCAGGGACTGAGCTCACTATTCTGCATACCTCCACTCCCTTTCCAAGCACCAAATTCACTCAGGTTCCATGCTCACCCTAATCACAACAGAGAAAATCCTATTTGCGTCATTATTTTCCATTACTTAATAATAAATGTCTCGTTCCATGACTGAAGCAGGACTCTATCGATTCCCCGGTTGCTCTGTTATTTGTGGGGCACTTCACTCAGAGCACCAAACTGTATTTATAGACTTCATACGGCTTTATTATTCGTGTATTTCGTGACTTACATGAAATTGAATCAAAGATGCTCCCAGACAACCAGGAACCACCAGCTGGGGTAAAAACAGCTAACACCCACCACAAAGGCACTGGACCAAGAGGTTGTGCAGAACTCTGTCACCACCAAGGATCTGCCCAGTGCTCGGAACACAGCCCTTCCCTGCCTCCTTCCGTCTCTCCAATTTGTCTTACAGCTAGAGCAGGTAAATGCTGCCGAAGTTAAGCATAAGGCAGGACTGGGAAATACAAGGGAAGAAGCCCACGCTGAGATCAAAAAGCTACAGAAAGGTTGGCTGGAGCTGGGACACTCACCTGCCTGACAGAGGGCTGGGCTTTAGAAACTCAGGACTGTTAGGAATAAGTGATCAATCACCTCTACTTTCTGCAGCTTGTCCTGCTGGAATATTTCTATCTTGTCTGCACAGAAACTTCCACAGCATCCCCAAACCAGGCACACTGAGAGCAGGGCCGTTTATCCCCCTCACTCAGGACTTTATATTTGCTCTTCTGCTCCATAATTTCAATGAAAAGGGAAGGGAGAATATTGTTCTCAAAAGGTTCTTCACAAGAAGTGCCACAGCGTCCGAACACATTTGCTGAAACTACTTCCCACATCTCCAAGAGGGAATGATGAAGATCCAGTACTGGGAAATACCAGGGAAGCAGCCCACGCTGAGATCAAAAAGCTACAGAAAGGTTGGCTGGAGCTGGGACACTCACCTGCCTGACAGAGGGCTGGGCTTTAGAAACTCAGGACTGTTAGGAATAAGTGATCAATCACCTCTACTTTCTGCAGCTTGTCCTGCTGGAATATTTCTATCTTGTCTGCACAGAAACTTCCACAGCATCCCCAAACCAGGCACACTGAGAGCAGGGCCGTTTATCCCCCTCACTCAGGACTTTATATTTGCTCTTCTGCTCCATAATTTCAATGAAAAGGGAAGGGAGAATATTGTTCTCAAAAGGTTCTTCACAAGAAGTGCCACAGCGTCCGAACACATTTGCTGAAACTACTTCCCACATCTCCAAGAGGGAATGATGAAGATCCAGTACTGGGAAATACCAGGGAAGCAGCCCACGCTGAGATCAAAAAGCTACAGAAAGGTTGGCTGGAGCTGGGACACTCACCTGCCTGACAGAGGGCTGGGCTTTAGAAACTCAGGACTGTTAGGAATAAGTGATCAATCACCTCTACTTTCTGCAGCTTGTCCTGCTGGAATATCTCAGCAGTGTTGGTGTCTTGCCTGCATGGAAGCTTCCACAGCATCCCCAAACCAGGCACACTGAGAGCAGGGCTGTTTATCCCCCTCGCTCAGGACTCATATATTTGCTCTTTTGCGCCATACTTTCAATAAAAAAGGAAGGGAAAATATTATTCTCAAAAGGTTCTTCACAAGAAGTGCCACAGTGTCCAAATGCATTTGCTTAAACTACTTCCCACATCTCCAACGGGGAATGATGAAGAAAAGAGTACGAGAGAAAACAGGACAGGATCTCCTTTCTTCCCTAATGCACTCACCCTTTTTTCTGGCTATCAGCAGTCACAGGCTTGAACTTTATCAGTGCTGCCATGTAATACCTGTTCTCATATCGATGCCCTTCACAGGGAATCGCAACTGCTCATGTCCATCCTTTAAAACCCATGATCCTAGTAAGGAATACAGATTTGGTTTGGCTCAAGTGACAGCAATCAGGGGGTTTTCAGCAGAAAGATCTGACCCTGTCTTTGTTAACATAAACCAGCAATAATCCAGTAATCTGACTCGGCAAGATGTATTTCATAAATCAAGAGCTAAATGCCTTCATTTCTGCTGCCTGCTGAACTCCCAGAGCCTGAACCCAAGGTGAAATCCTGGTTGCACTGAATTTAATAACAATACTCCCATTGACTTCAGTGGGTCCAGGTTTTCCCTCCCTAAAGCCACAGGGGTTTTAAAACGCTTTTTGGCATACAGAGAAAAGCAAAAATAACTTATTTGGCCTTTTTTTTACAGTAACTCTGGGCACAGCTCTATATATATTTTCTTAGACTCAATTATAGTCTCCTCTACTTCCCTTGACTATCGACTATTTTGTGATTGATGTATTATTTCAAGTCATATATAAAGTCTTATACCTATTTATTGACAACATGCTAAGTTAGGTACCTCTTTGGCAGTTCTCCAGCTTGAAAAACCAAATGCTAACAGCAGACTCCAGACATCTCAATACCACAGGCTGTTATCATTTTGAACGTAAATGTACATATTAATCAGCTAATCACTAATCCCTGAAACCTCTAACTGCAATATTGGCACATCTCCTTAAAAACTATTTCCAAGCCTGCGTGCCTGTTGTTGCATTTGCTTAAGGAATCATCCATCACATAAATGGCTAGTTAGTGAAATGAACTAATTAACAGAGAAGTTAAATGGAGAAATAAATCTCAAGCTCAAGACTACTGAACTGTTGTCATCCTTTCCCAGCCAAAGCCACCAGAACGGCTTCAACTTAAGAAATACTGCTGCATTTTGAAAGCATTTTACACATGTGAAAGATGTACCATTTAATCCCTATTCTATCATGCTGAACATCTATTGTATTAAAATATATGTAATACAGTACAAAATACAGCTGTCCAGGTCTGAGCCTCCTTTTCCTCTTGCGTTCTACTTGAAACCCTTGATTTGCTTTTAAAGATCAATTTAAGAACTATTCCTGTGCATGGCTTTGAACTATTTTATTGATTTATTATTGATCTGTACCTATGGGACTCACAGATCTTTAGATCTGCGTTTAATTTCTGTTAATGTTTCTTCCAACTCTTCTGTGATATCCAGTGGGTATATACGTATTTTAAACTCCCCCAATATTTTGACCGATAACGTTTTATGGAAAACTTGGAATCACATTAACATTTTAGCTAAAACTAGCAGTGCAATTGCTTCCATTTCCGCTTATGCTAATAAATGAGGGTATCTTGTTGAAAGCAGTAGGAAACAGATGGACACTTTGTCAAAGTGTGAAGCTTAATAATTTGGGTGATAACATATGCATATGCGTGTATATATATCTAGATATAACTGAATAACAACAATTTTAACCTCTAATACTCCCATTTCTTTATATAGTAATCCCTATTTTTTTTTCCCCACACATACAAACTACAGACTTATTGGAGGTAAAAAATGACTGACAGGATCACACAGTAAGCTTACAGCAGAGCCCCGAACTGAACCTTTTCCTCCCAAGTGTCAGTCCAAACCTCTGTGAACTGGAAAATCAGGGAAGAATGTGGTGTTCCCATGGAGCACTAGAACTGAAAATACACACACAGACACAAATTCTGTGAAAGGACAAATGATAAATTTGTGCTCTTAGACCTGAGCCGTTTATCTCTGATTTACCTCACAGTGCATCAAACGTGTTAATGGTGTTTTAACATGATGTGGGAGTTACAATAACACGGCCCAGCATTTAGCTCACTAATGGCTTCTTAATTACAAAAGGGTATTAAGCTTCATGGGAAGCTTCACCCTAATGCTCATGGCCCCTTTTATCTCACTTGAGCATTTCAGTATTAATGATTGTTTTAATCTTGCCATTATTTTGTCCAGCTCTGTCTTTGACAATTCCTCGGTTCCTTATTTTGAGTATCTCAGCTACAGTGTTGATATTCATACTAATCAGTCTCTTCTGGCATCTGCAGTGTCAGCTTGGAGCTGATTCAGGAAAAGCCACAGAATCATAACACTACTGTTTCTATAATTTTCTGCTATTTAGGATGCACGTAACTCGACTTCTGAGCTTTTAAAGATGCATCTGTAAGGCCTCTCGCTGTCATTTTGAGGGGAAAATATAAATCTCAAGCCATATTTGTGTTCATGATATACAAACAATTCTGCTTCCTCCCATGAATTCACAGTATTTCTTCTTCATAACAGTGATAAAAGAAAACTTCAAAGTTCAAAAGAGGTAAAAGGGCGATATTGGTTCCTCTGATTTAATTTCTTGTATCTAGCCAGTTTGCTTTGTGGACCACCATCATATGATACAGATATCATTATTAAAACATCACATCCATCTTAATCCTCCTTTTTTTATCACATCCTCTCAATCTCTCCTTTTTTCATGATCATAGAACAGTTTGGGTTGGAAGGATCCTTAAAGATCACTTAGTCCCAAACCCCTGCCGTGGGCAGGGACACCTTCCACTGTCCCAGGCTGCTCCAAGCCCTGTCCAGCCTGACCTTGGACACTCCCAGGGATGGGATAGCCATAACTCCCCTGTGCAACCTCACAGGGCCAGGGCCTCACCACCCTCATGGGGAAGAACTGAATACCTGCTCTAAATCTCCTCACTTTCAGTTTAAAACTATTCCTCCTTGACCTGTCACTCCAGGTGCTTAAACAAAGTCCCTCTGCAGCTCTCTTGGAGCCCCTTTAGACACCAGAAGGGACTCCAAGGTGTCCCCAGAGCCTTCTCTTCTCCAGGCTGAACAACCCAAACTCTCAGCCCATAAATCAGAAATACCTTAACCCAAGTGAGTTAGTCTGCTGCAAAAGCATGGGAAGAATCACAAAATACAATAACCACCTCAAATATCTATTTCTTCTATTCAGGACATGGGTAGGATCACAGGGAACACAATATAGAAAATACTGGTGATTTGGCTAAGAGCAGCATATTCAAATTCTTAAAACCAGTAAGAGAAGCAAAATCAAGAGATAGTTTTCGTTTTCCTTTGATCTTCCACACTGACAGAATTCAGAAACCAGCAATAAAAATGTCCCAGCTGTCAAACGTAATAAAAGGTCTTGTTTTCTTAGCGAGGCCAGGACTATCAATAGCAACCAAGGCCTTGCTTCCCAAACAGAAATGGATTGCAAACCACCCCAACGCAAGCACCAGCTCACAGTAAGTGGCTGTGCCCAGCAGGTACAATTGAACACGCTGTATCCCCAACATTCCAGCTTTGTGCATGGGTCAAAATGCATCCAACAGCACCCCCAGGGGGTACTGATCTTCAGCTCTTGTCATAGCTCACTGATGATTGCTCTCTAATTACCTCAGCCATGCATCAGACAAAGCAAATTTACTGCTCTGCCTAAGATGTGCAAACCCAACAGTTTTCAATACTTTTACTTCTTTGCATGGTTCTAGATCTGCTTTTTGTGCTGCTGTAGCAAAGGTTACAGTATTCTGCAGTCACTCACTCCTACAGAATATCCAAGGAGATTATATGAGGCAATAATTTATTGTCCTAATCCTTTGTCCATTAATGGATGCCTGCAGGGACAGAAAGTTCTCTGCTATTGATTTCAAGGCCAAACCTACTGCAGGTGAAATTCAGATTGTGCTTACTGTCAGCTCTGATTGCAGAATTTTCTTGGGATATGTTTCCATCAAGTCATTGAATTCCATAGATCACAAGTTTATATTCAAGACTAACCTTTTATGTACATCACACTGGTGCAAATTGAGACCTTACCAGAAGCAGTTCCCAACTGAAAGCATCTGCAGGACACTTGTTTTAATTAATGATACCTTGGTATAGCAATAGAGATGGCATGGAACAAAGTCAATCCAGAAAAAACCTATTCAAATGCCAGTGCTGGAATAAAGAAAAAACTCTTGATAAGATCAAGTCGCACCAGAGAACAAGCTAAATCATATTCCTGGAGTGCCAGAGCACATACTGGAGATTTTATTTCACCTGTAATATGCGTAAGTTAGAGGATTGAATGGATGTGTTCAAAAGATATTTAAAATTTCTGATACCACTTAACTAACTTTAGCACACAAGACAGGGAGTCTGTGTGACTGGGAGGGGTTTGTTTGGATTTCTGCTCAGACTAAGAGGGTGCCACTGCATTATCACAAAGCCTGAGCAGAAACCTTCACTGACAGCTTGGCAGATTTTTTAAACATGTATGAACTAAATACCAAAGCAAGGGCAGCTCATCTGGGTCTGTGCCAGCAGCAGAATTTGATGACAGCAGCAAACTGTTCTTATGGGGAAAGGAGTTTTCTGCAGAGCTCTTATCATCAAGGTAATATAGGCCTTAATATTTTAGCAGTCTTGAATAAGAGGCCAGAGATTTGTTTCCTGTTCTATTGACGCAAATTCACGTCAGTAGAACTATAAAATATATTAGGTTTTTGTTAACTTAGCTGACTTAGGCTAAAGAAATTCTATTTGTTCCTAATACCTTGACATGGTTATGGTCAGTCTAACAAAGAACTGCATTCTCTGTGGCAGCTGCATCTTTCCTTAAGCATTTTTGAAAATACTATTTTGATCATAAGTGTAGAAATTCGCATCCTGTCAAGAAGGGTTGGAAACAGTAAACAAGAATACAGCTCCCACAGGGCTTCCTAGACAGGAATTTTTCAGTATGTGTACTCTGCTAATTCTTTAATATCTGTATTAACACATATATTTTTACTACTCTCAGGTACCAATACAGGAAAATGCAAGAAACTTCGGAGAGATATTACAGAACACTTACTACATCCAATTGAATCCAATAGTGCTCCCTATTAGAAATCAATCCATTCTGCTGACACCTGACTGTTACGAACAATGCAACGTGTTATCGTGGCTGTCATTTAACCATTCTCCTACTTACAATGCTGCATTTCAAATGCTAAATGATGCAGGGCTTCTCACAGAGGTGGCATGACTTCCACGCATTCCTCCCTTTTAGTTACATGCAGAACTTGCACTCAGCTCTGTGTGTGCCCTCCCCTCTCCTATCAGCCTGGCAGCGGCTTTGCTGAGCTGTTAAAATCTCCCCACGGTTGTTTTTTGCTTGAAATTTGTCTTCATGTAAAATTTCTTTTCCATTGTGAACATTTCAATTCCAGTTGCAGGCATGGAGATCATTTTGGATCTGTTATGCACTTCCCAAATGCTTTTCTCACCATCCCTCCTAAGTCAATTTAGTGCCCATTAAAGGTGCCAGATTGACCAAGACCTGGGGCTGCTCTTTATCCCAGAAGAGCTAATGGCGCTGCAAGCTCCTGCCTAGAGGTGCCAAACCATGTCCATCACGACCTGGTGGAAACTAAAGAAGTCATTCTGGGTGGTTTGTACGGCATGAGCACATCATCCCTCTTCTGCACCTACGGCCAGGATGTGTCAGCTGCACTGCAGACCAGAGGAAAAGAAACCCCTTTTAGCACACAGGCTTTACAAATGCAGCTCTCACTGTCGTTTTGGACCAAGACAAGCAGTGAACGGCCTTGTATTCCATTGGGAACACTCTGAACTCCCCTGGTCCCTGGGAGCAACCCTTGGCTCAGCTTCCCTAGATCACAGAGCTCAGGAGAAGCGGCCAGGTGGGTCATTTATGGAAATGCAAACGAGCTTTAACTACACACAGGCATGTGAAACACCAGCAGGTTCAGCTTTGCTCCAGGGATTCACGGTTTATCCGCGAGCTATCGGCATCACCTTTTACACGTGTGCAAACAGAGACTGCTGCAGTGAAAAATCTGCATGCAGCAAATCACTGCCACAGCCTGCACCGCTGAGAGAGCTGGTGCAAATCACAGGGAATAAAACAAGCTTTGCTTAATGCAGGCTACTTCATCATCTGTTTTACACCAAAGCCTTCATGTTGCACCTCACTTGGTTTATCTCCTCTCGCTAACAAAGAGAGGCAAAGAGAGGAGACGATCGCGGAGAGATGCCACAACAGAACCAGATGGTCCAACTCTCCCAAGCCTTGGCATTGTGTCTCTTTCTGTAACTTTGGTATTTTTATCTTCTCCCACCACCCTTGGTCCCATCTGCACCTTCCTCTTTATCCATGTCTGTCACGTTTTTTTTCAGTTCACATTCCCCAGGAAGAGATGCTTACGCTGTCACGTTCCTTGCAGCGAACTCAGCAGACACAGCAAGGTGGCCACGTCGGACAAACGGATGGAACTCCTCTGGATTTCATGGCAATATGCCTGAGGAGAGCAGAGATTTCCCCAGACTGCTCCCTAGTAAGGGAAAAGCTCTGTGCTGAGCTTCCATGTGAGGCCCCACAGCAGGAGCCTGTGCAGAGATCCCACCACTGAAGGTGAGCAAAATAGCCCTGAAGGAGCTTGTGACCATCTCTTGTCATCATCTCCCAGGCGCTTTGAAAGTGTTTTTACACAGCTTTCACCCTCCACCCTTTCCCTACCCTTTCCTGTGTTTCCCAGCCAGGCTGGATCTTGTCTCTCCCTGCAGCTGCTGATCCCCTCCAGCAAAGCTCCTCTCACACATCCACCAAGAGCAACAGGCAGAGCAAAGGGAATTTCTTTCTCTTTGCTCTTGTCCAGCATGAATCACGGAAAAGAAAACCCACATAAAACTACTATCCCATTGCTTTAGCTGCCAGCCAGGGCTGACTTCAGTGGACAGGTGTCTCTCTGCAGCAGTTGGTGATCTGCTAGTCAGATCAAGGGCCATGAACCCCTCAGATTTATTCTGTTCCAGTTGCAAAGAATGCTCTAAAAGTAAAGCAATGAAATAATGTTGGTCTTAGTGGCATGGCAAATAGATTTATAAAGGAGTTCGTTCATGTATTCAAATATATGCTCCATATTTAAATTTAATTTCTATGAAGTTCTGCCTTCATATGAATATTATTATGTATGAAGGATAGGGTCTCTGACTCTTTAGCCCATTTACTCAGATGTAGATTAGTGTCTTGATTTTAATCCTCCCCCTGCTTTTATTGCGTTCACTGAACAATAGGGAAGCCCACTTGTAGTTAATTTACCACCTGAAGGCACTAAATAAAAGTTGCAGGGCCTCATTTATTAAATCTCTCCCTAAGACTGGAAACACTAGGCATCCAGTCAAGGCTATGTTTTCATTAAAAGTTTTCATCAGTGAAATTAGAGTATTTATCCAAACAAACATGAGGGAATCCAACATAAACAAGCTTATTTATTTGGGACAGTGTTAGGCAAGTTGATAGTGCCGACCCTTGTGTGATTGTACTAAGCACATTATTATATTATTTTCATTCTCTGTATCCATTATTTTAGCAGATTTTCTAGCAAGTTGTCAGTTGTGTGTTATCTCCTTTATGGTCTGCCTTTTACTAGAGCATTTTAGTGCTCTCAGAGCAAAGTTAGAGGAAGAAAATAAACTTGTCCGAATGGCAGTATCCCATGCCCTGTGTGCTCCAGCTTGCTCCAGGCTGTGTCACTGACCCAAGACTGTTTCCCATGGTAGCTCCTGCCCTCACCTTGTGAGGTCAGTGCTGTTTCAGGTGCATTTTGTCCCTTTCTGGGCTGACCAGTCCCTTTGTTCCCATGAAGAACAGGGACTGTATGAAGCAGAAGCTACACCAGCTGGAAGTTCTCTATTTACACAAAATGTGAAGTTCATACTTCTTAAATCCCCAGCACAGGAGTTTTAGATTCTGAAGTGTCTGCAGGTGTCCCTACTGTGGTTTTGAAGTGTAGGATCTCTCCTGTCTCTTACCTGGTCAGCTCCTTCTTGATTCCACTGATGTGGGTGTCCTGTTAGCAAGAGGATTTGGGATGGTGACAAAAGGGCTTTTCTTTGGCTGCAAAGAAATCAGAAGATATGTAACTGAAGAGAGCTGATTGACAAGGAGAATTTTTGGTCTACATGAGGTTTTGACATTTTGAAAATTACTTCTCTTCTAATTCATAACATATAATATTTTTAGATGTCCCAGAAAACAGATGATCTGTACAACTTTCCCTTTGGACAAATATTAACACACAGTTTCCAAAATTAATTTGTTCCCTCAAACCTCAGCAGCTGCTGCCTGAAAAGGCTTTGTTCCTTAAAATATGATTTGGCATAACATAACCTAACAGCATACCCATGTCTATTATTAAGGTTGAATTGTCAAATGAATTGTGTCAATGTAAATTAAATGCTGGGTTTATATTTTTTTTCCCTTAGAAGAAATTTCCACCCTTCTTCAGACTTTCTCACGAATTCAGAAGAGACATTTTCAAAGACATTGTTGTTATTGTTTATAAAACGTCAAAGTTTCCTGCAAAACACTTCGATATTTTTCCATCATCTCTTTTTTGAAGATGAGCATAAGAAATGCTGCTGAGCTCCTGGTTCTGTTATCTCAGATTCATCTCTCTGACAGCATGGAGAATGGTTCCATAAGAAACAAGTGTTTTCCCAGCTCATTGGATACACAGCAAATACCAAAGATCAAGTGGGCAATAATATGCCCATCAGTCCCAAAGGATTTTTTAGTAGCATTCTCACTTAGGTACAAATGAAAATTTCTGCCAGGGCCCATACAGCTCTATCTAAATGAGAGTAAGCACTTATCCCTTTGGCTGAAGGTCAGTGTAATCCAGATCATTCTCTATCTCTCATGGGGATGAACATGTCCAAAAGCCCCAGCCTGGGCTGGGTCTGTGTGATCCACGTGCAGTGACTGAGAACAAGCGCTCTGTCTGCTTTTGGGGAAGCGCTCATCCCTGGGAGCACTGACACAGGAGTCAACACTCCAGATGCCACCAAATCCGTTTGACTGAGTTTCTTAAAGCCCAGCAGGTCTTGCTCACACCCTCCTGCAGATAAATAAATGTGAGGAGCAGTGAAAGGAAGCCTAAGACGACAGGGCCCCAAAATGCTGATGTTCATGGGGAAGGACAGTCAGCCTCTGCCACTCACTTTGATTAGAGACACCTTCCCCATCCCACGGTGCTTCAAGCCACGTCCAACCTGGCCTTGAACACTTCCAGGGATCCAGGGGCAGCCACAGCTTCTCTGGGCAACTGTGCCAGGGCCTCTCCACTCTCACAGGGAAAAATTTCTTCCCAATATCCATCTAACCCGGCCCTCTGGCAATGGAAAGCCATTCTCCCTTGTCCTGTCACTCCAGGACCTTGTAAGGTGACATCCCATCTTTACTGGCTTCGCTATTTTTCATTTTCAATCTCTTGTATAACAGATTTTTTCAGCTTTATCTTTCTGACTTCTAAATTACAGGCCTCAGCTGAAAGTGAGCCCTTTCCTGACTTCTGCCCTTTAAAAATTGATATTACATGTCCATCACCACATAAATATGTATATGTATGAACTTCTTCATATATATTTGTGCCAGGAAAAAAATTCAAGCCTTTAAAATTTTAACACTGACTATAGAAATATTACAATGAAAAGTGTCGGAAGAAAAGCAGTCATATATGAACAGTGGTATTTGAGCAAATTCATGCAAGCTAAAAAAGGAATGTTAGTACAAACCTGTATTTTGTTTGCACCAAAGCTCTGCTGATATGACATCTACAACAGAAAGAAAAAATAAACATTTAGTAGACCACCTGGTGGTAGCAATAGTTGGTTGTGTCAATAGAAATAGCATTAGTTTTATTAATACAAGTTGTTAATTTCCTTTGTATCTTATTAGAAAGCAAATCTCAGTTGGAGAGGATAATGGGATTGTAAATATGTTTATAAGGCAACTGATTTACCAACATGCTCTTATTACAATTAGTGCTTATTTTGTCACTGCTGAATATATTGTTGAACCTGTCTGTCTACATTTTGGTTCCGTTATCTATAGCCATTATTTGTTATACAAAATTTGACTTTGGAACCCAATCTTAAAACAACTGTGACTAAACATTTTTATCCAAGTCTAGCAGGAAGGCTTGGAGGCTCAAACCTCAACCGGATAAGTGCTCAACACCTTATGCCCTTCAGAGCAAAGACCAATGTCTTTGCCTCATTCTATGAAGCCCTCACACAAATTGGATATCTCAGAAATAAAAATAACAGAAAAATTTATGTCTTTACCTTTTCGCTTTCTGGAATGAACAGTAATAAAACTAAGGATTTCTTAATTAGAATACTGTTTCCCATATGGTTTTTTTCAAAAACTAAACAAGCAAACATTATTCATATTCGCTTTTACTAGCAGAAATAATACATTTCTAAACCATTTTAATAAATTACTGTTAACTGAACTTTTCCAAATGTGAACAAAAAATAGAAATTCTCTTCATGAGCATAGAGCCATCACAGTCCAATTCAGTAATAACAGCAATTTCATACTGATATGAATTTGTTTAAAAGGTGACCTAGACAATGAAGCAAGTATAATTAAATTGGAAACAGCTAATTCAATAAAGTACTGATGTCAAAAGTAATAATCAGAGGAAATTTTAGTGCAACACTCATCTGCAGAAAGGATCGTTTTAGAATAATGGTATGCTTATGTGAAGAAATTTAAAATGTAAAATGTCTGATGATGGTCGATTGAAAAATAAAACAAAAAGGGGCTTGTGTTAGTAGATTTCAAAATGAGCTAAAAAAAAGAGACACAGAATTGCTATCATTAATATGATGCTACTGGTTTGTAGAACAAAGAAAACCCATTGAATTTGATTAAAATCTCTGCTTCCTGGCTTGAAATGGTTAAGCACAATTAAGTTTCACCCAACTTGAGCATTAAAAAGTGCTCTGTTTAATAGGTATTTTATTTTTCCAGGAGACAACTGTCACTGCACAGGCGATCAGGGCTCCAACCATTCCCTCTGAGCACGAGGAGAGCTCAGCTAATGCCCAGAGCTGCACTTCACCTGCCCACAGCACCCAGGCTAAGTTCCCAACCTCTTCCATTTGTTTCTGCAGAAAATCGAGACTAGTTTAATATTAATTCAGTCTCTTGATCCCCTGGCCTGGCACACTTACTGAGCTGAGGTCAGTATGAAAAATACCCAGCAGAACTCTACACAAAAGGTCAAATTCCTCTGCCCACTCTTCAACCACAAAGGTGAAGTTCACAGTGCCATTTTCAATCAGCTTCTGATTGATCCAAGGCAGAGGAACGAGATCCTCCTTGACCATAGAGAGCCTCAGGCCATTCCTATCCAAATGTAATATTTCTGGCCTAAATATTTATTTCTACAAAAAACCCGTAAGACACTTAGATACCCAAAATTAAAACTAATAAATAATTTGCTGTCCTGCAGAGCTCGGTTCTCTGTTCCCATGCTGAGCCCAAGCACTGGCAGCTGGAAAAATCACTGCCTGACTTGTCAGCTGAGCCAGTTGGGGCTGGAAGTCCCAGGGAAGGAAAAATGTGGAAGCCCCGTGTCATTTTTCCAGAGTCACTCTTTCTGACTACAGCCACACTGTAATTTGTCAGTCAGAGTCTCTCGGTCCCGCATGGATCTTGTTTCCCTGGAGACAAGTCTTTTAAATAGCAGTTCAAAACACCAACCAGATTGAAAGAGGAATTCAATTAAAGGGAAAAACCATCTTGTTGCACTGGGGGCCTGTGCTAGGAAAAGCTTCTGGAACATGTGTTTCTGCTCTCCCAAAAAGCATGTCTGGGGTTTCTTAATTTATTTATTATTTCTTATTCGCTTCTTTGTCATAGGCATGGATAAACACAGCAAGACTTTAGCTGACAATTTGGTTATACTGATGTTCGCTATTTTTTCATTATTGGCTAATAACTTGGATTACTGCTATTTTTCAACCTTTATGTAATTTAAAGGTTTGCTTATTTATAACTTTTTGACAATTCATATAATATTGTTCCTGCTGTTTGAATGAGATACTTTAAGAGGACAACAAAGTTAAATAATAGTTAATTACTTGCTTTTTGGGCCAGACCCTGCCAAAGAAAACTGTTGGACTGGAGAGATGTTGGATCAAGAGATCTCCGGCCCATGATTCGCCCTCAGAAATTCTGTGAAGTAGGGATTTTGGGAAAATTGGTGACTTCTTATGACGTGATGCAGCTCGGACACAATTCTCTGAAAACATGTAATATCCATGTGTAGATACTATTCCCAATGGCACCGCTAAAGAGTATTTTTTTCATGAAGGAAAAGACGGATGCCCTCACGTTTGAAATACAGCTCTTTGGAATTTCAACCCACATTAATAAAAGCTCAGTTTTTCCATGTCCAGTCAGCTTTGCAGCAGTTACTGATGGAAAGAAAACAAAATCACTTCCAGGCACTATTACTTGCAGCAATGATAGGCTGCTTCAATAAGTTAAATTTCAACATTGATTTAAAAAGAGTGTAATTAAACTTCTGTTTTCTTTACACTTTCAAGCACAGTTTCCTCCTCTACCTGTAATGTTACCAAACTACATTTGGTGCCAACTTCCCAAGCAGTTTTCCAAACGTGTCTAAAGAAACACCAAATATTTGGAAGATTTTCCCCTTCCTTGTGCCAGACTAAAATGGAGAAATAACTTCACTCTTGGGCTAACAGCTGAGCAGCCTCTGATCGATACAGATCATGATTTATCACTGAAAAATTAGGGAAATGTCAACTATTTTTCTCTGTCACAACAGAGCAGATCACACAGAGGGAGGAAATAACCTCAGCGACTTTTAAATAGTATAAAGAGGTAGTGTTACATGGCTTTGTTATGCCAGTATTGATGGGAAGATGAGACAGAAACCTCTGTAAAAAGTGGTTTCCTTCAAAGATACTGTCAAGACAGCAGAAGAAAATTAGTACCTAATCTTGCAAAGAAAAAGATAATATTTAATGCCAGCTGAATAACTTCTTTACATGACTGGGCCGCAGGTTTTCAAAGAAAATTTAGTACTGTGAAAGGTTAAAACCTTGAACAGTGCCTAGCCCAAAGCAAATTACAGATACAGGATTTATATATGGTTCAGTTTAAATTGCTGAAATTAAGTATTCGGTATTGTGAAATAGGGAAAATTTGTTATCACTTAAATAAAATTGAGAAACTTGTAGAATTAGGACAACAGTCCTGTGTCAGACATTTAGTAGAGAACAATATATATATAATGCAAACAATTTGTCGACTAACTGCAATACTCTTATATTTATCACTTTAACACAAGCAGCATAAGTCCATCCACGTGTTGTACTTGAGTTTATTAAACCTAAGTTCAATAGATTAATCGGGTCTGATTTCAGCCTTTAAAAATTACCTAACTTATTCTTCCTACAAATGCTGATTGATCTCCAGAAGCATTATTTTTATGAAGAAATTATGTATTTTTATGAAGACATATCTTATATGAAGACAATATGAGAACAGTATTTTTATGAAGAAAAGTTATACTATTTTTATCATACAAAAGTATGCCAAATTATATTCGAAAACATTAAATCTACTTCAAAGCATTGTGGGGTGGGCTGTTTTGTGTTTAACTGAACATAAAGGATATTAGATATCCATCATGGTTAAGACTTTACAGATTTGTCAGAGCAGCACTGACCAACACAGTGAATGGTGGAGCAGAAGACAAAAACTGATGGCACCTGATCTAACATAAGAAAAGAACTGGATGCCGTAAGGGATCTCTCCAGTGAAAATAATGGAGTTTCCAGAAAGGCTTCTCCAGCAAAAAAACTGGTCTGAATCTAACTGAGGAGTTAGCTAGGTTTGACTCTTTATGATGTCTGTTTATTCCTATTTTTCCCATCTAATACATATATATATATGGGACTACATATATATATATATATATATATATATATATATATATCTGTGTGTGTGTGTGTGT
>VZRL01003130.1:1160264-1192868 GCA_013397895.1 Origma solitaria | reverse complement strand
GTAAATATAAATATAAAATATATAAAAATATATATTGTTTATATATAATCTACAATTGTTTAAAAAGTGCCCTTCTAACATAAAACAATCATAGTTATTATTAAAATGATACAGATTTATTATGGACTGAGGCTCCACCCTGTTCAACTGCGGGAACAGTGCTGAAAAATGAGACGGTGCCTCTCCAAGAAGGGTGACCCGAACCAGTGGAGAGCTGCAAGCTGAACTGGAATTGTTAACCAAATAATTCTCAAGGAAGTCTTCCTGTAGAATCTTCAGCTCGCCAAATTTAGGTGGAGAAATCTATTCCTTTGGCCTTCATCGACTAAAAATTTGTGTGGGCTTGGAAACTCAGCGGTGGCTCACTGAACGTCTGAGAGCTGAATTAGCATCAGGATCAGCAACTTTCCCCCTCTGACTGCTCAAGGAGCTGTCGAGAGGAGCACTCTCCCTCCCGGCAGTGAGTCCTTTTGGAGAGCATTTGTTCTTTCAAGAAAGAGACCGAAGAGACAGCCAGTGTATTACACAGCTTCGAAAAGAAGCAATCTGTCTTAATGGCTGGGAAAGTTGTGAGCAAAAGGAAAAGCCTGGTTTTTGAAGCCTCCTCTAAAATTTTTCTGTTATTCAGTGGTGCAGGATAACTGAAATAGGCAATTGTTAACCATTTTCCCAACTTCATATGCAATACACTTTTTTTTTTTTTTAATCATGCTGTCATAAGAGGAAAAAATGAAAGGAGAGGGGCTGTATTGCATAAAACTTGAAGAACCTCTTTTTGTCATTACCTAAGCTGATGATTTTTACTGGTAGGAAGATGAAAGTCCTTACAACTGCAGATTTTGATCATCTGCTTGTGTTTTATATTCTACTGTAACATTTTAAATTGCTAGAGTCGTAATTTATACATTCTGACTTCGCTCAAAATAGAGAGATATAGCAATGTACAGATTTCTATATTAAAAATACTCATTTTTGACCCAAAGAACTTAAATAAATGCCACACTCCATTTGGAAGGAAGCGCTTAGTTATTTTTACCTTAAAAAAAAAAAAATGGAAAAAATATAAAACACTGAGCACTGAGATCAGCATTGACCAAGTAGAATTATACAAATTTTCCAAGTACCACCACAAAACGGCATGAAAAAGAACCCTTCTTGTGATAGTCTTCAGAAATAAGAAAAAAAATATCCTCCTGATCTATGCAGGCTGAGGATCCACTGAGTGAAGAACAGCATTAATTAATATTTACAATTTTGGGTGATTTTTATCAAAATGAACAATGGCGAGATTCAATTCTCACCTCCGCTGACGTCTAAAATGTGTGCTGGGAGCATTCTGGCATAATCCATAAGCTGTTGGACAAAGATGCCCTAAGAGAAGTCCTGAAAGATGTCTGTGCAGGAAAGAATCCTCTCTCTTTTAGCAAAGGACAATTATGAGGGGTTTGGGGGAAAGAGTGTCTCTTATCACTCCTGCCCCCTCCTCTCTGCTGACATAACTCCTTCTCAATGATAAAGCTGAATCTTAACTCGTGTTGACTCAACTCATCAGTTAGTGGATCTGAGAGAGGACCTTACCTCCCCTCAGCCCTGCCTGTCATTTTCGCTAAACCTTCACTTTCTTCCACTCTGAGACTGAAAAACTTCAGGGAAAAAAAAAAAGGGAAAAAAAGATAATTAACTTCAATCTGCCTGGGATGAAGCCCAGCAGCAGCATCCAGCTTACTGCTCTATCCAGTGATCCCTCTCATGTTCTCTCTCATATCAAAACTATTTACTTTATCACTTTCCCAAAACTGCTTTGTTACTCAATTTTTGCCCAGGAACACCCCAGCCTCGCTCTCTCAGCCCTTTGAAAGCAAATTGTCAGATATCTCTCGAACTGTACAGACCCTGGGGGAGTCCCTGACTTCTTGGCTTGAAGGGGCAGAGCCCTTCCACAATATATTTTGAATATCCAAAAAATCAGCATCTCTATTAGGAAATAAAACCAAACAAAGCATCAGTCTCAACACAAAAGGGCAAAAAAAAATCAACTAAAAGGTATTCAGTCATTGATTTATAATAGGGAACTGAGATGTGGTCTTGTGTTGACAAGGGACAGGACAAGTCCTGCTCCTCTGAAGAGAAATTCAGAGCAGAACCCTCGCTTAGGTACCATGTGCTTCATCCTCCAGGGAAACCTTTCTCACTTCATTGAACATAAAAGAGTCTAGACAGATTGTTTCAGGAGACAAGCCTAAAATGAGGCAGAAAGAATACCACCCACAGGGAATTTGTTAAAATTACTGAAGACACAGATTGCAAAAAAAAAAAAAAAAAAAGACCTCCTCAGAAGACTTTGAATTCAATTCTGATTTCAATAGACTATTCAAAGAGAATTTATTTTTTATATACTCTCCCCACAGACAAGGAAAAAATGTACATTTGTGTTGCATGCTTTAAAGATTGAACTTTTTTCCATACATAGAGTAAAAATCAGAGGGATGAAGCACTTAAGAATTGTTCAGTTGAAACTTTTCATCTTAAAAATTGACAGAAAATTTTAATATCAACAACTTGCTAGAAAGATACATTCTCAAGAGATTTGATGAAAAATAGCAAAAATAATGGGCTTGTATCACCATAATTATATCCTGGTTTAAAATACATAAGCAATGAGGATTATCCTTATTATTGGATAACAAGAATGATAATACAAGGAATGGCGTTCCTTCTGTGAGTGATAAGGAAAAAATGTGTTCTCTTTGTCCATTATGGGGTGGGGATGGGCAGGGTGGAATCGGAAAATCGTTGAAGGGAAGAGTTGCATCCGGTTTGATTTATGCCTGCTCTTCTTTTTATGCATAGCCTGGGGAGCCTCATGATGATGGGTAATGAGTCAGGGTGAAATGTGTATAAATAAATGCACCGCACAATTTGTGAAGGCTCTTTAAAGCATCTTTTTTATATACACTCCTTTCCAAATTGCATTTTCTGGGGGAGAGATGGGAGACATCAAGAAAAGGCAGAGCTCACACAGTAAGAAAAATCTCCACTTGTGTTCTATTTCTGTTCTTGCCTTTGTTTTTTGGTTTTTTTTTCATTTTCCTCTTGTTCGGAAGGAAAGCCACTGCCCAAGATTTCATCCTGATGCAGTAATAACCAGGTGGACAAAGTTCAAGATGAATACCTCTGACAGATCTCTGTGTACAAGTGAGCCGCATGTCTTCTCCTCCCTGGAGCTAGGGAACTCCGTGGGATACATACAGTGTCAGTTTTGCCAGGGCAGGATCAGAATGCCATTCCCTCGTCTTTTTTTCCCTTTCTCTTGCCCCTCCAGTCTGAATTTTTTTTTTTCCCCCTAGAATATCTGGTGTGAGAGTTCAAGCAGCTCCCGCACTGGCAAAGGAAAAGCTGTAATATCCTAAACAATGTTTTTCACTTATGGAAAAGAGAGTGTGAGGAACAATCCACACATCAGCAGCTCAAAAACCTAAATTCCTACCCAACAAACAGAACGACCTTAAATTCTTTCTAGACCTTCGAGTGCCCCTAATTACAAAGGGGAGCAGAACTGCAAGTTTTCTATAATATGGTAAAACTTTGTTCAACCATAGCCAGCTAAGGTAGCTGATCCAATATTTTTTTACTGTCCAATTACAATTAATCAAAATAAATCAAGATATATTTACCCACTTCGATTTTTTTGTTTTTTGACCTCCCCCCAATCCTCACTCATTTAAAAATATGAAAATGTATGGCAGATACTACAATAAAAACCTGAGTTACAATGTAATTCACTCCACAGAAAAGAAAAATCTCCTCACCTTTACAATGTTGAGGTTCTTTATATTTATTTCTTATTATTCTCAGAAATTTGCTTTTCAAATGTGTTCCCTCTAATCATGAGGAAATGTTCGATAGTTTACAAGACTGAAAGAATAGCCATTTTAAGATCCAAAAGCAGTATTGAGCAATTTAAATAAAATAACAAAAGCTGTCACTTACACATAGAAAGGGGTGGGTGGGTGCATGTATAGGCAACAGGATTTTTTTGCTGTATGAAATGTTTCTTATTATTTTCCATCAGTTCACAATGGAAAAAATTACTGAAATCAGTTATGTTATTCAATGGCTGGTAGCTGGGAGTACAGTGTCACGCATTCTTAGTAGTTCAGTACCTCCTTTATTAGAAATGAGTTTCAAATTACCAATTTACAGATTTATCACTCTAGGACATCGCTACCCAACCTCTAGCCTTTATTTAGTAGATGGTGAGATGGTGAAGCTCAAAATGAATTAAAACAAGCTGAAGTTCTACCATGGATTTGTTGCAATTATTGCTGTTCACTGGAGACAACACACCAGAAATACTTGCAATTTCTGCCTGAACTCACTTACATTTGCTAAGAAAGTTGCTTGAGAATAAAATCTGAGTCAACCATATTTTTTTAGAAATCAGCACGTTGCTTATCTCTCAGAAATTTTCATTATCTAGGGAAATTAGAGCAAGTAGCTTTCTTAGTTGGGTAAGTACCTGCTAAGGTACTGGAGATACATGGTTTTAATTGACAAGGCTCACTAACACATCATCATCCAAAAGTAAAAAGGCATCTCCCTTTATGAAAATAAAGACATTCGAGCTCACTCTATCCTTTGCTAAAGGTCTCTGCTGTCCCCCTGTGTTTATGAGCAGAGGAGGAGACCATTATCTACAATGGCATTCAATTCCCCTGACATTTTCATCACTCGCACCTCCTCTGCCTCGCACCTCTTGGCTCCTTCACCGCCCTCAAGTTTAGACTCATATTTATCAAAGGAAGCTGGAAATTACCAGTGTCTCAATTGTGCTTCTGATCTGATTCACAAAGCACTTCTCACAATGTGAAGCGCAGTTCATGGATTGCTGGGGAGTCAGCAGAAGCATAGCAGCTCACTTATTTCCATAGAAATGGCCTCATTGCCATGCAGACTTGGGATAATTTATGAGAAGGGATTCTCGGCTGAAAACAGGGGTCCTGCTGGCAATGCCCGACTATTTATACACAAAGAAATTCAATTTCGAAATTATTTAAGAAATATCACTTTTAAATCGGTAAGGTGAACCTCCCCTGGACCCACTCCAGAAGCACCAATGAAGTGCAGAGAGCTGGCACACAACCAGGGGCATTTCCTACCAGCATGAAGGTTTGTCACCCCCCAAAAACGCTGCGAAACAGAGTCCAAAGAACCACAGAATGGTTTGAGTTGGAAGGGACCTTAAAAACATCTCATTTCACCCCACTGCCATGGGCAGGGACACCTTGCACTGTCCCAGGTTGCTCCAAGCCCTGTCCAACCTGACCTTGGACCCTTCCAGGGATGGGGCAGCCACAGCTGCTCTGGGCACCTGTGCCAGGGCCTCACTACCATCACAGCCAAGAATTTCTTCCCAAATATCTCATCTAAACCTACAGCTTAAAGCTATTCCACCTTTCCTATCAAGAGAAAAACAGTAAAAGGCAGTTTTAAGAAGGAGTGAATATCACAACAAAACACTTTCAAAATGCATATAGATAAGACGTAAGATAAAGTATCTCTAAAATATAGATTATTTCTATAATTACATGTGAAATCAGCATATTTGCAAGAAAAAAGCTGTTAGTCATAATTTCCATTTATAAGCTATTTTCTGCCTGTTAATATTTGCTCGTTTTGTCTTTCATCACCTTTCATTTAGAAAGGTTTTACCCAGAGTCTACACAGATGACTGCATTTAAGATTACTTCAGATAAAAAGAAAAAACAATTGTACATACTCCGAAAGCTGCTGCTTTCCAATCCCTACCTTGCAAAACTACATCACAAATATCAAAGAAATGAGTTTGTCTGAGGTTTTGTCGCAATTTTCCTATTCTGTTCTAGTCAAACAACAAAATTGCTCTCAGTATTTGGCTGATATTAGTTATTTCCTGCACTTTAATTTCACAGGTGAAATATTCTGAAATGTTTTCCTAGAACAGCTATACCAAAAATGAAAAAAAACCCTCCTTTTTTAAATGGTTCTTAAAGAGAAATAAATATTCAAAAAAGTGAGCTTTTATAGATACATCCAATTCAATGTCTTAAAGGGAAAATGAAGGTCCTTCTCAAAGTTGTACCCATCAAAAAGGAGAAAGCAAAATTCATGGGATGTGAAGGAAACATTTATTTCTTCTCCACTTACTTACTTGAGCATGACTATTTTTAATTGTAAGCGCTGTGAGGACACAGTACGGCAAAGATGCTCATGCTTAGGTACTCCCCTTTATGTGCAAGACACTTAATTCTGAATTTAATTGTAATTTGAATGACGATTTAAGCAGATGGGGAAAACAGGAGCGCTACGTGGGACAAGCAAAACATTCAGAGACCACGGAGAAAGCGAGCAGTGCTGGCACAGAGGGGAGAACACCACGGATCCCATGTCCTCATCCTTCTCTGTCTGTGTCCAAAGGAGCACAGCAGGACTGAGGTGAGGCCCTCACTCATTGCCACATGCAGGTTAATGCAGATTATTGTGTAAATGCCACAAGGATATATATATTTATATATTTCTCCCTGCCGCATCCTTCGGGCTGTGACTGTCAGAAGCCCTGGGGCTTCAGGGGACTGACCCTACCTGATAGTGCTAAATTTTTTTTACAACCACCTTACTGAAACAGTGACTTAATACTCGTTGTTTTGGCTGTAAATTTTGGGGGTTTGTATTATCAAGTTTCCTACCAGGTAAAAATGACCATCATCAATGTTGGCATTGAGCAGAATTATATATTCAGCTAGAAGCAACTTATTGCACTAGCTGAAGGGTAAAGTTAATTATGAATGTCCTTACACACAGTATGAGTTCCTTAAATTGAATTCAAAGACTACATACAGTTTAATTTCCAGATATGGGAGTAGATTTTTTTCTATGATTCTGCTACCGACTATACTTACATTCTATATTCTATTTTCCATTTTAATTTCTCCTTCACTGATAGCTTCTCAAGTGCCAATTTCTATTTCTGACATTTTGACAGCACAGTTTATTAATTAATTATAACTTTACACATACATACCCACACAAAAGGATTCCTTAATTATCTAGGAAGCTCCACCAAAGCAGCACAAGTTTGTGTCCTGGACATAAACATTTTCCTCTTTTACTAACTACCCCAAACCTTCAATTCACACCCTCATTCTAAATTTCAGTCCATCAGCCACTGCAGCTATCACGATAAAACTGCACATGATCCACAGACTGGGGCAGCTGTGAGGGATCCTGCAGATCCTGTGTGAGCAGCTTGGACCACTGACATCCTGACTTAGTTCCAACACATTAGAAAGCCCTGAAATTAAGATAACAATTTTTCAGAGTTAAAACGTAAGTTCGGAAGGTCATGATTCTGCTGTTAAATTCAGCTTAATTGCAAACAATATATGCCTGTGAGGACTGTCAGCAGCACTTCTCACTGAAGAAGAATCAGTGACATAATTTTTACTGTGAGAGTTGTTGGGAAATACAAACCCATACAATTTATAAATATCCCCAACAGCTGAGTCTGCAGAATTGTTAGAGTTGAGCATATACTATCAAGAGATGAAAGAAAATGGGTTGTATTTATGAGACATGGCAGCCTCCACACACTTTTCTTCAAACTACTTGTTCGTGGCCTAGAAGCCTTTGTAAATGTTGTGATAAAGTAAGTGCCAGAATAGGGAGCAGTCATGCATGTGATAGGAAAATTCACTGGCGTGGCAGGGGAATATATATGAGCGCTTGCATTTGTTTGTTTGCTTGCTCATACTTTTCACAGCAGAAAGAGTTATTATATTGGATGCTCTGAAACACTCCTAAAATATGCAGGATTTTGCAAAATATCTTTGTAATCGTAAAGAAGGGACGTTCTGCTTTCTTTTAGGAATGATTCTAGAAAATTGGTCGTGGCAATTTAATATCCTGTGTTATGTGGCTTCATCTCTCCCCATTTTGCGCTAACCTGCTGGAAAAGGTTGCCGTTGATTTATGCTTTTGTTTGTGAATTACACTGTAGAGTTTCAGAGGCAATAAGAGCTAGAAAATTGCTTCTTACAGTCAATGACCTCCTTGTAGTTTACTTCCTTATTTTATCATAATAGAGACATTCACTTGATGGAGATTTCCCTACCAAAGAGAAGACTCTGATCCTTGACCTTAATGAACGTGTTTTCCTACCTGCCCAAAGCATTACAAGTATTTTAGTGACAGCCAGCTTTGAGCAGAGATTTAAATAGGGTTTGTTATTCAGTGATAAAAGTGCAGTCTACTGAGATAACTACTGCCGTTAAGAAAACAATGGTTTATCCTTTAGATTACAGTACCTCTCACATAAACTTTCATTTCTCTTCCCCAGCAAATTCGTCTTCTAAGCAGGACCAGCATTGCTTGATTGTTGCTGTTGAGGCTATTTATCTGTAGCTCAGAATGAAATAGAAGTCTCTAACGAGGGCCAAAAACCTGAAATCACGTGGAGGCTTTTCCTCGACTCCACGGGGATTTGATCAATCTCTAAACGCACATAGCAATTATATTTTCAGATGTAAAATGAAAGGGGGGCTACCTTCTGTCAACAACGCTCATGTAAATGAGGATTAACACCACCACACTTGAGCTAATGGAATTGCTCTGCAGAGCCATCGAATCATTAAGGTTGGACCTTTAGGATCACCGAGTCCAGCTGTTAGCCCAGCACGGTCAAGCCCACCACTAAACCATGTCCCCAAGTGCCACATCTGAATGCTTAAACACCTCCAGAAACAGTGCTTCGACAGCTTCCCTGGGCAGCCTCGTCCAGGGCTTGACAACCCTTTTCTGTGAAGAAATTTTTCCTAATATCTGACCTGAACCTCCCCTGGCACAACTTGAAACCATTTTCTCTCATCCTGGGAAAAGAGACTGACCCTCACCTCACCATATGCTAACCTAGGAGAATCCTAGAAAATCCTGAGTTGGAAGGGACCCATAAGGATCATCAAGTCCCACTCCTGGCCCTGTGGAGGACAGCCCAAGAGTCACATTGTGTGCCTGAGGGTATTGTCCAGACACTTCCTGAGCTCTGCCAGGCTTGGTGCCATGAGCACTTCCCCAGGGAACCTGTTCAGAGAGGCAGAAGCTCCAGAGACGTAAAGCTCCCAGGTTTGTCACAAGAGGTGGCATGAAACGACCAAGGAGAGAGGCAGATTAATACTCCCACTGAAAAAGTGTTTACAGAGCAGATTAAACCATTATTAGACATTCCCCACGACAGATGGCACAGGAGAAAATCAAGCGTCATGCGTTCTGCCACTCACAGAAATACTCGCTAAATAGGATGCAGAGTAGTTGCTAATGAAGATAACACGTAAGAGAGTATTATACTGCTCTGAGGCTTAATTTGACTCACAGGGAGCATTTCCATCTATCCCAGATTGCTATTTCTTTTTACAGAATTTCTTTAATGCCTTTTTTCTTTTAACACATTTTGTTCTGTTACCTTGATGATAGGGCAGTAAACAGTGGAATGAGATTTTCTCTGAGGTTTCTTGACAAATTTCATTCCCTAAAAAAAGCAACTGAGGCTGAAAAGTCAGTTTTCTTTGTCTTGCTTTCTGTGCCATTCCAATTAGAGCCTCCCTCTGTTGATGAGTTCTTGCTTGTCTCATCTTGTTAGATGTTGTAGTCTTTAAGCTAAACATTTTTATGTGCAGATTTTTGATGTCTCCTTAATTTAAATACCTATTGTCTTCTTGAAAATTTAATAACCTATTATTCTGTTATGTTCACGCTTGTTTTATTCAAATTTTTCTATCTTAGTTTACAGCTAATGTCAGGTAGCATAGAAGGACAGACTGCATTAAAAGGAAATGCTTAGTGTATTATTTTTAAAATTTAAATAATCAGTATGAAATTGCTGTATACGTAAGTAAAAAAGAATGTAAAAAGTTCTCTTCACCCTAGACCACCAGACAAATCTGATAAACGTGTATCAATTGCCGTATAGAATAAGATATATATGCACGGGGTTGATGAGTTTACCCTCTGGTTATGGCTCTGCAGCTTCAATTACGAGCTAATCCCTGTAAGCATAGAGTGACTGAAAAATGGCTCTGACCCAGTGAAAGCCCAATTTTAGAAATGACATTCAAAAAGTTTCAATGGAAGGAAAGAAAAATACTCGCGTCACAAAGTGATTTAGACTCTGGACGTTCAGGAAAAGTCTTGAATGATGCAGGCTGTGATTCCTCAAATTGAATTAAAAGCACAAGCCAGGTCCAAAAGCACACAGCCACCACGAGATACCCACGGGGTGAGATCCCTCAGAGGTGACATGCTCTGAGACTGCTGATGAATTGAGCTCTTTCACCAAGGGTCTCCTGTATTTCCAGATCCCACCTGGATGGGATCATCAGGCAGGAGTAATCCCAGATCCCTGTAGAACAGTAAAACAGTGAAGTGCCTCTGAAATGGGAATAGAAACAAACTGAAGCTTTTCTCTGGTGTGAAATAAAATCCTTCTGACTTGCAGGCTTCCCACCCAGTCTCCTTTTGGAGAGCAAGGTGTCCTGTTGGACCCAGGCAAAGATTACTGTTCCCTCGGGACTGACACTCCAAATGAGAAGAGAACCTCAAGATGATCAAAGACCAACTAAAAAGCATAAAAAATTCCTGAATCTTATATCCATTTTCTACCTCAATCAAGAATTTTCCAAGAAGTAGTTCCACACTACTGCAGAGAGTAGTGGAAAGAGCCAAAAGACCACAAAATCGAAGCTGAGCGGAATGTGCAGTCCCAGGAGCATTTATGTTATTGCTGAGACTCAGCTCCATCACCGCCCACACGCTCGCAGTAACAGACTGAAAGGCACTGGCACACCATTTCCACTGGACCATTTTCCCAATGATTAAGTTTCCTGTTATAAAGCAGAGGAAATTATATTTACATTATCAGTAACGTAATCAATTGTAGTGAACCATTGCAATATATTAGAATTTATTCCAGGATTTTCTGTTAATTACCATCCAGGAGCTTTATAATTCAGCAGAACTTGAAGGAATTCATTGCATTTATCACAGGGCAGAGGTGAAACTTACAGGTTTAGATCAGGAGCTGTGTCCATGACAATAAGCAGAAATTAAATTAATTCAATCTTCAAGCTCTCTTTCTGAAACAATAATACTTTTGTCTGTCTTTTACCTCTTTCTTTCATCACCTACCAGCTGTTTTTACAGACACTTCCATTTTATAAGCACATCATTCTTACTTGCTTTTATGATGATTATTTTTTCTCTATAGTCCTGTAAACTCTATAATACTCCAGCAATAAAGAATATTTCATTTTCTGTCTTTCTCTGAGCTGAACAAAGACAGTCCTGAGACTTCTCTCTCCTTAAAGCAACTACTGATTATATACCCCTAAAAAGACCATCCTATTGACATCCTCCAGGTCAATTAACTGGCATCGCATGATCTTGAAATTTATATGATTTGGGGATTTTTCCGCCACTTCAAGGGATAGCAAAAATCTTACTGTTAATTTTTTTTCATTGCTCTTTTTGTCTTTACTGAGTTAAATAGTAGGATAGACAGAAGCATTTTATATTCTCAGCACAAACCTCCCTTTTATTCCAATGAGGCGGTCCGTTTTCCAAGGAAAGGAAATGCACATTTCTGTGAGGTACTGCAGCCAAGCTCCCACAATGCAAAATATTAGGACATGCACAGCATTTTGTAAAATATGGCATACATTTCTGTTTCCCATAAACAGACTCTAATTCGGCTCACTCGCTACCCATGGACAGTAGGTGTCTGGGCTTTCAGGAAAAACAAGAAAACTGCAATCTGGATGGGTTTTAAATGGAACTCGTTTCAGTTCAGCTTGGAGCAGCCTGGAAGGAAGGAAGGAAGCTGAGCGGTGTTCAGTGCTCTCCAGGCTACTTGGAGAAATTTTTTGTCAAACACAGAGGACTCTTACTGGAAGCAGACAGAGAGCAGAGGCTTTCCCCTGCAGCAGGCATTCCCACAGAGATGTGCACACATCTGACAGGTTCTCACAAACTCTTGAGAGCCCACTGCTGTCTAGGGAAGGTCATCTCCCCCGAGCGTGATCCCCACAGCGTTCAGCTGCACGCTGCTGCTCCTGCGAGGGATCATAACCCCGACCTTCGCTGCACACCCCAAGGAAATCTCTCACATCCTTCCAGCACATTTCATTCCTCATCCAGAGAATGGCAGAAACAAAGATATACCTCTTTGCTTTAAAAAATTGTAATAACTACTTTTGTTTCATTAATGACACATCAGTGTCTGTTAGTGATTCACCAACGACCTCTGACAATTCTTGCGTTATTCACAATATCTTTTTTTTTTACCCAGTCTTGTCCCTTTACTTCTCCTCTCCTGAGAGGGGGATTTCCTGCCCTGGAGGGCAAATTCCATTTCATAATATAGAGTTCACAGCTGCTTGGGTCACATGCAGTCGGGAGCAGATGGAGCATGTTGTACCCTGGCTTCCCACCAACACAAATTTAGGTCTCACATCTGCCATCTCGTCCTCATCTCTGACAACATGTGCTTCAATCCTCCTTCCTGGCTTCTCCAATGACTGACTCCCCTCGCCCATTCCTAAAATGACAGAGAACTGGGGACTGCCACAGCAAAGTATAAGGATGTTTTGCCAGCTTTGTGCCAAGAACAAGAATCCCCAGTCAGCGGTTTCGCCTGCTACGGGGTCACTTCATGCTGCTCCAAAGGCATCAAGAGGCCACAGAAAATCAGAAATTCAGGCCTTCCATGGCTGTGTGGCAGCAGGAATTTAGAAGGTTGCATTGAATTTATTGTAGCATGGATGCTTTATGATATCCAGCAAACTGGACATAAAAACATATTCAGGAACATGAACTTTGGCTTATCTCCCCTGGCCTGCATTCCCTCCCAGGACAACAGAAAAGAACAAGTTCCTCTAGGAAAGAGTTTAGAGCTGCATTTTAATTAAAGCTACTCTGACGACTCTTCATTTTAGCCACCCTCTTCTAACTCAATGAGCAAGAAAATCCAGGGAGAGGAGTTTTCTCAGAGTTAGCTGCTCAGAGTAACCTCTCCCACCCCACAGCTACACCAGAGCACGATGGAGGACACTTTCCAAACCACCTGTGGCAACTAAGCCTCTAATTTCAGTATTTCTAATATTATCTTACATCGCTGTATCAATGGCACTAAAAGATGCAATTCCTTTCGGATTTCTCTCAGCCTTTTGAAATTCTACTGTTGTCAGCCATCCTGAGCCCGATTTTTTAATATTGCCGGTAACAGTTGAATATAAATGTTGCTTTTTTCCCAATCTACGCAAATAGCAGTTTATGGATTGTGCCCTTTCTATGCTATGCGGGGCTGGTTCCAGGGGCAATGGCTATTGATTTTGATGCTTCTTGGAACCCACTGTACCATGCAAGTTCACGGAATTTTCTTGTTTTGCGTTTTTGTTTTGCTTGTGGTTGTTGCTGTTTATTTGGTTTTCGGTTTATGTGTGTTTGTTTCAGCTTTTTCTTCTGTAAAATGGTAGAAGAATTATAATAATACCATTTCCCACTTCTCTTACACAGGAGAGAAGAAACTTGGCAGTTATTATGTGATATTATTAATTTTATACTAGTATTAGTGAATGAGAACACCACTAAAAGATCATTTACATTTTCAGAGATTAATGGGATTCCTTGATGCATATTTAGTTTCTGTCATCATAGCCTAATTACCAAAACTTCTTTTTATTAATGAACAGCACAGAAATGATCCAAAACAAACAGTTTTTTATCTCACTTCAAGTTCTAAATCACTGAAGACAAGAAGAAACAAAGAGCTGGAGACTTTGTGTGGGGCCTGGCATAGCTTTTAAACATTATATTCTTATTATATAGTGGACCTTTATTAAGTTGTTTTTATCTAGCGAAATCTGTTCTTCCTGAGAATATAAGAGTCCCCTTCTTTAAGGAGGGGAGGGAAAACCCCAAACATGGTAAAAAGCGTTAATCTAAGAGAAACTATGCATCTGGTGGGTTTAGTTGAGTCACATGTTGTTTCTAACCTCATTTCCAGCTACACAGACAAGTTATGGTGCCACTGTTGTAACCACACCTTCAAGGAGAAGGAAACTCATCCTGGTGGACCAATCCTACAACGAAACGTGGGAATACCGAGGTGCTGTTCAGAGACACTTTCCACCTTCCTGGCAGATGTGTCCAGCTGACTGCCCAGGAGACAGGAAAGAGGATTTTCTCCTGGGACCTGAGCAGCTAGGTGTTAAAATTCGTAAGTCAGGCTGTGACTCCAAAGGCAACAAGATGTCCCTGGCAAAATGATACTTCCCACAAACAGAAAATTCTATCAGTAACTGGTTTCAGACTGTTCTCAAATATGGCTTCTTCCCAAAGATGTAATATTCCATGGCGCAGTGGAATTAAATCAGTACAATTACAGCGTATAATAACAAAAAACATTTTCCAAAATTTAAAAAGGTAAGTCTCAAAGGACTCTTTTTACCACCAGAACAAGCATTCCATGGGTTTTGTTAAGGTCCCTAGCCTGGGGATATGACCTTTTAGGTCAGCAATGGCACTGAGGTCTTGAGGAAAGGAAAAAACAAAACCAAAAACCTAAATTAAACCAGAAGCATCTTGAAATGAGACAGAAAAAAAACATTTTGGAATTATAAAGGACAGTCATATTCTTGCTGCTGAGGGACTTTGCAGACACTGCATCCAAGTTGGAATTGAAGATATGAACTCCAGGGGCCTCGTGCTGTTTTCCAAACATGCTTGAAAACCATGCTCAGACTGAAACCTAATTGGCCTTGAATCCTCTGTCATCACCAAAACCAGGAAAATCGCAGATTGCAAAGGACAGTACTGCTAAGCACCAGGAGTATGGAACTTTCCCAAAACACCACCGAAGAGAAGTGTATTATGCCAGTTTTGTCATTAATTCACCTATCCTATTTTGTTTTGAAGACTCTTCCCACAATAAAAGCAAAGCAAATCGAAAAAAAATTTTTAGGCAGAATATTTCAGGACATACCGGATCTTGGGTTTGCAGATGTCTTACCATGTGTAGTTAACATGCAAATTCAGTTACTCCTAATCAATGAGGTACCAGCTCTTGGCTAATACAAAATTTTGAAATGGAATAAAAATGTACTCAGACACCCTGACAACAAGATTCACTACCTTACAGGACACCAATTTCTGTCCAGTAACAAACCTTGCAGAAAAAACCCTTCCATCATCACAGGAAAATACTGAGATCTATTTTCAGCTGGGGAGGAGACAGTGTCTGCCCCTTGGATAAAGTGAGTACATCCTGCATAATTTTCCTAAGTGCCAATCGCTTGTTTGCAAATGCTATGGAGGGCTACACCCAAACCTCTAGCAAAATTTTATTACATCTGCTCCTGTGCCCTTACCTCATGTGCTCTTCATTTAAACACACTATGAGCAGTCAAAGAGATGTGATTTGTTCGTGACTGACCTCCGTATCAGCAGCTTATTCTCAGTTTCTATATATATACATACGGATCATTTAAACTTACAGCATCTTCTTTGCTTTTTGTAATTAGGCTGACTGCTTAATATTTCCTGAAACTCTCTGTATTCCATCTGTCATTGGAAATAAGGCTTATTTTGTGCCTTCTCTAGTTGTCTGGGATTTTACCCAATTTTAAGCAGAGACAGTGCTTTAGTTAGTCCTGAAATGCCCTAGAGAAACATTCATCAGATCCTGTTGAGCTGAAACCATCTAATTGATGTAAGAGTTCTTTGACCTGTTCTTTCTCCTGTTCCTGTCCCCTGTTGCGTTTTAATGATTGTATTAAAAATAATTTAAAATAATTAACCTTTTATGGGAAAACTTAGAATAGGCAGCTAGTATTTGGTATCTTCAGCTGTTTACTCACCTTCCTCATGAAGTCCCTCTAATATAAGTCAAGCAGCAATTTATTTTAAATCTTTCCTTAACTTACATGACCACAGATTGTCATAAGGACAAAGTTTCTACTCTTACACATCAATTTAGCCTCCACTATTTACTGCCCTCTACTTGCCCTCCCTCCCACACCTCTTTGGCCTCCCACCACTTATACAGCTCGACTTTTTTTATGGCACATGCTGCTTTTCAGCCTCCAAACTCTTTTAAAACTCCTACTTCTTTATGGCCTCTAACTCCATTTCACCCCTTCCCTTGCCCGGCCTATTCCCCACTCATGCCTTGCATTGCCTACCCCTCCCTTGCCTTGATGATGCAGGAATTCTTCCAAAGGCTACTTTTCCATCTTTTAAAGTAGTCAGCTGCTAAAAACCTCTGATGGGTACCAGCCATTGCCTCCTGATAATCATTGTGCATCTCTTCTCCAGTGCCTCAGACAGATGTGTAAGTTTACTATCGTTTCTCTCAAAAACAGACCTGGACTCTGCATATTTATATAAAATGGTACAGAAATCTCAGGCTCTGCCAGGACCCCATTTTAGGCAGCGCCACCTCAGAGTTCCCTGCTGACAGCTCAGTAATGGGGCTTGGATTTTGCTGCATGTGACTCTAGTGAGTATCTCGAGTTCTCTAATTTACTTCCCTTAGTGCTGAAGTTTGCGTGTGTGACTCTAGACCTATGACTTCAATGGAGGATGGAAGACAAAGTGTTTCATTATTAGCATCAGACAAGAAAAAGTGTCGTTATGAAAACCCAATCTTCAACACAAAATGAATTCTTAATTTTGACAAAGCTCTTGCCTGTACTCATTACAAGGTGCTCTTCATTTCACTTCTGTAAAGTAAAATATTTAATTATATTAATGCACCATTAGGAAAACCTTTTTAATCCCTTTTTAAAAAATCTAACACAAGGGGTAGAAACACGAATATTTCCTGCATGGCCAGAAAGAAGCCGAACACTGTTGTGAGAATTTCCTTTCCAGTCAACAATGAATTGTCCTTATCTCCCCAGCGCACAATCTCACCAGAGGAATTATTACCATTTGTACTATGCTGCTCCTGATCTACAGTTTGAAACACATCAGTGCCATGGAGAGAAGCAATGAAACAACTTCCTAGATTACACAGCGGAGCGATTAGCCCTAAAGCAGATCAATAACATCAATGGTTTGAGCTCGAGGATAAATAAAACCTGATATTGGTAACAGGTTAATTGTGTTTCAAGCTGCTCATGCCACCGATAAAAATTTGATAAGACTGAAGATTTCAAAGGCCTGTTGCATTTGGTTCTGGTTGATTGTTTGGGTTTTTTTAATGACTAAAGTAGAGGTCTAAGCTCAGACCATAACTCAATTATGCTGAGAGAGACATAAGAACAAGAAAATAAAATCACAGAATTTAATCTTATGAAGTGCGGTCCTAACTGTGCCCCAGCAGCAGCTCAGGGTGTCACTGTGCAAGTACGAGATGAACAGCAGGAGGTTGCTCGGCTTTGCCACTTACATTTTAATGAAGGTTTTTCAGTTTAAACCAGAATTTTCTCAGACAGGGGCCAGATTCCGACCTCAGCAAAGCTCACTCTTGGTGATCCTCAGCATGGGACAAGAGATTGTTCAGTGCTTTCTAACAAATCCTGTAAATGTTGGGAACACAACTTTTTTCCCCCATAGCTATACTTAACTACTGTAAGGTAAGATTGCACCTTACTGAATGATCAAGCCACAAAAACACAATATAAATTCTGTTATAAATCTGTAACACGTGCTCCCTCTGCCATGGTGTATTGAAATTAATATTTTTTTCTCTCAGATTTGCCCTGTATTACAGAAACCCTCTTAAAAAATATTCTCAGAATATTAGTACTCAACCTTTTACACAGTTAAGTAAAAGTAATAAAATCTCATTTACACTTGAACTCCTATATATTTTCCAACACTTTGAAATGGTTCTGGTAGCAGTGTGTAACAGAGAAGGGCGTGTTATAAATGAGTTACATGAAATAAAAATGATTTTTTTTATATTGAACACAATTTTTCTCGTTTAAATGATCATTGGATTCAAGGTGACTCAATCATGTGCTGAACTCAGGGTAGTTCAGGAGTGAAATTTAATCATAGACACATCTCCTGAGAAACTAAACATAATCTTATTGTGATCATATGGAAGCAGTCACTTACAGAAACATCTCTCATTTCAGCTTTTAATTCCCCTCAGAGTTTCCTTTTTTTTGCCCCAAACTCTGCTTGCTAGCTGAAATTACTCTTCCACTATTTCTGTGTTGCTCTTGCTGACTGTAATATCAAAGTTATATCTGTATGTGGTTGTAGTTACTTACACACACATATTCACCCCATTGCTCACTTAGGGTTTCCCATTTACTGATTAACTCTGGGAAGGAAATTTTCAGAGGGAACCCTGGTGATTGCATGCCCAACTTCCACTGATTTCCAGAAATATCATTTTTATCCCCCATAGAAATTAACTGGTTAACAATTGCAAATTCAAAAAAAATTGTGCACGGAGATGCCCAACAAATAATTTCAATATTAGTTAAGAAGCCTCATATAAAACTCACTGCAAAAGAAGAGAAATATATAACAACAGCATGTCTCCTCTATTGCCATACTTCCTAAATAAGAAATAAGGCTAATTAAAATTCTACTCCATTTCAAAGGAAGAAAAGCACCTCGTTACGATTCAATTTTCCTAATCTCTGTGTAAACAATTATAAAATGCAAATATTTGCCCATTTCTGCATAAAGTGATCACCATTTTTCCTTTCAAAATAAATAGGTGTGGAAGTCAGCTTTAGCAAGAGTCCCTGGGCTGGGTGAGATCTGACCACAGCAGCAGACAAAGGGCTAGGAGCATCACTGATCCGGAGTTCTGCTGCTGACAAATTAAATACTGCTCAGAGTTAGAAGTCTTTCACCACAGAATTTTTTAAATTTATTTTTTTATTTCTAGTGTAAAGCTTGCGCTTGAAATAAATAACACTGGGGTACCTTCTAGCAACCTACACGTTGTACTGTTTAATGTCACTAAGACGTGGCAGATACTGAGGAGCAATATTTCAAAACAGGTGAACTGACCTTTAGAGTCTTTCTGGGGATTCCAGTCATATTTATCTCCGACAGAAATTGTTTTTCTGTTCTGGATTTTATTTGATAAAGGAAGGTTAGGGAAATACAAACAGCAAGAGCAACAATCGCTTGCTCATGTAAAGATACAAGCTCCGAACATCCCAGACGTACTCTAGGCATATTCTTAATATTTCCACAGACACTAACCTGCAGCTTGTCTCTTATCAGTTTAAGATTCCATGCTTACAAAATGTACTTGTTGCTGCTTTGTAGTTGTCGCTTCCTACTGGTCAAGAAAATAGGCCCAAAAGTGACAATAAAATTCAAATAGACCGTGGGACAGATTGTCTCATACTAATGCTGTGTATTATCTGCAATGTCTTTAATCACAAAAACAGCAAAAAGTCACTTATTTTTTAAAAAAACTTGCAACATTTAGATCCTTCCACAGTGCCAGAATACTGCCTTACGGAAACATTCACTAGGCCTTTTTAATTATTATGTGAGTAATCACTTTGTGGGAAGAGAGAAAGGAATCTTAGCATCCTTGGAGTACAGATTCCGAGCCTACCCAGTGAAGCTTGTGGAAACTTCCCGACTTCCAAGTAGCAGCTTGGATTTCAGAGTCATTTGCAAATGCCGATGTAAACTAAAGCTGATGAATCCCAGCAGTAAGAGAAGGATGAAAGGATTTGCAGCAAGATGAAAGAGAAAGAATAGGACATAGATCAATAAACCGAGCACTTTAATTGGACTGAGCTATTTGAAGAGAATATTTCAGAAGAATGAAACGTTGGTAGTTATTAACCAACACATTTACCAAGCAATTATAAGCCATTATTAGGAGGCATTTAAAAATTGTATCTGGTTATATTTTCCGGTGAATCTGGAGTCTCCAGTAAGTCTTTTTTTTCCTAAGAGAGAGTGAACCAAAACTCATCACCTGATCTTGCGGAGGACCCAGCAACCAAGATTACATATTTACTGCTGGTCAGAAACAAGTTAATGCTTCAGGATGTTCAAACTATTCATAAAACTTTAATATACTTGCTGGGCTGAGGTTGATCCTGGAAGAATCTCATCTCAAAAAGCCTCCTAGCACATCTTAACCATTTCAAACACATTCTCGAATTTTCATTTGAAGTGCACACACGCACAAATACACACACATATATGAAGTGCAGTTATGAGCCACATATCTTATAAAGTGATTCTCCAAGGCAAAATAATTGTTTAAAGGATTAATAAACCCAGTTATGTTGGTTAACTAGAAACAGGACCAACCAATTATGAGAGGAAGTCAAGAACTACAAAAAACCCCACAAAGGAGTAGAATGTCTACATAAGCCTATTTATGGAAGTTTTTCAAGGATATACAAGGAACTTTAAAAAGGTCATCTCTAGACTGAACATCAAGAAATGTTCCTGGCAGTGAAAATGCAGGTTAAACAGCAAGAATTCTTTTTGACAGCAAAATTTTACACTTTGTAAATCAAACTTCTAAAGGAAGTGCTTCAGCTGGAGCTCTGAAAACTATTCAAAGCAAGATGGGACACGAAATTTTCAGAACCCTGGGATTTACATTAATTGTTCAGATGCAAATTGACATAAGATGACTCTGGTTGACATGAGAAAAACCTGTCTCTTTCTCATTTTCCTAGTTTTTGGTCAGACACATCTGAAACTACCAATGTTACCTCTTATGGATTGGTCTAGATTGTTTTTCTTTCTTAATATTAATTTTTGTAATGGAAGAAGGTTTATCTCCGATTACTTTACAGTCCATTAAAAGACTGCAAGAAAAGGCATTTGTAAAGGTAAAAAATGGGAATATCTAACAAAGGCAGGAATAAAGCAGCATGCATTTCTCTATAATTAAAATTTCTGCCCTCATCACAGAAGTCACTAACTTTATACAAATCTCATAAGAATAGTCATCACGTTTGCAACTAGCTGTGAGACAAAAAGCATCTGCTGCAAAATCAGTTTTGAAAGCAATCCTTTAAAAGAAATCCTATTGTTCTTTTTTTCTATTTTACCACAGATATTGTTACAACAGTTTCCAGCAATACCTGGCAGATGTAGAATTAAAAACTCAGATATATGAAAAAAGCAAACCTTAAAGGTGTCATTATAAAAAATAATAATCTTGTGGCTCCTGGCTCTGACTGCCAGAAGAGTTATTGGTGTGTGGAGCGGGTGAGTGGAGCGGAAGGCCCAGCAAAGCACACGAATTCTGCCCCTCAAGTGTCTATCCCAGCTGCACAGAGAAACCGTCATTTAGCGAATAAATGAAGCAGCGAAATTATGAGAGCAGGGAGGGAGTCCCCTAAGGATGCCAATTTTCATGGGCTGTGTGAGGCACTTCAGGCGTTTCCCGCTGTCTGGGGGAGTGTTTAATGCAGCACACACGAGTCAGCTCTTGCACCAGCGTAACGCCAAACTCATGCCGGTAGCAAAAGGTGATTAACCTGCATTCACTTCAGTGTAAACCTAGAGTTCAACTTTCCCTTCTAATTATCATTAGATAATCTCTTCTTCAAAATTTCTCCCTTTTCCCATCCCATCCTTTTAAAGCAGCCTCAAAACCCATCTGAAAGTTGGCTCCTAATAGAGCCATTACCTCTTCATTTTTGGCTTTGGAGGTGTCAACCTGTAGTTATTGCTGGAGGAGTAACTGTGGGTGAAAACTTTCTCAATACCTTTGTTTTGGCTCTGTGCAGCACATAAATCAAAAATTGTTATGAACAGCTTGCGTGTTGTTTACCCTCCAGCGTTATTCTATCTGCATTTTAAGAAGCTTAAGCTCAGAACAGGCACTGAGGGAGATTTTAGGCACTGAGGGAGATTTTAGACACTGAGGGAGATTTTAGACACTCCAGGCCCCATCATGGTCATTAACAAGAACTAAATGTCTGTATTGACCTGTCAATTGGAAACTCTTCCAGGTCTCATCTGTGCCAATGATGTGGAGACAGGAAGATTATCTTATCCTACAGCAAATTCCCTTGCAGCAATCCTAGTACAGCAGGGGATGAACCCTTTTCAAACTCCTGAGGTGTCTGAGTCCCAACAGGACAGCCCTCAGGAAGGAAATGCAGGGCAGTGATCTCTCCCAAAAGAATTTGGGATGCTTCCTACTTAGAGATCTGCAGAGTATCTTTCAGGATGGAGCACAGACCATTCCAAAAGCCCGAGTTCCTTAGGGCTGCAAGCTCAGCACTGACTCTAATTCCCCGATTTCTCAACCCTTCCACCATGTTAACCTAAAGCAGCTCTGGGATAGCAATTTTTTTCCTGTCTTCTCTGCCAACTGCTCTCATGCTAAAGACTTTCTACATATGTTCTGTGGATGTCTCTGACAATATCGATTCTCTCCTACAGCACATCATCTGTGTGCAATCAGAGCTCACACTCTTCTGGGAGGGTTTAGCTCTCCACATTGGGGAATGTATAGGAATTAAATTCTGTGAGAAGGTTTTGGGCTGCTTCACAGCTCTTCCATTTCACTCGCAGTGCAGCACCAGCACATTATGCACATGCAGATATAAAGTGGTTAATTTAAGCTCTTTGAAATATACTGATTATTTTTACCAGAGTCTTCCTATTATTAAGCAGCTTAACTCTGACAATGTTTCTCTCTTTACACTATTTACGTGCCTATGTTTTTAAGTTCTGCCAGATATAGCTGCATAGCATACTTACAGAACATAAGAAATACAAAAACCCCTACTGAAAAATGACCTTATGGGATCAGACATGAGGATTTTTGAATTATACCAATACTTCAAACATCTTTAATAAATTTAGCCACATTCCTGCCCCCCCCCTCCCCGCTCCAAAGAAAGCACAGTAATGCTTTTAGATCAAATTTTCCTAAGGACTGCACATCACTGAAACATATAAATGAAATAGGCTGAAAAATATGTGGCATTTTCTGGTTCACCTGCTATGCATTTCGAATTTTCTATCCAACATATGTGCAGAATTAATACTTGCACACAGAAATCATTTCAGTTCAAATACACGATGGGAAAACTGAAGGAACAAAGAGTCACTCCTGTTCAGAACCTTACAGGAAAAAAGTCAAGAGCAAAGAGTTAATTTGGTATTCACTTGCAGTTTCAGCCAGATGACATTTTTGCCTCAATTCTCCAGCAACATGAAGTAATTTCTTCATGCTGATTTTCTGAAGTTTTTTGGGTTCCTGACTTCTTCCATCAGCAGGCAGCTCTCTGTCCAGCTACAGCTGTCTTAACACTATTAGGCTTAATTAAGCAGCGCAGTCTCCAAGCTGCTCTTAAATTTATTCCTACCATGAATGCAATGGAGTGCTCTGGTCTCTCCCATCTCATATCAGCTTCTCCTGGCTTCCTCTTTTCTACTTTGCATTCTCTTGATGACACATTCCTTTGCTTTATTAGGTGTTCTTCTATTGTCCCCCTGAGCTGTCACACTTAACCCTCGGTGCAGAGCTCCCACCTACAAGAAGTTCAGATCCAATTTCCCAAGCGATTGCTCCTCAGCTTGTGACATACAGGTTTCCTGAACTGTATTATAACAACTGCCGGCAATGGATCGCACTGAAAATAAGTATCAAGTAGTGTTTCTGCTTCCACCTTTGTACATATGACTTCTGGAAAGGATCTGTAGACAAAATAATTAGTGGCAGAGAGCAGAAGAGCTGGAGGGAAATGACAATACCTCTATTAGGAGAGCAGTCAGTAACTCAGTGATAACCAAAACCTGTGTGAATAGTTATTTCCAGTCAAATCACAATCACACGGTGTGCATGATTTACCTAAATCATTCAACGTGGACAGGACAGGTTACACAACACAGTGATGACACAGGAGAATCAAAGAGCCTATTTTCTATGGAAGATCATCCCCAATGATGCTCTTGCTTCATAAAAAGTAGCTAGAAAATAGTAGGTTGCAGCAAACATCATGAGCTCAGTCTGCTTCAAATATTTCTAATTACTTAATTTCTATCCTAATTTTCAGCAGTGCCATAACGTATACCTACAGAAATATCAGCTCTCTTACCTTGCTGTGGTTTCATTACCCAGCAAAGGTTCTTTGTTACAAAGGAATAAAGGGTGGGAGTGAGTAGAAGCATGCAACTAATATCTCAGGATAGATAATTAAAGACTAGCAAGGATTTTTTTCCTCATAAATTGTCACTGGTGTTGCAAAACATGCTGCTGCTAATGAGTTTTACAGGATGAGGTAGAACTGGAGGTGGCTGGCAGTAGCACGTGGTTGCTATCATGTTATCTGTTAAGGTAAACTTCCCTGACTGGAGCCCTCTAAACCTTTACATTTAGCACAAAGCTCAACAGAAAAAAAAAAAAAAAAAAAAAAAATCTACATCTTCAAATGTGAATTGCTTGCCTTGCTCTGCAACAGGCAGGATTGCCAGAGAGAGAAACAGAATCTGATCAGGGCAGAAGAAAGAAACAATTCGTGGTAATTCCACCTTCCACACTGCTTTATTTCTTAAACTGGCTTTTCACAAAAAATACCCTTCACAAATGCTGCCAGGGGAGATCTCACTGCAAGCATAAGGACAAAGCAGATTCAGGAGAGAGTGCAAAGGGTTCTTGCACAGTCCTCTACCTTATATTTGCCTTTCATTTTTTGTCAGAAAAAATTATTCTGTTTTTTACCCCTTTACTATTTCCTTGGCAGCTTACATCAGCTCACAGAAAAAAAAAAACTCTCTCCTTTTCTTTTCTCCTTTGCGTTGCATTTTGGGCATTCCCATCGCTTTTACACAGCACTATACATTCTCTAGTGGGGAAATCCAGAAAGGAAGAATCCAAACACCCAGAAAAGCCCAGATTTCCTGGGAGCTGTGCTCTGTGAACAGAGCTGGAGGTGCCTCCAGAAGGAGCTGTACAGGAATCTCATGGCGCATCCTGTGACTTTACAAATGCAAAAATGGGGAACTCTTGGATCTTGTGTCAAGCCTTTGGTGTGGAGGTGCAGTACTTGGATAATACTGCAATACTCCCATTTTCTGTCAGCCCTCTGGTTGAATTTTGATTGTAGTGTGGCCCCAAAAGGGAACGAGTATTAATATCCCAATTAATAACCTGCTGCCCATGCCCCAAACACACCGTGTCTCTAACAAAGAGCACAAAGCCATCAAGTTGCGGTAGGAGAGGAGAGTTTTACACGCAGAAATTGTCTGCTGCAAGGTGGAGGTAGAGTTTGACTTTGACATTTGAAGGGGACACAAGCTGACACAGCAAAAAATCTATTTTTTTCAGACTTCCAAGCTGACACTGAGCAAGAGGTAAGTGGAGGGAGACGGGACAAGACTGCATTCTTTTCTGCCCTGCCTTCTTCTCATCACCTAAAGAGGGATCTGAGACCTTTTTCTATTTTGTTTCTTTGCACAGGGAAAACAAAGCCCAAACAGAAGCTGCAAGCACATGCCTGTTCTTCCCCGGCCACAGTTAACCCATCCCTGCTGCACATAAAGAAAATTTGTATTTATCTAGCTAAAATATCCCAGTCTCAAAGTTTTCTCTTTGATGTAAGGACAACATAAATAGTGAAGATTTTGTTTTAATGAAATGCTAATACTGAGAGACTTTGTGTTAGTGAATAACACCAATGAAAATATCGATAGTTTCACCACAATAAAACAAGGGCTATGCAACAAAACACTCAGTAAGACAAAAAATTCAAATATTTATGAAAGAAGGAAAGTTACTTGAGACAGCAAACAGTGCTGCAGCTGTCTGAAGGTCAGTGGGCACTGCAGGTGATATGTGAGGTTGCTTTATGCAGGTCTCACGGCCACGCTTCACCTTGGGCTTTAGAGGCAAAGTTTTGGAGGCAACTGAATCACATCTGTTTTATATTATCCTTTCATTTGATTCACGTAGCTCCCACTGTCTGCAACAGCACTTGAAGAGGGCGTGAAGGAAAAACAAAATAAATCTGGAGAACATAATCCTTATTTAAGCACCTTATAGCTCAGAAATGTGGGAGGCTGAAAAGACAGACTGACCCAGACTAGAAAGGAGCATTACCCAGTTAAACTAACCTTGCCCTGCTTCGCTATATACTTAGCCTCTACTATGCATTTCAAAGTATTTTCATGCAGAGTTTTGATGTTATGAATCAAATAGGTTTAAAAAAAAAGTAGCCAAATTTTTGACAAAGAGAGCCCCACAAAAATCGAAACTAAAGGTGTGGCATAAAAACCTTGTCTTGACTTTTTATTCCTTAGGCCCAGAGCCTCCTGATTCCTTGACACAAGGCAATGACATCCTTGGCATTAGTGTCACCTGGAAGATTCTGGTAACAGCCAATATAAAGTTTTCTGCATCTTCCTTCTGACTGCAGACAGCCACAATCTGCACTTCCACAATATGTGAATAACAACCAAAGATTATATTTACCTCGACATTTTCTTCCTCCAGTGTTTGTCTACCCTCCCCTTACATCTTTCTGCGGCTTGTGCTGCTACACATTCCTCGTGGCTAATGGGGAAAGCTCAACATTTCCTTCCCAGCCCATGTAAATGTAAACAAAACCAGCAGCTGGAGGTATGGATGGGTTTCTGCTTCACGCTGACTCACACTCTTGTCATGCAAAGGATTGGTCGCCATGGCAATGAGATGCCAGCACCCATTTCCAAACTTCCATGAATATTTAAGGATGGGCAGAAAAGTTCACAAATTATTTCAGCATTTTGCTTCTTTTTCAACTCACGAAATGAGCGCCATTGCTATTTTCTTAGTCATTCATTAGTCACAATTATTTTCAGGTTACTTTTGACAAAGAATTTATGTTATTGTTAAGGCACGTGAATTAGAGTCACAAGGCGAAGTTCAGAGTCACAGGACAAGGTCACATTGCACTAGATATTGAAAACAAAATACAGGCCAGAGAGATGGTTATGGCACCAGTAATTTGGCAAGTATCAGAAATTAACCATCAGAAGTGTTACTGGAGAACATCACACATTGAAATGTGATTTAGCGCCATTGGAATGGAGGTCACAATTCAGTCCTGCCTTCAGAAGAAATGGAGGCGTATTTTCTGTGCAGACATTGTGGTAACTATTCTGTCATTTTAGTCTGAAAATCCCATTCAACAAAAGGAGAAACCATTTTGTAGAATTACTACCAAAAGCCAATACAATATGTAAATAGGCATCACTAAAACCCTTTTTTTTGTAACAAACTCATAACTGGCTACACAATAAAAAAATTCGTTCTGATGTCATCATAACTCAGCAAAAACTGCAAAATAACAGCTCTGTGAAAAGAAAGTATGTTCATTGTGACACTGCTAATGTCTTCTTTATTTAAGAAAAGATCTAAGAACTTTTTTAATTTGTACACACTGGAAGTATTAAGAGACACAAACTTTCTAATAAAAGTTTTTCCTTTTCTTACTAAACACAAGGCTTCCGCCTCTCCCACACCCCAAATTTAAGGCAAATAACATTACCATACTTTCAATATTTGCTGTTAAATTAAAGGGAAACAAAACCTAGAGTGTCTGAACTGGCTCTAGATGATATTGTAACCTTTACAAAAGAGCAACAAAAGCAAAGAAAGAAAATAATGTTTCAGCCATCATGTGCCTCAGCATTATTAAATGCATAATCAGTTTCCAGGTCTTTCTGGAAGAAAAATCCAAGAGGTAAATTCAATCTCATTCTGCCTTTTAGGCTGAATCCTGACATTCACTGCATCTAAGTAGGGAAGACATCTTCGAGCCAAAATTCCATCCCCAGCAAGCCAGCTTGCTGCCTGACGTACGTATTTTTTTAAAAATCTTTAAAGCTTGCCACAATCAAAAGTTGTTCTGCAGCACTAAAGCCAACAGAAGACCAAATTTCCCACTCTTCCATGGGCTGCCCATCCTTCTTCACTCCCAGTTTGGTGATTCTGCAACATTTGAAGCTGCGTCTAGAAAAAGAGGGTCCCTGTTCTCCCGTAGATGTGTCCGACAGGTAGAAGTAATGCCAAGTCAGGTATGTCATTGCATCAAGAAATTCAATGTCTAGAAGAATTTTTAGGCTTCACAGTGATCCAGATATATATTTAGAGCCTCTATATGTGGCATGAGTGTGTACATACACATATCCCAGACTTTCAACAAATACAGTTTGCAAATAGCCACACATAGAGCTAAAGTACCAATAGCGTTTTACCCAAGATGATTTCAGGATATAAATAAGCCAAGGACTGGAGGGAGAAGTGATCCTTCCAACTGCTATTTTTGGAGAGAAACACATCATCTTTTGGACACTAGAGCTTCCTTTGATCTGAGCGAGAAACTAAAACCTTTAGAGCTAAAACAGATGGAGAACAAATGCTCAGAGTTTAAAGCTGATTATACTAATCAATAACAGCCTAAAAAGAGATCGCTCCTTCCTACAGAAATTGCTGCATTGGCAGGGAATGTCCTGAAAGTGTGGAATGTCCCAAGTTGCTCCCACTGCACCCAGTCCCACAAGGACGCCACGAGGGCAAGAGCATTCCAGCTGCATCCTTTCCACCAAACAGCACTGAAAAACAGCACTGAGCCAGCCCTAGACCATGTTTCTCTAATTAATCTTCATTTCAGGTCTAATTCTGTTTTGTGCCATGATCTGCATTAACGTGCAGGGATTCAGGTCCAGAAAATGTCAATTGCAACGGCGATATTTGTTTTACGGGAAAACAAGCGCGTAAGTTCTTTAAATAATAACGTGCTTGTTTTTAGGTCAAGTTTTATTGCAGTAAAAACTTTACCTCTATCAGAAGTTTGTGCTTCTGCAACTGCTTCTCTGTTGCCTACATTACCTCTTGACAAGATAATTGCTGGCAAGACAGAAGCAAGCAGAAAACAAGGCATCAGACAGACAACACATCCCTCACCAAATTAAATCAATGTCTCCTTTCAGCTTAGTTTGTCTAGGGAAAAACAACAACAGGAAATTAAGGAGGATATAGCTCATTTATGGCCAGAATGTTTGGATACAGTCTTAATTATTTTGAGGTGTGAGTACACATACTCCATCCTCTCAGTATCAATTCTTCATGAGCATTTTTATACTTTTGCTTTACTGTAGTCCAGATATTAGTAATAATAATAAATGTTGATGCAATTCAGATCCATTCCAAACTGACTACAAAATCATTTGAACAAATGCAAAGCCATTAAGAGACACAATCTCTTTCTTTTCCAAAAGAGTGAAAATTTATTTTCCCAGCCCTTCATTAATATAATCTATTTTTTGCTCTCCTTAAATTGAAGTTTCAGCTCTGGGTTATTTATTAACAGTAAAAACAAAATTTTATAGGGTTATTTTCCCTATCCTAAATCAAACCCTGGACAATCCAAAGCACCCACTGTTATAAAACTACAATTTTCCTTAAAAAAACCTTTGCTCAAAACTCAGGGGGGTTTTTTTGCATATTTCATAGACCATAATTAAGTAATTGCAAATTTAATCTCCTTAAGTTTTTGAAATGTGGAGGTTGGTTTTCATTAATTCCAAATTCTGCATTTGGATGCTTAAATTAACATATAAAAGAATTTTTCTGGAGGAAAACATCACTAAGCTGCATAAAGTTTAAATCCAGCAACCTGATGCTCTCCAACGTTTGATGGAGGTGCGTATCAAAGGATCTCACTCCATCTAAAGAAAACACCCAGTTCCCACAGATTGTAATCAATATTTGGATGTTCTCGCAACTTACGTATTTACCAAATTAAATATGCGGTTAGAGATGGATGGCAGTGTAGCTACTCTCACTCGCCTGCCAACTTCAGCCACTTTTAAGAGCATTCAGTGATCAAGACAGACTTTGGATATCAGATGAGAAGATAATTCCAAAAGGGGACAGGGCTGGTCAGGTGCTGGGGGTGTTCCCCACCTTTTTTGTCCCCTCCCCAACCTTCTTTGAACTTCACAGAAAAGCTAAGTTTCCTTCATCACTTTAAAGACTGTGTGTAATTTGTGGGAGTAATATGACACTTAGAGGAAATGTGTCTCTTTATGTCCAATAAATAAAATATTTATTTTTGTAGGAGACTTTTGATCGGAACTTGCAATAAAGCATTTAAACAATGCAAGGAATTAAAAATTGCCGTCTTACATTAAATTCATATATCGGCAACTGCTCTAAAATGTGATGTGAAGATCTAGGCTAACCTGAACATTTCTCTTTAATCAAGTTAATTCAGCTAAGACTTAATTACTCAGCAATTTGAGAGTGTGACTGATCATGGGAACAACATGGAATTATTTGGGCAGCCTGACTGGGGGAGCTTCCCTTGTCCTCTACAAGATTGGTGATTTTGGGAACAGGAAACGTGAACAACTGTGAGGCCAGTGAAGCAGCAAAATTCATCTGTCTTTCTATAAAATATATTCAACCTCTTATTTTCCACGGGTTTTTCACTTTCAGAATAAAGCTGAATTGAAGTTTACAGGAACAACAGTATAAGAAGAAGTACAGCTATTTTTTTGATCCTTTCAATCTCAAGAGTTATGGATTTTCTTGGACTACATCTATTCATCTCTGCTCTGTAGCAGTTGCACCAGATCCCTCTGTGCACGGAGCACTTCAAGCTGAATTTTTAAGCAGCAATACCAAAAAAAAGGAAAAAAAAAAGAAAAAGAAAAGAAAAAGAAAAAAAGAAAAAATAGCTACCTGAAAGTCCGTTCCCTGAGCACAATTCACAGAAAGCATTTCTTGCAAAGGACCCCAAGCTGTGAAATCCTCCAGCAGGTCTTACTAATTTGGATCCACCATGGCAGATTTCAAAGTCACACTCAGAAGAGCAAGGAATTAAAATGGGTCAGCAGCACCGTGGGAGAAGTGCACAAGGGCAGCAGCCAGGCTGCAGTGGCTCAGCATCTCCAGCAAAGCCCTGGGAGCTCAGAGAGACAGGCACAGGACGAGGAGCGTGGCTGGCACCAGGCACAGTGTCCAGGGTGCTGCTCTGTACCCACGCCTGGCTGCCCCCCACGCTCCTCCTGAGCTGCCAGCACACCTGGGAAGAGCTTTTCACCAAGGCAACTTGGAAAAGCATTCCCAATGTGACACTGTGCCCAGCATCCCCACAGCTCACCTGTTAGAGCGCCTGGACCCATTCCTCCCCCTCCTGCTTCCCACTCCTCCCTCCTGCTTCTCACACCAAAGGAAACTCTCAAAATCTGCCCATCATTCCCTTTTCAGCCAAAGCCATCACTGGAAAATAATCACATCCTGAATATTTACACCATTTGGACCTATGGTTTTGTTCCAGCTTCATTCTGATTCTGCATCTAAATATATTCCCTAAGGGCATTAAGGCGCCAGCACCCTCTTGTCTCTACAGCTTCCAAAGCCCTTCTTATTAACACTTTAAGGGCTAAAAATGAAATAGTTAAATCACGATATGAAAATTTCCTATATGTTCATCTTTTGCATGTCTTCAGCTTTTTAGACTCTTGTCTTGCAAATTTATCTTGGCTCTTGTTTCTTTATGAATTCATTACAAGCTCTTTACCAGAGATCTGTCACAGAAAAAACATCATCATTAATTTGTCCTAAACTTTTTTGGTCTAAATTTATTCAAAGAACTTCCAATGCGCAGTGCACTTAATTCAGTCATTGCACACAAAGAGGAATTGCCTAAAAAACAATAAAAAATGAAACCTGTTTGAGGACACCACACTGCATTCTGAGCTGAGCTCATTTTCAGCAGAAACATTGATCCCTATGGATTTATCACATTCTGTCCTCTTGGCTATTACTATTCTTACGACTTCGGCACATTCATTTTGCTTTGTTTCCAGCGTCTACAGCAGCCAATTCTTCACATCATTTGGCAGCTTATATATTACAGTCTTCAGACTTAATTTACATGTGTAAGATATATTTAAAATATTTTTCTTCAGCACTGAGAGTTGTATGTTTGCAGGCATAGTTTCACATACAATCTCTCATGGTCAGATCATAGGTGGGCATTATTTAATATCATTTACACATGTTATCAATCACAAGTATTTTTATTACTATAATTAGAATGCAATTTTGTTTATTTCTATTGAGTTATTTCATTTTTTAATATTTATTGCTTTAACTAGCATATTATTATCATTACTCAGAAGGGGTGTCACCAATAACTTATATTTGCCTATATATAAATACTGGATTTCATAGATTTTCTGCAGGGCTCTTAAGACAATTTTTCCTGTGAGTCCAAACAATATTTGTTCTGCTGCCAACTATTTTTTACATGTAAAACCAATGTCTGACATCACTTTGAATTCAGAGAAAAACAGACAAAATTTTAACATTAATTTTTGCCGTGTTATGGCCTTGCAACTCAGGGTAACTTTTAGACTGGGCCCTGTCAGGGCACTGAACAGAGCTATTCATGCCAGAGACTTATATGGTGGAAACAAAGGTGATATAAACATTATCTGCATTCCTTTTGTAAATAGCTCATGCTTTTCTACTAAATATTTCTCTACTTGTTTCCACCATCCATTACCAGAGTCATCTTCTTTTATTTTTTTCTTTTTCTTTTTTTT
>VZRL01003130.1:1115152-1160258 GCA_013397895.1 Origma solitaria | reverse complement strand
TTTTTTTTTTTTTTTTTTTTTTTTTTTTTTTTTTTTAGGGCTTTCTAAGAAGCAGAAAGAGCATCACTCCATGCACTGACTACTGTCTGTACTGTAGATTCCTCGTCCCTCCTTCTATTTAGGATCTAATTGTTTAATGTGAAGGACACAAAAGGGGCTGCAGAGAAGGACTGCAGAGCACAGGGAACACCTCACAGGTATAATTTGGATTTATCTATACTAATGACTTTAAGCCTGGGAGATGTTTTCAAGCTGAGGATGAATAAAAGTTCTATTTTACAACAGAAACATTCCCTGGAACCAAATCCATTATTAAGCCCGCAAGAGTCATCCCTAGAATGAGGTATAAGAGAGTCAGAGGAAAAAGAGACAAAAACATTCTGGTGTTTGGCTAGGTCCTTCTGATTTTCATTTGCATTAGAATAGAATTTAGTCTGTTGACAGACCAGACCAGATCCTTAAAATGTCATGTATCAGATACAAAATTAATTTGGCACTTTTACAACTAAGCCTAGGGTGCCCCAAGTAGTTCCCTTAATATTCCTCTCTGTTGAAAGCATAAATATAGATTCTATTTAGGCAAGTTTCGGTTACACCCAAACCTAATTGCCTGGGGGATACTGCTCCTGCCTTGCTGCAGGCACAGCAATTCTGGGGCCAATACACAGCAGCTCAGTGTTAGATCTGTGCATTTCCAACCACAGTGTCCACCCACCCTCCTACACCACATACTGTGGTGTATTCACAAGGTACATCCAAACAGGGGAGCTCCAAAAGTGACCTTTCGGACAGAGATGCCCAATTTTTACACCAATATTTTTATTCTCAAGAAGAATCCTACATTTCTAGTTTGCCATCTTATCTCCCATTCCGTTGCTTGGGGGGTTTTTTGTTGGGTTTTGGTTTGTTTTTTTTTGCACACAAAGCAGAATTTACTCCCTTTTCCCCACACAACTGATGAACAGAACACTTTCTTTCCAGGGAGGTATTTTCAGCTGAATCATGAATGGAAGCAGCAGACTGGAGCAAAGAGTCAAGTGCAAGCAGAGACTCACACACAGAAGGAAAAATGGGTTGGAATATCATTACTATACCATTTATTGTGCGTTAAAAATGGAACAAAACCCTTTTTTTGAACACACCAACAAAGAATAGGAATATTCACCAGGATTCCCTATTAAAAATCTTCACTCTTTTGAAAGCCTCCTTCCAAGAAACACTTGGAGGAGCTGAGAAGGATGTGTGGGAACCTGCACTAATGTCACCAGTTGTGACATATTGATAATGTCCAAAATCCGTGCCACTGCACACAGCAGCACTACCAGCCTGTCCTCAGGGGGACATGCAAACAGATTCTGCTAAGGCACCTGAATTATCTCCAGGGAACACAAATCTTAGCCTGATTTTTTTAACCTCTAGTAGAAATGCTTTCCCTTAAATAACAAACACAAGATTCCATGAGATAGTGCTTCCAGGGCATTAATTATTTTTATGTCTCAGTAGGCTACCTGGTACCAGAGGAAGAGAGACATTAATTGCCTTCTGGAAGACAAATGGGAGCAACATTTGCATGCATATTTTTCAAGTAAGTTAACGTACACATTCAATAAAATCTCTACCTTATTGCCAAGATGATGTGTAATAAACTAGGAAAGGATCCATTCGTGGCACAACAAGGTTTCATAAGTGTTTGATTTAGGATGCACACTCCAAACTGTACCCTTCCCAAGGCAGGTATGGTGAGAAAAACAAAATACATTATTCCACATCAGAGAGCTCAGTCACCAGGCTTACATTGGAAGGGCAAACCTGCCCTAGATATAAATTCACATCGATGTGCACTTGGTACCAAAGCAAACAGGGGATCTGCCAAGCTGTATGGGGACAGCAATGAACAATATTTCTTCCTTTACACTGCTATTGTCAGTGCAAGTGGAACACTGCTCACCTGCCTACCGAGGCCAGGCCAGTGTCTGGAAATCTGAAAGTCTGAAAAAGAACATCAGTGGAAGCACAAGCTGCTCCTGCAGGCCTGACTCTCACCTGGGGCTCAGCAGAGCTTTGTATTGATCCTTGCTCCCAGAATAAAGCATCCCGAGACAGCCTATAGCCACCTGCATTTACAGATGGATACAAACTACTGCCTGGTGGCAGCTATGAATGAAATTACTTTATTCATTTTTGCCTTGGGAGACACCTAGAGACATTTTATTTTCACATGCCTTGTCATATTCCTGAATTAGTCTTCTCCAGAGTTTGTATTTGCTAATTAAGGATACAATAGAGCACTGAGCTCTGCTGGTAATTTTGAGAGAGTTTTCGGTATTCCCTTCAATAGTAACTGATTTCTTTAATCTAGGTCTTTAGCATAGAAATTGCTGATTTTTCTGCTGAAGGTGTCATAGAAACAACCCCAGACCTACCTTTAAACTACATTGTTTAGTGCTATTAAGCTGCACAACCAAAAATCTGTGCATACATCCCATAAACTTCCAATTCAGTTTTTCACAGTCCCATCAACAGCAAAGACGGACCACTGTATATCCTGAAAAACTGAGTCCAGTGTTAGAGGTGACAGCAGAACAGGAAAAAGCTGGAAAATCATAGAATTGTTGGAAAAGTCCTCTAAGATCACCAAGTCCAATCATCAACCCAGCATCCCCACTATGTTTACCATTAACCATGTCCTCAAACACTATTAATGAATATTCACTGATATTAATCATAGAATCCTAGAAGGGTTTGGGCTGGAAGGGAACTTAAGCTCATCCCATGCCACCCCCTGCCATGGGCAGGGACACCTTCCTCTGTCCCAGGGTGCTCCGAGCCCTGTCCAGCCTGGCCTTGGACATTTCCAGGGATGGGACAGCCACAGCTTCTCTGGGCACCCTGTGCCAGGGCCTCTCCACCCTCAGCGTAAGGCGTTTTTTCCGTATATCTTATCTAAACCCGCATTCTTTCATCCTGAAGCCATTCTCCCTTGTCCTGTCACTGCAAGCCATGTAAACAATCCCTCTTCATGTTTGTTACAGGCTCCCTTCAGGTACAGGAAGGCCACAGTTTAGCTCAGTTTTGAGCAAAGAAATATCTATCACTGGCTCCAGCATTTGTAGAGAAACAAGCTGTTAAAGTATGTAAAAATAAAATAAGGTTGTTCAATTTCAAGGGCAACTTATTGCTTATTTTCAACTAATTTTTATTCATGCTCATCGTGGCTAGGAAGAAACTTAACAGATGTTCCTCCATGCAAAGTCACGTATTTTCCTCGTGATTTTGCATACTGGTTGTTTGAGGGGAAGGAAAAGGAGCAGCCATGCAGACAGGGTGTGTTCCGTGCCAACAAGGGGGAGTAGAAAATCCTCTGGGACCCTACACATCTATTAACATCTATTTTATTCTGCATGCTCTCAGTCCACTGCGTTAACAAGCATCAGTACTGGCAAGGGAAGCTTAGCATACAGCCCCCGAGGGGTCAGGAAACACAGATGAGCAGCAGCAGTATCAAAAAGTAAAATGAAGAGGAAATTGTCCTAGATCTGAAGAAAAAAAAAAAATCATTAAGTGAATTATCTTTCTAACTGCGAAATCATGAAGAGAAGGGAAAAGAAGAAAGAAGGGGGAAAGGAAGATTCTTCCTGGATGTATCTTTAGAAGAACAGAGATCTTTAAGGTCTTTTCCTAAACTTTTAAGTGTAAAACCCAAAACCTTTCCTACTTCAAAATCATCAGAAGTGTTTGGAACAGCATACGCATTTAATATAATATTGTACCTCATGGGAACAATGGGAAAGAGGAATACAAATGATGAATAGGCTTCACTAATAAAGATTTCTTAACAGGCAAGCTGTGGAAAAAAAGAGAAGAGGAAAGGAGACTTAAAGAGAAAAGCAGGGCTTTCTGTTTGTAGCAAAGTATATTAAAACTTCCCTGTAAAGTACCTGATGAATAACACAGGCACTGACCTGTGCATTACAGTGGTCATTAGAGGGGAACGCCGCCATAAATATGTTTTGGTCACATCAGCACCTTTGGGTTGCCTTGCTCTGCCTATTTTAAGTGTATTAAAAACTGCCAGCAGTGGATTCTGAGGGCAGCAGTGATGTAGTGGTTTGTTTGGAGGGGCATAAAGGGCACCAAGTCGCAGCAAACCTTTTCTAAAGAAGAAAACCTTCTCCTAAAACCTTTTGCAAAAAAGAAACCATATCAATACTACGACATTCAGTATCAACACAGGGACCATGAGAAGAACTATCTCTCGTGTGCTTCCCTTTCCTTCCCCCACCAGAGAGCAGGAGCAGATTTTCTTACTCATATCATTAAATCCAGCCAGACCAACTTTCCAAACTTGAAAAAATCAGCACTTCCTGGTGGCAATCTGTATTGGCATCTGGAATCCTCTGACGAACACTGAACAACTAACGATCCATAACCAGAGTTCGGGATTCAAATATGTGACTAAATTTCCCTGTAAAGCCACGCGGTGGTCAATAAAAGTTTGTTTGCGTTTTCAGTGATTACTGTGACATGCTGAGACACTCGAGCTGGTTTTCCTGAAGCTCAGTTATGGGATGATACAACAGTAAAGACACAATGAGGCTCCCAAATTCTTGTGCAGGAATACTTTATGAACAATTTCAGGAATGTTGTTATTGGCCCTCACTTCTGGGTTTTCCCCTAAGGAGAATCAAGAAGCCTACAAGCGAAATGTATTGTAAACATTGGGTAAGCACAGGTAATGGAAATTTACCACATTAATTGGGAAAATGCAAATATTAAATAAAATTAAAAATAAAAATAAAAAGAACAGTTATTTCACATGCGTAGACTCTGACTCTCATTTCACTTCTGTGCACATATGGTAATCAAATAAGGGCTCTTGATTTCTATCTAGTCATGTTTTGAATTTAGGATTTTAGTTAATGTACTGTGATTATTTTTATAACCCTTTGAAGAGCGGAAGACAGAAATCAGGAATTTATGTAAATTACTCGACCTGCTTATGCCCATCGTATTTTAGGCATGGCAAGTACAAGTAAAATGGAATGATGTTTTAACAGGAGTTGGTTGAAAAAACATTCATTATTCTTCAGACATCTTTCATCACTAAGTTTCATAAAATTAGAGTTGGACAGAAGTCAAAGAATAAAGTGTTACTATTTTTTCATGTCAAATCAAAGTTTTTCTTTTCTTCAAAATTTTCCAAGAAAATACTTTGATTTTGAAAGATGTCTTTAAATAAGATCTTTTGGGGGGAGATGAAAAAAACTATGTACTCTCCACCCTATTTTTACGTACCTTCACACATCTAAGATTAATGCTTGGGTAAGTCTTTTCTCAATTAAAAATAGAAAAAGAAAGAAGAAAAATATTTCCATTGAAGACTGACAGAAAGCAATTGCTCAACATTTCCTGTCAACCTGCTTCAGAGGTTTTTGGGACCTGGAAAAGATGACAAGTCAGACAGTTTATGCCTCTCTAACATAAGGCTTTTGCAAGTGGCTTTCATTTCCAGGGCTGTTGTAACACATCTCAGCTATTTGGAATTCCAATCTGTTTAACCAAAGCAAATGCTATGATTTTTTTTTAATACAGATATATATAAATATATATATACACACGCACACATATATGCAGCCACCCACCCCTTCTGAGCTGCATGCTCAGGATACCTTTTTTAAAAAAAAATTCTGACAGCAGCCACCAAGTCGAGCGTGTGGCCTCGCACAGCCTGTGGCACTCCTACCAGCCCTGTCCTCCTGGGGCTCGGGTGAAGCACGGTGTAAACTCACAGCCAGATTTTCTTCCAAGAACAACGCAGAAAGTCTTTTTCTATCAAGGAAATTGATAAAACATAGCCAGAGGTGCCCCTGCAGCCTGAACCTTAAGGCACACATCTTATCCAGCTTCTCTGAGCTCATCTCCTCCTGACTTTTCATACTTTGGTTTTCCTCTTTGCAGTAGCTAAATGAACTCTTCATACCTGGCCCTGCCTTGCTAAGCGTTTCCTCATCTGTAAGAGACCTACATGTGGTAAATAAACTCCTAATTTCAGGATTAGGTGCCAGAGCTACTTCGAAATGAAACCGTTTCATACCCTTCAAATGCAGTTAACAGATTACACAGCGTCTTTTAATTTTGGTTTAGAAAACCAGCAACAGATGGAGATTTGTGATTTGAAGTCACTGGAAATGGCTGAGCTTTGAAGATAAAGACAAAGCAATAGGAAATGCTTGGCAAAAGTGACAGACAGAATTTACAAGGGCCTGTAGCACAACAGAGCAGAGAGATGAATACAACTGCATCAACCTCAAAGATACAATTACCTGTAAAAGCAGAAATAAATCATTCCACTGCAACTATTAAAATAGACAGCACATTCAGGGGTCCTGAGTACACAAAATTGGCTGTTGCTCCAGTGGCTCTGACTTACACCACCGCCAGCAAGAGCTGAGAGGCAGCAGTGCACCCCTTTTTCTCCCTCTCTTGCACAGCACCCAGCCGTGGCACAGAGCACACCCCGCACCTGGAAATTACTTATTTTTATGGAACACACCATTAGCTGGGCTAAATCAGCATGTGGTTCTAAAGTTTCACTATAAAGTCAGCCAACGCGTTAAGAGAACTCATCCAATTACAAGAAAACTGAGCATTAAGAAATAGTGTTCCCGAAGATCGCAACACACGATGGATGCTGCAGGTCGGATGTCAATGGGGCACATCCTTACTTGTGCAAACAATTCGAACTCTGGGCACCAGTAAGCAAGAGCTGAGCTGTATATGACTATCAGAGACCATTTTCAATGAGTCCCTATGTTTTCATATCTACTCATTTATGATTTTAAATTATTACAGTGCTACTATATTCCAGAAAAGCCATAAGCACACAATTCGCTGCTTGTTAAAATATCTTTACTAACAAGTTGCCTGTTTCACTTGTTTCGGCAAGATGGAAATAAACATATTTTCATTTGTGTTTCATTAAATTATTCCGCAACCCATATGCAGTGTCTTGATGCAGTTTGAAAGGTGAACAGATGGGATTTTATTTTTAGCTCACGTTAACACAGCCCATCAAACACTCATTTGCCTGATATACTATCATAATATAGCTTACTACTCAGCCTTTAAAGTATATCTTTGCCTGCCTTGTAACATTCAAATGACAAAAGAGAACTGTATGATAAATATTTAATTACAATCACGATGATCACTTTGTCACTGAAAACTAGCAACTGTAAGTGAATGGAAGAACTTGGGTTTTAAAGAGGAACATTTAGCAACTGCGTGCTGCTGAAATCAAAGCGCATTTTTAATTACAATATTTCAAATACAGGCCTTTTTTAAGATTGGAAGAGTGCTCAAGGGGACAAAATATATGGTTTTATATTGATACATGAGGCACTTGCAACACCTATTAGGTATTAGAAGCGGAGTGAAACTTTGTTTCAATACTTAATTATAAGAGCTTTCAATTGCATATAGTAATTTTGCAATATCGACATATGCAATAGTACACACAGCAAAACATATACTATTATATATATATATTATTAATATATATTCTACAAAGGACAGAATGACAAAGTAGACGTAAGAGCTAAAACTGACTTGTACTTCCTCACTCGAATAATTCACAAAATACAGTTTGGAGCAGCCTCCACACCAGACTTCTAAATGTTGTTTGTTTTGCACTGGGTGCGTGCACAGCCATGCAGAGGAAAGACTGAGTTTTCCAGGTTTGCATGGTATGACTTTTATTTTGCATTTTCTCAGTACATTCCACTGCACAGTCAATCTGCTCACCCTTCCAATGGGACCAATCACCCAAAGGATACCAGAGTCAGAATCAGAGAGCAAGAGCCCTCTCGGATATTGTGCTGCACCAGAAGGAAAATATCCAAATGGTTCCCCAGAGCACCCTCTGTTCTTATGGCCATCGCACACATTTTAAGGAAATCTCAGCAGATATGGAGGGAAAAAGAACCACATCCCCACAGCTGAGCTGCAGCAGGATTTCCCTGTCCGGGGGAAACCACCAGCGGCTTTCTAATGATGTGTCTTTGACACAGGGCAGGTTTTACTGCAATCACAGGAGAGGGCAAGAGACCAAACCCACAAAAACTGGGGAGAATCAAATGCCTGTTTGCATCTGGACCAGCTCTCTGGGCCCTACTACAGCAGGTCTATGTCCTTCAGTAACTTCTCCAAAAGCACAATCCTCCTGCAGCAGGACCTGCAGGGGCAGCACAAACTATTAGTATGTGTTAGAGTCAACATAGCAGCTTCTCTGCAAATAAGAGAGAGGTTTCTGCTGAGAAATGGCTAATAATTTTCACATGACAGAGGGGGTGAAAAGTTTCCACACAACTCAAACGGCGCCTTTCATTTTTACACAGAATATGTGCTGTGAGGAGCAAAATACCTCTGAGAAAACCACCGCAAGAACTGACAGAAAGGGTTTATTTTAAAATACAGCTGCACCTTTAGCCATCGTCAGTGTTGCCCATTTGGAAATGTTGGGGGAAAATTGAGAAATTGCAGGCTGAAATGTGAAAGGAAAAAGTAGGTCCTGGTGCCTCACAGAGTTTGAATTTTGTATTTGATGGGAAAGGCTAAATGTGCTTACATACCACTTACTGCTAAATCAACTGAGGGTAAGCAGATGCTACCCTCTCCCTCAAATTTTTGCTCATGCTCTGTGCTTCTATCTGTATTATGAATGTGAGAGACAATAGTGATAATAAAGTACCCAGAAATAGTACAAAATCCCATGTGAAGAAGATAAATCAAATGAGACAAGTCAGCTATATATAAAGGCCCTAAATTATTCAAGCTGCCTAAACACCCAGAAGTGCATTCACAGCTTTATACTAATGATTGCAAATTCCAAACTGCATCGCTATATTTATTTCTAGTTTCTTTTTTTTTTTCCCTCAAACAGTTAGGCACAGAGGAATTAAGTCTTTAAATCCGTATTTAGTCAGCAGACACTCTGTACTAATTAATATGGAAAACAATGACCACAGGAAAGGAGCAGATGGCTTGAAGACAGAGAATGAAGACAAACTGAGAAAGATCTGTGTTAAGATACCAAGTACATACTCGAATTTTCTTAAACACTGAAACCTAAAATATAGCTCTTTAATAGATAGATTTGATTTGGAATAACATTTCAAGCAAAAAGGTCAGATGAGTCTCCACATTTAGTCAGCAATAAACCTTTTTTCCAAGCTCTTTTTTTGATCAAATCACATGAGAGAGATAAGATTATTTCCCTCAAGGTGTTTTCCCTCATTGTGATGTTTGAAATATTCTCATCCCACACTAACAGCTAGCAACATCTCTTTATCCTTTGTTGGTAACTTTTCTAATGCAAGAATTAAATCTAAAATAGAGAGAAAGGAGAAATAAGGCAAGCACTTTTGCAGCATTAAAATGATTTTTTTTTCCTGTCTCATGCTTCTGATACATAGGTTCAGAACACAAAAGAAGGAAAAAGTGTTTTGATAATTTAGATATGAGTATTATTCTCCCGCGTGAACACTGACTCCTCAGCTGAAGGATAGGTATGGGATTCTTCTTTTAACAGAAGAATCCCAATTCCAAACTATTCTTGGCCGGATCACCACAGCCTGCAGCCCTAAAACAATACTGCAAAGCTTTTGCATTGCTACTAATTTATAAGTTAAAAAAAGAAAAAGTGGGAAAATAACTGCAGCCACCTAGTGTTCCTATTAATCAGGGAAGTGACTCGGCAGCCTCAGGGGAAGCATCAGACTTCAGTGCTGCTGAGTTTCCCTGCCCTGGCCTCAAGAGCCAGGAGAAGAAATGCAGGGAAAGGTGTTGGGAATTGCCCATCAGCTGCTGCTGAAGCAGCACCAGCATCACGTTAAGGACATAAATAACGGAGACTGAAAGGGTGCAGGAGCATTTCACAACTCAGTTTTTGGCCTGACAAAGTTTTACATCTATGAAAGCACCAAAGCAGTGTGTTCAAACATCCTAAATTAAACAATTCCATAAGCATTAAAAAAAATAACTGGGAAAAACTTAATGAGTAAAACAACCCACGCGATGTTATGGAGAGAAACAAAACATTTTGCTTTGTTTTTGCAGATATTTGGTAAAGCACATGAAATACTTCGAGCAACATTTCCTGCCCAAGTTTCAAAATATGGACAAAACCAGTGCCTGATGTCTAGTCCACATGCTGAAGGTTTCACCAAGGCTTAAACCTCAGACTGAATATTCACACTTTATACATCTGCTGACACACCTCTCTTACCTAACTCGCTTCGGTTTTCTTTGCAGTAACACAGATTTTAACCCCTTCCTTCCCCTCTGCAGGCTCTGTAAATGCTGTCACACCTGTACCCAACCAGCAGTCATGTTAATTCATTCCATTTGTTCATTAGCCATCCCTGCCCTTCAGTATTTGCAGCATCTCATAGGAGCCCTGGAAGTCTAAATCTCTGCATAGGATTCTATTTAGGGCAAAGGACTAAAAAAAATTCTTCACATTGTTAATTCTCTGCTTAAGCCTTCAAATCTTCACCAGTTCACGTTTTTATGCCATGATCATATCTTTGCCCCATTTTTAGCATCAAAGACCAACAAAAATCATTCTAATGAGAGTTAGGAATTTCTCAAGAAGCAAAATAGGATTTTTTCTCATCACAACCGCATTTCCAAAATGGCGATGACATTAGAAATTGCAATTTAGCAGGTTTTTACTAAGGTTGTTTGTCTACTTCGCCTTCAAGTAGCTTTCACACATTCGGCCTCTGCGCAGCCCTCTCAAAGCCACAGGCCATGGGTAAGGTCATGCCAGGCTAGGGGGAACGAAGGAGGGAAACCTTAGAGGCACAGAGGAAAGTTTATTCTCAGCCAAGGAAAGAAAACCCTTGTGAAACTTAGGGGTGTGTCCCACTGAGTGTGATTGAGATGTAAATATAGTAAATTCTGTTCATTAACGTCATTCCCTCAAATTACCAAAAAAATCATTCCCTGTAGACAGCTTTACTAGTAGGTAAACAGAGCTACAATTTTGATCACATCAGGATGAGTTTTATATTCCCGGAGTAATTTTTAAGTGAGTTGACTTGATTATGACTTCTCCATCAGCTTTAAACATAATTTTACAGTGCTGTTTCAATTGATGACCAGTTTTCTTGGGTTTACAGATGCATTTCCTTATTAAAATAATCAAAGCCAGGAAATCACGTAATGGGAAGAGGGCTGTGAGTATAAATGCTGCAGTGAAATAAAGAACATACACACATAACCCACACCTAAAAAAAGCAGCTTTAAAAGCACTCTACTCAAAGTCTCATTAAATTTCAATTTATTTCTATGATGTTTCTGTGTCCCAATATACAACTCCCTAACCTTTCACCTTTCCAAGATGTAAAATTAACAGTACTGACATTTACAGGATATTGGCTTAAAAATGTCAGTAGGGGAAAATAAAAAAAACTGGAAACAGAGCAATATTTATCAGTTGCAAAGATTTGGCCATGATAAACGCTAACATTACCCTTGACAAAATTATACACCTGGAAGTATTTTTCTCTTGAAAGTACAAGTTTCTGTATTTCTGGCAGGTGACATTTATATAAAATGTACGGCAAGAATTACTATGGTAACAAAAAAACATATTTAAAAAACGGTTATTTTTCCTATTTCTCTTTCATTTTTCTTTCAGAATAGGTTAACTCAGCACACAAAGAAATCCTTACAATCTTTTTCCTCAGCTCTGCTGTTGAGCTTCCTGAGTTATTGGCCTTTGGCTGTCCTGGATCCTCAGCACTATGAGGTGTTGCCCTGCTTTGTGTTTCAGCTTCTGAGACAGATTACAAATCACAGTTGCAATACTAAAGGATTCCAGCAAAGAGACACTTTTTTAAATGGCACATGAAAAATTATAGACGCATTACTAGGCCCATCTCTTGGGATATTGAAATTAGAGGAAGAAAAAAAAAATCCTGGTAGTTAACATCCTATCCAGTGGAGAGCAATTCCAAAGGAAATGGAAAGCACTTATTAGTCTTCCATTGGTTTTCCGTACAGTTCCACTCCTCTATAACTTACAGGATGCTGTTCTAACAGACATATAGCTCCATTCCGCTGAAATAGGGCTATTTTATTGATTTCAAACTCTCTCATAAACTTGAAATATTTTAATTACCAAATAATCCATTTTGCATTTCACAGGCAGCAATTTGCTGAGCAACATAAACCTAACAAAACAATGCCTGATTGAAAAAGTGAAATATGTTCCTGTAAACAGAAAGTACCAGGTGTGTCCTTGAAGTCTATTGTTTTGGGAAGGTGCCAGAGAAAAATATTAAAACCTGCAATGCACGAGGGGATTTTCTTGTTTTTAATAAGTCAACTTTTGAAATTCCCATAGATTAACATAATAGAGAAACTCTCCAACATCTGCACTTCAAAAATGCCCAGAAAACAGGGTGGGGAGATAAAAGGCAAATATCTGCTATTAAGTCCACTCTGAAGACAGACAGGAGAAAGCTGATAAGGGTCTTCACTCATTGATGTTCATGAATATTTGTTCTCAGCCTAACCTAACTCACAGCAAGTTAATGGCAGCCAAAAACTTCCTTCAGCATCCAATGCTCCTCTTAGCACCAGCACAGCACCTTCAAAGCCACATTTGGCAGCACTGCCAAATATATACATATATAAAGGAAATGAAAGGAAATGAAAATCCGTGTTCTCCTTGTGTCAAGCCCTGCAGATGCGATGCTGGAGCCCGAGCTGCCACAGGGCTGCTCTGAGCTCTCACACAGCAAATCCCCTTCCCAGCTCTGAAGGAGTTTAATTGATAGAAAGAATTGCTCTCCCCGCTCTGCGGCGAAGACACAGATAAACAGAGATGTCATATCTGCGAGTAAGAGATGTTAAAATCAGATCTTTAACCCAAAGGCCACACGGCCATGCTGCAGGGTCTGTCACATTTCCCCTTTGTTAGCATAAATAATTCTTGGTTGTGTCAATCAGGGTGGCTGCAAATGCCTCTGAAAGCTTTTGAGGTCTGCACAGAGTCCACGGGAACACCACATTACAACTGAATATGCAAGGCTATTACATTTTCTACAGTTAGGCCAAAATCAAACAGTGCAGAGATGAATACAACAATTCTCCCCTTGTTGCAGAGCTCTATGGACTCCACAGCTTTGCCTGAAGCTCCACAGTTCACATGATAAAGACACATGGATTTAAAATGCCAACTGTTGCTCACTGTAAATACGTGTACTATGGAATTGAAATTACCAATCTGCTACAGCAATGAAGTTTTAACCTTCAAGAAGCACAGAAACAGAGAATAATCAGTGCAAAAATAAAGCAAGCAGAGGAATATTCTTTTCATTTAAGATGTGGGATGTTACAGGCTTTTTTCAAGATAAATTAAAGCATTAAAATTGAACTCAGTTTTAATCTTTTTTTTAAATCTGCTTTCATTTCCCAGTCAACGTTTGATCTGAATGAGTATCTGAAATGTTTAGAACAGCAGTGTGGTTAGCCCTTAACTAAGCTCCACCAGAAATCTTAAAAATATTTCAGCGTTCTTTTCCTTTCCTCCTGCAAACAGCAAGACAAGGGAACAGGGGAATAAAAACTAAAAATAAACTCACAGTAGGTTTGGCTGGAAGAAATGCCGTGGTTTTCTTTGAGCAAAGTTACCTAAATCCACACCATCAGCTCCCATCCATTGGCACAAGGAGTGAATCAGAGGTGCCCAACGCACAGAGCAGATCAGCCAGCACCTGCCAAAAACGTGGAGGAACAAACCCTCTCGTGGTGTCTCAAGGTTCTCTGCTGGCTGTTATCACTGTGGTGTGTGACCAGCACACAGCAGCTCCGACACAACCATTTGGAGGGAAATTGTTATCGGCACAAAGCAAAATTATTCGGATGAGCACTCTCGTCACTGCCAGTGTCTGGGTGCAGATATGCAAGAGGCAGGAGAGAGGAATCCAACTTTCCCCGAGTTTGGATGCAGTGTGACATTTCAGCTCATTCTGCCTTCAAATTAGCATTTCAAAGCCTAAGCCTCCACTTACCCTTGTGTTTATTTCAGCTGTTCTTCAAGTGCCCTGACTGTCCCTTCTGTCCCCCTGACATTTCTGTCTTCCAGAAGTGTTAAACACAGAGCAGATGCAGTGAGGGGGCACCCACCATCTTCCTTTTCACACCACAGGGCTGTACCCGTTTCACACACGTCCACATCCTTCCTTGCAGCTGACCCTGAGGCTGGGGGGTTTGCTGGGTGGCGTGAGAGAGAAGGTGAAGAGAAGGTGACCCCAGCCTTGGGGAGAGAGGCATCTCTGGTTTTCCCTTCTTGCTGTGGAGTAAAAGAGCAGGAGAACCTGAAAGCCCAGGAAGGGAGGCTGAAGGACAGGCAGAGCATGAGGAACAGCATGGCTCCTGCGCCAGATGTGGCTCCGGTCACAGGGCTTGCCCAGGGCTTTATTTAAAGCACGACAGATACGCTGCTGAATTTTCTGCTTCCTGACTCTGCCTTGGGATGCTGCCCACTGCTGCGGGAGCTGCATGGAAAAACCTCGGACAAGCCATCCTCTGCAACCCTCATTTCCAGTTTAGAGGACTTTTTTGGTATTTTCTTTTTTTTCTTGATGGTTTTGGAGTTTTAAAGTTTTGGAATAAATCTGCCTTAACACCCGCACTTAAAAATGCAAATAAGCTTTTCAACAACAAGGCTCCTGAAGAGGAGAGTTTATTGAAAACGTAAGGCTCTTACACACTAAGCCACACTATCCAGGAGGGAGGAGACCTGTGGGAAGAGGAAAAATAGTGAGCAAGTCCCATGCAAAATGCATGAGTCTTGATAGCTTCCTCTAGTCCACCATATGCATATTTCATGAATTCATTACAGCAACTACTGCATCCATAAGTCAAATAAGCCCAATTGTTCAAATAAAATGACCAGTTTGATATACAGAAAACAGACACTGTTAGAGGAATACTGACAGCCTCCACACTGAATGTGCCACTCGGCTGTCAAGGCTACCCAGTGTCCTGTGGGCTTGGCCAGAAGGAGAAGCAGGAGAAGAACAGTTGTTTCCACAGCATCTGTATGAAAAAATAAAATAACTGTCCTTCAGAAGCAACTGTGGCAGATGAACTACAAATTGTAGTTCTAGTCATTGCTAACTCACACCCCAAATGAAAAGATCATAGGTGATAAACAATACTCACTCTCAGGGATAAACACTAAAAAGATGAGAAGGACTGAAAGAAAACGCAAAAGCAACGCAAAAACACTCCGTGCTTCCTCCCGTCAGACTGAGTGCTGTGCATTCTGTACATGGAAACAGCTTGGGAATAAAATGGGAACAAGAAATTCAGGTTGTCACCCAGACAGACACAGTTGTTCAGTGCTTTTGGTGAGGGGGAACATCAGCTTCAGACAGGACCCTACACTTTATGGCTTACGCATGGGAAACCTTTTCTGATCTTCCTCAAATCTGCTCCAGCAGGCACCAGCCACAGGGAGAGCCCCTTCCCACACCCTGGAAGTGGTGGGAACTCAGTGTACAGTGCCATCAGGATCTGTAAGGTCTGTGAGAAAGTATAAAAAAAGTGGCCAGTACCAAAGAAAATTGTTTTTCCAGCAGATGCATTCCTAAAAAAGGCCCAGTTTGTTTACCAGAATAGATACACAGAGATTCAAAAATATTTTTGATCTGGCTAATGAGAAGTCTGAACAATGGAGAACAATAATCTAAATGCTATTCTATCTTGAGATTCGGATTAAAATAGAATTTGGACCTAAAAAGCCCCAAATTTTGAGCAGCAAGACAGAATTCAAGGTTTTTTAGGCTGACTCTCACAAGGAATGTCACAGGAGCACTTCAGCAGAGGCCAGAAGGGTCTCACCCCAGGGTCTCACCAGGTCCCACCCTGAGCACCCTCTGAGATCATGACCTGGGCTTCTTTGGGGTGAAATGAAGCAACAAAGCTCTTCTCCAAAAGTGCATCTAAAGCTCTTCCACTGGTAACAAACACTCATCTGGACTGGACAGAGTTATAAGTGGAAAACGGTGGAAACACCAGAGTTCATCAGGAGCTTTTATAACTTCGTTGTTATCATAACACTGATCCAATCCTCCTTTCCAACACAGACACAGCCAAGCAACATCTCAGATTTTCTTTACAAAAAGGAAAAGAAAAATTTAATTATTGTGTTTCAGAGGCATAGAAATTTAACGTTTTTATTTTTCAAGCTGTTTGATATTCATTCACAACCAGAGCATGGTTTTCAAGGCCCACTTATATTTAGCAGGCTTTCAACTTGTCACTGTCCAAGTAGTGCCTTAAAAAAAAAAAAATTAACCTCTCTTTTCTGGATACAAAATAAATGAAAGTTTGTGAACTTTATTCAGTAACATTTGTGCTTTGAATGAGCTTAATGTGCCTCCAGCAAAGCTCTACGACATTCGCCACTTCACAGTTTAAAAGTGTGTTCTAATAAAAGGTCAAGGGAAAGAGAAAAATAAGGGAAAGGCCTTCAAGGTTATAAATATATTAGACAGGAAAAACATTTCTGCTCTGCTAAATGCCTGTTTAAATATAAATCTACTAATCTGATGAGGTTAAGACCCTAGAATGTAAATTTACATCTGATTTTGAAGAGAGTGGTGGTATTCCCTTATTTTCCATTTTCCTCAATTTTCTAATTGCCTTTCCTTTTTCCTCTTTTCTTTCTAAATATTCCTGAGATGCCCAGGGTTTTGGAGTTTAAGATTTAAAAATAAAACCAGAAGATTTAATAAGAACATCTCATCAGAAGCAATTAGCTACTGTTAAATATTTTGAATGGACAAATAAACCAGAAAAAGTTTTATACAGATTTTCACTAATTCTTTTCCCGAAGTTTTAGGAGGGAACTGAAGCATGTACACAACTAAAACCATTTTCCAGCCTCTATATTATGGAAAGACCTGCTTGGCACTTGCCATGTGTGCCAAAGGTGGAGAGGAATAGATTATCCCTTCCCGGTTTGGGCTTGTGAATTAACAGCCCCACTCTGGAAAAAAGCGTCAAACTCTTCTAAACATCTTGTGACTGAAGCCACATGAAAGTGTCAGATTTCTGCAGTATCAGAGACCAAATTTGTCCAGAATCTGCATCACTTTTTTGCAGGACTCTCCCCTAACCCAGACCTCATCAAATGTCTGTCACCAAAAGAATCTGCCTGTGATAGCAGAACTCTGGCAAAGTATCACCGTACTCAAAAATAATCTATTTCTCTGTAGGTGAGGTCTCTTAACTAATATTGGACACATATACAGATATTATGAAATGTAGTTATAGATTGAACCTCAGTAAGAAATACATATCTTCCACATAAAATTTTATGCCTAAACTCCTACTTTTTACTTTCTAATTGATTGTTTTTACCACTGAAAGGATAGTTCTAGCATTTGCATTATGAAACACTCACTTAAACTACATCATATATTTAAAAAATGCCATGCACAGGAGTTGATTAAATATCATAAAACTTACTCCGCTCTGTTAATTTTTTTCCTCATTTTTTAACCTTGTTGTGCATTTCAATTTCTAATTCGTTTTGGTTGATATACCGCAAACTTTAAGGTATGTGATCAATCCTGCATCTGTGACCATTTTGCCGTTTGGGTTAGAAACTTCTCATCTTGTATTAACATGCAACCCTGAGCCTGAAAATTCTTGCAAGGTAACTTCTTTCATCTCCTTCTAAGATATCCACCAAAAAAAGCAGCAATTAACCACGGAAATTCCGTACAGGTTTTTACTTTGCTAATGAAGTTTAAGAAAACATTGCAAAAACAACACAATCATGCTGATTTACAAGACAACCAGAATTCAGTGTTTACCTGAATATTAGCCAATAACAAGAAAATCCTTGCTTTAAAAAAAAAATAAACTCCAGCATTCAAAAAATTACAGAAGAATAATCAGGTTTACAAAATACGGGGAAACTGAAAACTGTTGTTTAATTATATATTTATTTAGATATTGCAGAAGGAAAACATGGGAATTTTGAAAAACTGGAGCTGGGAAAAAAATAGATATTCATTTCTTCTATTACATAATGCTTACTAGAATCAATATATTTATGTCATTTGGTTAGAACCTTTATCTTTGGTGCTCGACACTTAAAAGCAACAATTTTTTTATTACTAGAACCACAATGAAAGACAAACTAAAGACAACCTCATTTTAAAATTTCCTTAAAACAAGGGTTGGATTCACTGCATTAGTTAAATTAGATATATTGAGAAGATTAATTTCTTGAACGCTCAAAGTGGTCGGAAAAGAACCCCAAATCCTGTACCCTGCTATGTTGTCATTTTCTGTTTCATTATGCCAATTGTTTAACTCAGGTTTGCTCTTAAAGCTTTGCAAGTGTGCCCTGGATGTTACAGAGGTATAGGCAAACAACTCAACTTTCAAGCCTGCATGAAAATATATTTCCAGGAATTGATGAACAGAATATCTAACAGAGAAAATATGCATTAGACTGTTAAAATGGGCAAATTTGACACTAACTTAATGTGGCAGATCACACAAAAATTTGCCTAAACTTTCTGTGGGCTGTCAGTAATGTAGTAAAAAGACCTTCAAACATGTCACCCTAAAAGGGCTGATAGATTTAATTCTTGCTACCTGAGAATTTTTAGGTAAAACAACCCTTTTAAGAGATAAAGACACTTTGTCAAAACTGAAAAATTTATGTGAAATAGAATTCAACATTTTCCCTGAGACATTTTTGTGCAGATGTTCTCATACATCCTATTGTCATAACTGCAAATTGAAGTTTCACTAAATGTCAATTTTTTAAAAATTTGCAAAATACCTGACATATGCCTTTTTTTCCCTTTAAAAATTTACAAGATTTTGTGATGTCATCCTGATTTAGGATAAAGTTTTTCAAATACAAAAACAAGTCAAAATATCACTTCCTGCTTAGTGCTGCTGCAAACAGGAGCTCATAATTGGAACTGAATTCGATGAACAGTCAGCTTTCTAAAAAGTCATTGCAAAATTCAGAGAGAGAAAAAGATTTTCTGAGAACTCTGAGAGAGTTTCTGACAACTATGAACAGATTCATACTTAAAACACTGATTATCTTTCTTACCGCTAGCTCAACTCTGCTGTTAGGTGGAGCCAACCAAATCATGGAAACATAAAGAATAATGCTCTATGGGGGCATTTCAGTTTCTGCACCTTTTTAGGATGTTATTCGGATATCCATACTTCTAAAAATTGCCATTTTGCATCTGCCATAAAATGAAGCCACTTTCAAACACGATTCTGAACTGAAAGTCAATTTTTGCCCCACTGCCTTAAGGAAGCTGCGAGAGTTCATGGCTGTAAGGAAGATTGTGGCCACGTAGGCACTGACTATACTGATAATAAAAGCTTAATTCACCTTAATCTCTGAGCATCATCTGCTTGTTTTACCCTTGGTAACACCCGCTGTGCTTTTATTTGCTTTGCACCAAATTATCATTGTGCAACACTTTTCATTTCAGTCACAGCTTCAGGTAAACTTATGAACATCAGGTCCTTACCTCTTTCATGAGGACAAGAAAACAATACGAAAATGCCTTGAGAAGGTGATTTTAGGGAGTTCAGAGCTATTTGTTGCTCTTTTAAATTGTCATTCAGAGCAATGTTTTCAAACTTCAGATTATCAAAATCCCAGTGAGCTGCTATCAGGTTCTCCAGAGTCCTAATGAAAATGGATTAAAGTGTACTGCTCCAAAGACACCACTACATTACTGCAAAAACATATTCAAAAGGTAGAACAATTTCACACTATCTTTATGGAAATGCATATTCATCTTTCTATTCCTGTCCATCTCCAGAAGTTAATTAATTCACAAAAGGTGAGGAGCAACGAAATTCTCCAGTGGTTTTATCCAGACACGTATAGGAAAGCACATGCCACTACCAAATTATGCCATACAAGTCAGTACACATTGTCCTTGCTAAAAACTCCATATGCCATTTACAGCGCAATATTAAACAGGAAAAGGTATCAAAAATATTTTTATCATTTTAAGCAGAAGACAATTCCTGTACAACATATCCCATCCTTAACATTGCTGCCATTTCCTAACGAAAAGATGTTTTTACAGCATTTAAAATAATCCTTGACTGCTGGCTATCATTTCTGAATAATTTTCCTAACATCAGGTGCTCCGTGTTCTTTGCTAACACTTTCTGTGACACTGTGGCAGAGAATGCCAGCCCCCCACCAGGGATATCAGATGCCAGCAGACACTCAATATTCACCACTGGATTACTTCTCAAGCACTCTTGATATTAAATGTTTGAAAAACTAAAGCAGCTACCAAGTGCTTCAGTTTCTCCTATTTAATGAGCTGCTCACCCTTCAACGATTTTCTCCTGCAGCAGAGAGATATTAATGACAAATAATAGCAATAAGGCAATTAATAAGTGACCTGTTATGCAGTAAAATCACTGGCTAGCTCAAACATCAGCCAAAACCAACATAAAGGGGCTGCACCAAGAGTTTATCCAACCACAACTCCTTGTTTCTGACAGCTGCCAGCAGCAGAAGTCTGGGAAAAAGCAAGAACCACACAAGCATTAAATGCTGACTCCATGTGACTCTTTTTCCAGGTTCCAGTTGTTACCACCTCGGGGGCTTCCGGCACCAGGGATTGCATTTTAGACCACAGTCATTAGAGCAGTGTGCATCCAACACCCTCCTGGCTTGTCCTTAGCTAAATATTCCTGCTGACTTGTTTGAAAATTCACAAACCCTGAAAAAATTGATTGCAGTAAATGAACAATGATTCAGAAGTCAGACTATCAGAGGAAACCGAAAATGTCGTGAGATTACAAGCCTTTACTAAGAGCAAAACCAGGACTTTACGACCCCGTGATTGGATGAAACTGCAGAAACCTGTGCATGGGTGTAAGTGGATGCACAAGGACATAAAGCTGCATAAACACACACAGAGATTCCAAGCTGCACACCTCGAGCCCATGCCAACAGTTCTGACGGAGAAAACTCCAGGCTGTGCTTCCAGGATACTCTCAAGTTACTAGAAAATGAGCAGGAATTTAAACTTTGATGGCTTGTTCCATCATCCAGTTTTAATTACTGCACCAGGTATGAGGAAACCACAGCGTAAGGAAACATCCTCAAAAAGGGCTGCACTGTCTGGAAATCACCTTTTAAGCAAATTTTCAATGATGGACATACCAGGCAACAGTGTTCCCGACTTTACTTTGAAATAAACACAGAAAAAATTTCCTTGTTTTCTGTGTTTTGTTCCATGTGCTTTAACAAACACATTTTTACAGAATTCTCCTGCATTTTGAAGTCACATTTTGAGTGTAACCAAGCAAACTGCTTTGCATACAAAAATATTCACTAAAGTATTTTAAAATATATTTCAGTGTCGTTTATTATCGCCATGCACATTAAAAACAGTTCACAGATGAAACTATAAATACTGAGTATTTGAAGCAACTCCTCTACTGAGAAACTTGGAAAAAAAATGCACTGGCTTAAATATATCTTTAGAAAACAGTCAAAATAATGAATAATTGAAAACAGAGTGAGTTCATTAACAATTTGCAAGAGAAAGAGCTACATTCTATGATATGTCCTTTAGTCAATATTCTTTCTCTTCTCCTCCTTGCAATTACTTTTCATAGCATATTATCTAGCTTGACATGCGTGTTTTAACAATTATGCATACAGAATATTAATTATTCAATTTAATATTCTCTAAGACCCCCCAATATGTTTTTTCAAATTAATTATATCCTTTTGTTTCATCTACCTTTTATAATTTTTTAATCTATTCCAGGACATTCAAATCCATTTTCCATGCCAGATCCATAAATCTGAATGGGGGGTGGGAAATTGCACGTTATGAATTAGCACCTCGGCTGAAGAATCTGATTTCTGTTCACAGTGAACTCACTGGAGAAATAAAACCAGTTCCAGCAGTTTTCCAGCCTTTGAGGGATCAGGAGCATCTGCTCAGGACTCTGGGCAAGTCCTCAGAGCTTGAGCAGCTTCCCAAAGGTTGAGGAAATTGAGGGAATGTTCCTGAAGCACAGTTTTGACAGATTCTGACTCCATCCAGGTGAAAAACAAGGGTAGTAGCTAAGAGTAAGGTAACCTAAAAGATGAGGAGAAAGACGCTGGAAAATCATGCAAGGTTCAAGTTACAGCTGAGTGGCTTTGCCACATTATCTCCTTCAGTCTCCTTCCATCCCATAAACACTTGGGATCATAAAAACATTGTAATTTCTTTCTGAGTAACAGATGTTATTTGGCTCACGCAATGGCTCCGAGCACCAGATTGCAATGACTTACAAGAATCCAGAGTACAGTATGTTTTTCTAATGCCTGGCAATTCATGGAGCTGAAAATAGGAAATATCATTGATATCAAAGTGTGTCTAATTCTTTTGATGGCAATATGCTGTAGAGGAAACTGTAGGATTTTATCAGGAATTTTGTATTTCTATTTCATGGATATCTATTCATTACTTCCTAAAAATAGAGATTTGTGTTGCATGTGAAGTTGCTGGATTTGTATCATCCTTTCAGAGAGTTTACATGGCTGGTAGATCCTCCATTCACAAAGAAAGGCTCAAATTCTTGCATCCGAAACCCTGACATCACAAGGAAATACGAGTCAGGGCACAATTCTAGAATGTGTCAAAAGAAACCCCAGGCTATCCAGGACTGGTCCTTCTTTCCAGGTAATCCCACAGACCAAAACTGAGAGCACCTGCATTTTGCAGGTGAAATTCCTGCATCTCAGAGATGCTTTTCCCCCCCAGTTCTCCTCCCTCAAACTTTTTCTACATCAGCATGCACAGCTCACATGGAAAGCACAGTTTAAATCACATTTAAATTCCAAAGGTTCAGAATATAACAGAGCGTGCTGCAGTGTTTGTTCAGGCTGTATATTTTATGACACATTCAAAATAATGTAAATATATATTTTAAAACGCTGTACGTGGAGGGTAGGGCCCTACTTTGTGCCATGCAAATACACTCAGGGAATAAAGACTATCCCCAGATAATCTGAAAGTGAATTTAGCTCTTCAGGTGCTTTAATTTAAAACAAAACATTAAGGCTTAAGCACAAGAAACTTGCAATATTGTGATAAATGATAAATAATAGAAAGATAATGAAAAAAGTGAATGCATTTTGGACTTAGGGGTTAAATACAGCAATCACAAGCAAGTGGATTTATAGAAACTAAAGAATACTATTAATGCATATGTTTGCATCAGTAGAAACGAAGGTGCAGGCTGAACAAGTGAATAAAAATTTGCATCTTATAATTGTTTCTACAAAAGACTGAGAACATCATGTTAAATGACAGCTGTCTTTTTCTCTCTTTTCTTGAAGCAGACTTGTCACCAGCTTCACCATCTCTATTCAGCTGTCAGCAGATAATGTGGTGGTTCTGGAGCATTTTGAGTTATCCACAATCATATTTTTAAGGGTTGCGGGAGGGAAGTTGTTTGGGGATTTTTGTGGTGGTGGTTTTTCTTTTCTTTTTTTTTTGTGGTTTGGTTTTTTAGGATTTTTTTTTTTTGGCATGTAGATGAGAAATATCTTTTTCTCACTGCAGTTGTAAATATAAAAATGTATTCATTAGTAGCATAAACTGGCATGCTGCCACCTGTGCAAGATGCTACCAGGCTGCTGCCATAACTGAAGTTTTATTAGACAGACTTTCTTTTAGCAAGATCCTCTTTGCCTGGGATAAATATCCTTGGAAATAGGTAGAACTGGCATGAACATTTGCCAAAATTGACGGGGAGAGGGGGGGCGGGAGGTGGAAAATGACACAAGGTTAGAAATCCCTATCCAGATTTCAAAGATATGTACACTGAAATCACAAAAACCGCAAATGTTTCTTGGAACAGAAGCAATGCAGAAGCAAAGCCTGCTCTTGGAGAGGCTGGGATGGATGCTGCTTCCCAAGAAGAGATGCCAGCAGAGTTTTGTCAGCTGCAGAAGCAAAGCCTGCTCTTGGAGAGGCTGGGATGGATGCTGCTTCCCAAGAAGAGATGCCAGCAGAGTTTTGTCAGCTGCACGTGACGTAACCTCACAACCCAAATCCCATCGTCACAACCCAAATCCCATCCTCACAACCCAAATCCCATCCTCACAACCCAAATCCCATCCTCACAACCCAAATCGAGGTGTGACTTTGCTGCCACCAGAAATAACAGGGAGAGCGAGTGAGCCCCGGATGGGATTTCAGAACATCACAAAGTTTGAAACCCCAAGCCACACCTCAAACTGTGTTTAAACACTGAGTGTGAGCACTTCATTTACAGACAAGAGAGTAGGGAAGGAATGCAAGAGCCTTGAGCCCATTTTAATGCTGTATTAATCAAGGAACGATTTGTACAGAAAGAGAACAGAAAATATCAGGGCTTAAAATGAGTAATGTAAAGAGATTGCCATTCATCAATATATTGCTACCAGTTTAATACTGATGGCATGGCATTATTTTCTGGTCTTTAGGAAAATGTGAGTGCTCAGTTCTAACAGTGCTTGCCACATGCTGCAAAAACGTCAATTCATGGTGAGAAAATTGAAAATAAACATTTCATTCTGTGCTTAGATTTAATATCATGTAGCTGCTAAAGGATTAACCGACATTATTGATAAATACAGTGAAATAAGAGTGAAATCTTACTAGCAGTCAGTGGGTGACTTTTAAAGTGTGTTAAAAACCCAATAAAATGTAATGAGCGGGCACTACTTGCCCACCAAAGCAGCACTTCTGGCCTCCTGTCCAAAGGCTGCAATTATGAAAACCCACAGGCTACATATAGTGGCCATTTATTGGAAAGATTTTCTACAAAGCTGTTCAGAAACACCTCTGGATATTTCATATTTCATCTCTCAAGACACTCCTCCCTCTGTAAGGCGTCATATCACACCATTAGCACATCCAGGATGCAGAAGTAAAAGAGTTTGGCCAAAGTGCTCACTTGCCAAGTAGCTTTTATTGAGGAAAAAGACAATTATCTGGGGCTGTATTATTTAATAACAAGCCAATCTCCTGGGTTTCCTTTTCCTCTCATGCTGTATACTAAGACAGACTATAGGGGTATTCACAACAGAGAGATTGAAACCAAGGCTATACATACTTCCATTTTCCATCTTAGCTTTCCTAAGATGCCTTTTGTTGGGAATATTACACACATCTCATAGGAAATAGCTGGAAAATGGCCACAGCTAACCTTAAACAGTCCCATGATTAAGCTGCCATTTAGTCACTGAACTTCACTGCAAACTGGCATTGAGCTCATCACAAGTAAACAGTGTCCAGGTCACTTCTCTTCAGAGACAGAAACCAAAAAAAAAAAAAAAAAAAACCAAACGAACAAAACCTAAATTATTTAGCAATGCTCAGCTCAAAAGTTTCTACCAGGCACGGCCAGAATTGAAGGCAGAAGGAATGAAAGGATCTGATTTTCCCTCATAAAAATAATAAAAGCATGAGAAATCTTACATTCCTGGAGGTTCTAGATATATATGACACAAAAGCACAGAATATAAAGTGTCTTAAAGTGTGATCAATTCTTCGCAAGACTGAAATAGGTTAAACATTAATTAAAATATGTCTGGTTCATTAAGCTGAATATTTTGTATGTAAGTAATACAACTATCGCTACAACACAAATGCCATCGTTTATCCAGGTACTACTTAAAACATAGAGGCAATGACTATATCAAGACTTTTCCAGTATAAAAACAAACTTTTCTCTACTATAAATAAGTTTAAAAAAAAAAGTCTGCTAAGCAGAATCCTCCATATCCAGAAAATCTTTGTTTTTAAAAGCATTTGCTACATGTAAAAACATAATGCGTTGCAGTTCCAATTCCAATTTCTAGCTTAATTTTCATTCACAGCCTCATTTACTTCCGAAGTTACTTCAACTTCAATGCAAAAAGGGACATATTAATTTCGAGTTTGTCTATTGGGACTTTAAGGACAATAGTATCTTACAGATTTTACATGGGGTCTAATCTTGGCAGAAATATCACCACGTTTGCTACCCAGCAAAATTCTCAGTGTCTCAAAATATCTATTTTAAACCACAATATTTTCTACCATAAGTTGATTTTAATGGCAAGGTTGCTCAAGAGCAGCCATGTGCATCACATCCCCAGCAAAAAAAAAATGGATCTTTATTAAAGAATAATTGTAGAAGTTGATGGTGCAACCTACAATTTAATATACTTTGCTGCAAAATGCATATTTTCCTATTACAGAAAGCCTTGCTAGTGACAGTGGAAATATTTTGTGTTCTTCTACCTTGCTATGTAGATTTTTTTGCAGTAGGAAGTGTGGACTACTCTGCTCGACAGCATTGACCCCATGGCTGTGCAATGCATTTCCACCCAATCACTAGCCAATGCCCAAAACAAAAGGGTCATCCTGGTGATATCTGAAACGATGGAACACCCATTTGTCTTGATCTCCTGCACACCCTGTTAATGATGGACTGAACAACACCGTGACTACAGCCAGCTGACAGGAATTCCAACCTGATTAAATGTCCCAGTATGTTTTAATGCCCTTAAATGGAATTTTTATGGCTCACTCTGCAAGCGTATTATTAATACAGAACCATCAAAAAAACCCCACAGACATGCATAATAGCTCATCAATTTGTAGCTGGGCACTTTTGACCTTGAAAAATCAGCTGTCTTTCAGATTAACACACTATGTTTTGGGAAGGAAAAAAAAAAGAAGCTATAAAATTACCATACTTATTTTTGTCACATGCCATCGCTGCAGTAGGGAATAAAGGCCACGCTGCTGGCTTTTTATTGATATTGCTGGCAACCTCTGACATTGGAATTGGAATCTGGGAGACCTATTTCTAATAAAAATCCACTTAGGCATTAACATTTCAGCTGCAGCAGGTCACAGGATGCGCTGCTGGCGGGAAGGTGGTGTTTAGTCTGACTTCCACTCCCCCCTCAGTGCGTTTTCACATTTCCTGTCCTTCACAGAAGACCTCAAAGCACTTAAAGCCATTTCTAGTGTGGACCACAACATCCACCCACAGAACAGGTCAAAAGCTCTTCTGGGGGAAGAGATGGTGAAGGAAAAGGACAAGTGGAAGTCAGGAATTCCATCCCCATCTCTAAAGTGGGTAGCGGTGCGTACGGTGTGCTGGTGATAAATTAATAGCGTTGAAACAAACAGAACTACACATACACCTTGGGGAATGAGGCTCCAAATCAGTGTGTTGGGAAAGAAATGGACAAAATGAGAATGAAGGTTGTTACTGAAGGTGAATTCTCATACTACAAAGAAGCCACTAATGGGCTTGCTGAAGGACTGGTCTCAGAACCTGAGACAGAAGGATGCTCCCTAAGGTAAGAGGAATGGGAAATCATTCCAGACTATACAATATTTCTATTTATTGCTAAGGAAAAGGCCCAGGGAACACAGCCTTATAAGTCGATTTTTAATTTACCTTTTTTTTTTTCCTCTCAGTATCAAACAGCTCACGATTGGTAATTTCTGAGGAGCCTCTCCCCTGGCATAAATAACAAATCTACCTCCAAACACAACCACAGCACTGGGCTTCCATTTTCCAGCTGCCAGGCCACCGGGCCACAGGAACCACCTCCTGTGCTTTCAAAGAAATACTTACTGTATCACTGAAATCAAGACACATTTGACACTGCAGTTTACCAAGGTGTTTGATTAAAGAACTGTGCCTTAATTGCCAAGAACTTGATCTAGTTTATTATTTACATTATTACTTTGCACTAGGGTAATACTCTGCACTATATAAAGACTTACCAAGGATTTCTTTTTAAACATATACTTTTAAACACATACCTTTTTTTCATATACTTCCATATACTTTTAACTATCCTGAATTATCTCCTTTTTTCTGCATATGTTCCATCAGAAAGCAAAGACAAAAATCATTCCTCTCCATATTCTGTTCTTTTTAACAGAATTGTTTGGAAAATCAAGTAAATCAGAAATCATACATATGCTTCTTTTTTTAACACAGACCTTTCAGTCTCGATTTCCTTCCTTTTGTCTTGATGTTTTGTGAAACAGTGAAGGCGAGAAGATTCTGCTTCCCCTGGTCTGCTTTGTTGTCTTTAGAAAAATTAATAAAAAGAAGCATCAATAAAACAGGAAAAGGAGAACTGTACAAGACACACTCCCACACAGGGCTTTTAAGGCTCTGCTAGCCTGGTTAGCAATCTGTCCATCCAATCGATTAAAAACTCAACCCAGACAGGCACATTCCATTCACTTATATAATTACAATGCAGCATCCAGGAGAATCATGATGGTGCCAGGTGACAGAATCTCTCTGGTACACAGAATATTAACTTTACCTGATCTTATGATTACATTGCATTTTAAAGAAGACATTATCAGGAGAGGCCCACAGGAGCATTATCCACACTGATATCAGTATCAGACAAGGTGAAAATAGCTAGACCAGCACTACAAACCATCCCGGTTTTGTCAGCTAAATTCAGCTATTAAAAGTCAGAGGCAGCGCTGGTATCTCCCCCTTGCTCTGAATTCTGTCAGGTAAAGATTTGAGAATTAAATGAAAAGTTTAAGGTGCCTTTCTTGAGCACATTCAGGATTTTCTGTGAGATCTAGAAAGGATTTTGAGTGGAGACCATTGCTTAGCAAGGATAAATTAGAAGCAGTGAAGGTGGACACAAAAGAGTGAACAGCAAAACGAAATCCTGCAAGACTATTATTTATCAACCAAATCAAGCAACCAAAAAAACAAACGCCCCTTACATACAAAAGTCAGTACTAACTGTTCCTCTGTGATGTTCCTAAATTTTGATTTTAGCTAAATGTCAGTCTCCTCCAAACACTCAGTAATGATGTTAAAACCACCAAGTTCTCCCGCAATCATCCCTGACACTTTATTAGGACTGGCCCAGAAACAACACCTGAGTAATTTATCCTCATCAGAGCAATCTCATATTTGTGCCAAGGAGAATCGAGGGAAGGAGAAAAGCCTACACAAAAACACCAGGCACGTTCCCACAAACCACGGCAGGCTGCCTAAAGGTTTCCAAAGCTTCACTTTATCACAGAAGGCTCCTCTGCTCTCCTAGAGACAACTTTCCCAGAGCGGAACGGTGACAATGAGCCTGGAGAAAGTACTCCTGCTCTGTCGGTGAGCTGACATGCTGAACCATGCGCTGAAACATGCGCTGAAACATGCACCATCCTTCCCAAAGCAGGTGTTCCCCTGCAGCTGGAATTGCCACTGTGCTACCCAGCCACTTGTGGGGAAATGAAATGGGCTTAGGGAGATAAGGGAATCCAGGTCTTTGCAACATAGCAGTAAGAGAGGAAAGACCGGGATTTTGATTGGTTTTTTTTAAGAGGCATCTCAGATCACGACAATATTTTCATTTTCCCATGTCTTGAAGCATGCGAAGGGAATAGTTTGGAGATGAAATTGAGCAAAAAGGCAGAATACAAGAGCCAAGCTAAAGTACTTTGCTCACTTGACAGGACTTGACCGGAGATGCTACAGGATAATCTTCATTTCAGCATATTTAATGTGAAAGTAACATCCTCAAGACCACCTATTCCCCTCTCCCAGATCTCTGTGGGCCCACAACACTTGTTGATGTGGAAGTACTGTCTCAAATACCCTTTGGGATATCTAGCATAGTGCCAAATAATCTTCCTGCGTGCTGCTCTCTAGCACGTGCACTATGGTGTGGCATTTCCTACAGATTTGTATTTTTTCTATTTCAAGGTTTAAGGCTCGAAAAATCTAACCTCCTTAACCCAAAGTTTTCAGCTGAATTGAATGCAAAAATCAGACAGGCAAAGTGCACAGTAAAACTGTTTAACCTCTGTGTTGAAGCTTTCTGAAGCTCAGAGTAACTACAAGCTCATTACTTTGTATGAAAAAGAGGTGGGAAAAGCAGTTGAATAATTGTGGAAGTGAATAAGTTCCATGCTCCATGGTGAAAACCCCACAGTTTATATGCTTTACCCTCACATTTTGCCAGGCTGAATAAGGCTGATACTTTTCGTTCATACCTCATTGCAGGTTAAATAAAGCTGACCACAACTTATGTATTTATTTCTTTAAGCTGTCGTTTGTTCCTATATTTGTACATCCCTGACACATCACTGCAAAGGTGCCCATAAAAATCTGTAGTTCCTAAGGGGTTTGGGTATCACAGCACACCCTCAGAGGGAGCCCCATCTGGAGAAACACTTTGCAGGGGCTTTTAGTCCTTATTATCAATATTCCCCAACTCATCACAGAATCACTAAATGTTTAAGGTTGGAAGTGACTTTTAAGGATCATCTCGTTCCATCCACCCACTGCCATAGGCAGGGACACCCTCCACTATCCCAGGGTGCTCAGAACTCCATCCAGCCTGGCCTCGGACACTTCCAGGAATGGGACAACCGCAGCTTCCCTGGGCAATCGGTTCCGCAACCCTCACTGAATTTTTTCCTAATATCTAACCTAAGCCCATTCTTTTCCAGCTCACAGCCATTCCCCCGTGCCCTGTCACTACCTGCTCTAGCAAAAAGCCTCTTTCCATCTTTCTGGTAGGCTCCCTCCAGGTACTGGAAAGCTGCACTTTATGTCACCCCAAAGCTTTTCCTGACTGAACAGTCCCTCTGACCAACTTGGTGTCCCTCCTCGGGACTCGCTCCATGTCCTTCCTGTGCTGAGACCCCGGAGCTGGCTCTCACCTGAGCAGAGGGGCAGAACCACCTCCCTCCATTCAGTAAGCGGAAACAGCACTGCGCTGTTTCTAGCCCCACTAATCCAACTTTGATGCTAGAATTGTGACAAGGGCTGCATCTCTACTCCGCAGCAAGAAACTTTGCTAAAACCCTCCCGAGTCCTGTTCCAGTCTTCAGCATACGTTTCCCTTATATTCCCAACAATAATAATTATATATATCCCAATAATGATAACTCCTACGTGAATGCAAAATGGGGTAAATACAGCTCAGAAATGCATCTGCACGTGGAGGATCAAGGTTACAAAGAGAAAGTGGGGCTGGACTGACTGAACCAACTCCAGTAACACCTTGGCTACAAGCATAATCCAGAGCCTAGACAGAGATTGTGCACACAAGCTCTTGGAAAGCCTTTTCTTACTACCTTTCTACTCTGGGAGATTTCAGAGAGCTTCCTAGGAGGTGTTAAGCTACTTTTATTGTAATACAATCTGCTAGGCAAACAACATATCTAAGGAGTGCAGTGTGTAGCTCTTTGTCTTTCCTGCAGCAATTATACTTAAAGCAAAGTATCTTCATGCAAACAAATCAGCAACTTCCCTTTTGCTGAACTGAAGAAAAAACCCAAACCAAAATAAACAAAAAAATCCCTAAACTACTTATTTCAGATAAAAATAGAGTGTACCTTAGCAAAGTTCACAACAGGCCTGGACTGGTCATGCCCTGCAAGAAATGGTTCCACTTCAGATACACATACCCACACACACCTCCAAAAATCCACCCATCTACCTATTAGCACTTACAATTTAATCTTATTTTTATTTGTTTGACAAAAAAAGCCTTCAGTTACACTCTGAACAATAGCTATATTTGATATTTAGCTTTTCATTTCTGATGGTTGCTTTTTTCCCCACTTCCAGTACTAGAATAGAATCACAATAAAGCCTCATTTTAAATATCAATTTTAGCAATTCAAATTAAAACACTAAAAACTTGCACTGGCACAGTATTATTTCAGAGGAATTTTGGACTCTATCCACTGAAAAGTAATTAAACCAGCATTTTATAGAGCAGATGATTTGTTTTCAAAGGTAAATAAAAGCGAATCTGTTGTTACATAGGTAGTGAAGGGATATTTCACTCAGTATCTACATAAAGAGCTCTGTTTCCCTTGTTGGCAGATCAATATTATTGCATATATTGGGCTCTGAAATGTATAAGAGTTTCAAAGAGAGTAGGTTAAGGGACAGATTTGCTGAAACCATTCAGGCCAAAATAAGTATTTATCCCTAGGTTCAATCACACATTGCCCAAAAAGTCAAAAGTACAGCTCCTTCTAGAGACAGGTGCATGTTCCCATCGGTGCTAAGTCATAATAAAAACTACTCTCAGACTTGGAAAAAGAGACAGAAAAATGCCTCTGTGTTGTGAAAATCATAGGGCATAAGGAATGGATTATGTAAAGAAGAAAAGAGGTTTTTGCAGCCTGGACAGATCCTGATTTCCAATTGCTTTCCAACTCTACACCAACACAGTCCTCTTGACTTTGCTGGTGGTATTTCCAATTCATGGCAGAAAAAAAATAAAAAAAACAAAACCAAAACCTAGCTACAACCACTGTAAAAAGGGAGCAAGTTTCTGCATTAGGATGACACTTAAGGAGCATCCAATCCAAGCCAAGTTCATGCTTTTCCTCAATTTTCTGTAAACATATTCCAAAGAAGTTATGTACTGCCAGCAAAAAGAAAGCTGCTTGAAAAATCGCATTTTAATGACTTAATTCTATGACCATCATCATCATCCCTATTTTTTTTTCCTCATCTTGGTAAGGAAAATAAGACAAATTGCATTTCTTAACACTGAAAGAAGAGTCACATCACATGGTACACATGCCTATAAACACTGAGAGAGCACAGTTTGCAATTTGCTGGTGCTGCTAAAGAGCTTGGGGCTCACTTTGCTTCCAAAAACACCTAAGAAAAAAATCTCCTGCAGTTCTTTGATGCACTGGCGAAAGGGACCAGGTCAATAAATAAGCTATAGAACTTCAGTCACAAATACTACCTAGGTATTAAAACAGTCTTTCATTTAGCATTCAAAGATTATTTCCTCCTCCAAGATTTCTTTTATTTCTGTGCATTTTATTACAAGTTATCAAGTACTGACTTCCCATGCTCGTTTCTCACAGATAACTGCAGGCACCAGTGGTAGGGTGTCCTGTGGTTTCCCCCATCTGACAGATATTTCTCCTTTGTTACTTTAAGTGAGAAAAAAAGGGTATGAAAACAAGCCAAAACCACAATAAACATAATAAAAGGCTGCACTACATTTCTGACTTCTTTTATAAAGCATGTACTAACACATTATAAAAGGCCATAACACAAAAAATTGACCTTCGCAAAAGAATGTGGGGAAAGTGTTTTTTCCTACTAACAACAAAGCAGTTCCAGATTCAGCCTCTATTTTGCTATATTTTATTATAAAAACAGATTGGTTTAGTGAAGTAAATATATATAGGATATTGTTGTGAAAAGAGTCATGGTGCTGCTATGAACTAAAGGTGTACCCAGGATGGCTGGATGAATAACACAAGCTACATACACAGTTTTTACCTCAGCCAAAGAAACTGTGCTCGTTTTTGTGCTAAATTATTAAGAGCAGTGACCATCTGCATTCACAGATGTGCAGAACAGATTGTACTTCAGTTTTGAGAAGGAATTCATGGTTCTGTACTCAAAATTTCTTACCTGCCTTTTAAAAGGAAACAAGTCTGGAGCATTAGACCCTGATTTTGTGTTGCAATTCTGCTCCCCCACCTACCTTCCATGTTTTGGCCGTTACTGCTACTCTGCTTTTGTTGGTTTGATCCCCTTTTCCAGCCCCTTGTCCTATCTTTGCTTTTCCTCGAAGTTCACAATTATTACTTCCCACAGCAGGGACTGTAAAAATTAGAAAACAGATTTTTTTTATTATTATTATTCCCCTTAAAATACTCTTATTGATATTTAACCCCTCATAACTGTCAGCTTCAGTGGCTGTTCACCAGGATGTGGCTAATCCCAATAAACTGAGACTGAGCTTGGTGAAGCCAAAGGAACAGCTGACCTGTTCCTGGAGGGGTACAGTAAAGGCCAAAAGAACTTTTTCCATGAATTACCAGAATCCAGACTTTGAAGCTGGGCAGAATTCCCGTGCACTGGAAGTTCTGCTTGTGCTCAGGGCACTGGGAATTTGGGGAGAGAGCTGGGCAGAGCAAGGGCTGGTTGAGATCCTACCAAAGCTACCAGCCACAAGAAGCCTTTGATCTGAGTCTTCTACTCTCCATAACCTCTAATTCCTATTGTGCACAACACACATGAGCAGCTTCCCATTCTCATGTACTGTATTTTAAATTTACTTTTTACACTTTGTAGCTTCATGCGTGTCAGTGTGTATATAAGCAAAATATACCCAACAGTCAAAATTTTTTTTTTTTTTCCTTTTTTTCATTCTAGCACCAAACCGCATTTTCAACCATTAGAAGCAGAGCGTGGTGATTTTCTGGACCATAACTCAGTGTCCCAGAACACAGTTATTAACAGCTAAAGGAGAACACTTAAATCTGGCTAACAACGCTCCAGCAAATCAGCGCTTAAGAGAAGCACATATGGTTCTGCCTTCTGCCCGGCTCCACGCTGCCAACAGGAAGAGTAGGAACTTGATTTAATGTTGGCACTTAATAGGAACCCTTTTTATTCTCGTCAGCAGGACCTTGTTGCTTCACATCTCTGGTACAAGACGGACAAACTTTGACGAGGGTGACTAAGCTCCCAACACGCACAGGAAACTCGATTAAAAGTAATTGCAAGTTCATGAACTGCGTGGAGATCAGTGCACCCTGGAGGGGTTTATCTTTGGGAAAACCCATGAGCTGTTTCATCCATTTGCTTGGGAAAATGTGAGTTTTACTTCTACTTTGCAATAAAGAGTCTTTCAACTAAATAGTTTTGGGATCGGAAGCGGTGTTAAGCTCCAAACTCATTATCCCAGTGTCTCCCAGTAAGGATACACATATCCATGAGAATATGTGTATATATATATATATATATATGTGTCAAATACCCAGCGGAAATCCAACTTGGCCCTTCCAAGTCCCATCAATCCAAAAAAAAGGCTGGGTCTGCACTACCATAACCTCCTAGCCCGCAGACTTTTCTATTCCAAAGCAAGGTATGTCAATAGTATGAAGGTGATAGCAGGGGAAGATTTATTTTAAGAATTGCAAAGAATCATAAAACTCAAAGAGTCTTTGAGTGAAAAAAATAGTTGAATGACAACTTGCAACAGTTTTGTAATCCAATATTATTCTCTAAGGAAGATTACCATAAGTGAACTTTCTGTACAAACATTTATTAGCACTGAAATCCATGTGACTGGAGTATATGGAAGGTTTTATACTAAGATTTTAATACAATATATTAAGATTTTCAGGTTTGAATCCATCTTTCTCTAAGTTTCCAAAAGAACAAACTTATTTTTGCAAGTTCGTGGTTGATAGTCGAGATTTTAAAGAAAGGAAACTCTATGCAGAAATACATTAATATTTTTATTTAAATTAGCTCCCAGGTAAATATCCTCCTTTATCTCCCTTCTTTTAAATAATCAACTTTAAATATTTATGATCCACCAAAGGATTTAGGAAGCTGAGCTAAACCTTCTAAAGTCTTTATAATGCCATTTGATTTGTCAGAAATTTTAAAATAACAGGAAGAAAATGAAGGAATTTCCATTCACACTGGATCAGTGCCTTACGGCTCCAAGATCCTTAATTCTGTGGCTGAGTTAGCAGCTTTAGAGCTGACATATGGGAGTTCAAACTTTGAGAGGATGCAGGCAAATGTATTGGCTATCACTTAAGTTCTAATAAGCGCTGTTCCCTAAAGACTTCATACACTGCACAGAAGAAAAAAATTATTTAATACAAGAAGATAGGCTACAGCAAAATCATTTTCCTCTGTAACCTGACTCAGACATGACTTCTTCAGTATATTGCGTGAGTCACATTTTGTCTGTGTGGTCCCAATTCTAATTAACACCTGTGACAATTGCTGATTTTAATCTTGTTGTACTATATTAGCTCAAGTCCAAACTGCTTAAGAGATTTTTATTTCCCCTTTTGTTTCCCAAATTAATTAACAGATGCTGCTGTCTTGCCAATGGACCACATTCTCCTCCGCTGCTGCTTCGCCATCCGCACACAAAGCTCTGAATTCCGGTGAGTTGGTTGTGCTGACGCTTCACGCTGCTCCTGAATGGAACTACACATTTTAACAGCTTGTATTTATTTTAAATTAATCCTCTGTATGGAGCTACTATGGTAGTTCTGTGGGTAAAGGCTCCAAGGCATGGACACGATTTCCAGGCACTGGACAAGGATCTGATTGTTCCTCTGGACACCACTACACTTTCCCACATGTGCTTTGGGCATTCCTGAAACAACGGACTAGAGTTCTCCTGGATCCTTAATTCCATTTCTGGCTAAAAGTTCGTTCTTTGGTATTCCTCACCACTCACCTGAACTGCACTGGACAAGCGCCACAAATCTGTGTCCAACTGTTGGTTTTAAATTTCATTATATTCGTGGGATTCTCAGAAGCTGGCAGAGAAGCAAGCAGGAGAACCCAAGATGGTGAAAAGAGAGTTTTATTTACAGAAACTTCTTTATATATCCATTAATAATCTAGCAACTATTGGTCAGCAGGGAATCCACCTCCCAAAGGTATTGGTCACAGCTCTACAACACTTAATACCAAACAGAGAGATTAAAAAAGTACAAAGATGCGGCTTATCTCTATTCTCCATGAGAAAGAAGAGAAGGATTTCTAAAACAGTGCAACTACATCCAACCTCTTGACTCACTGAGAAATTTCAGTGTAAAGTGTCTCATTCCAGCACTGTTCCATTAACACTTTGGCCATGGGGAAGGAAAGACACAGGAAACAGGCAGAGATCAGACATAAAGATAGTCCTAGAGAGGGAGTGGAGTTTGTCCAGACTTCCAGGGCTGATATAAGTCTTTCTAGACCCTACAGTTAAAAATAAGTATCTTTCTTAAAAAAAAAAAAAAAAAAAGACACTACACAAGTCAGACAAAATAAAAAATCAAAGTTACTACAGCTCATTTAATTGCTTAGTTCTGCACAGTTCAGACAGGAAGATATGAAAATAATCATAAGAGCTTGCAAATATTTTCAAGTTAATAGAATCCCCAATTTCATCATTAAATCATAGACAATTAGTTTCTGCACAGTGGCTTCTAAGAGCCAGCCAAAGTTCTCAGGCCTCAACCGTATTACTCAAATGTCAGCGTGAAGCTCTCAAGAAAATTCACAGAGGACAAGAAAAAGAGATAATCCACAAGTACAGGTCATTTAATCTTTTCTTACCCTGCATAAAATCCGTGCCAATGCACTCTGCAGACCCTCTTTACAAAGCTGCGCTGAGACCTACTACAGGTATTAAGGTTACAGGAGTAGACTTGAGACCTCATCATCTTCTATTCTTTCTCCAGGAAAATGAAGACACCAAAGTCGCCTCATAAATATTACATAAGCCTCGAATGAAAACCAAGAGCTGCTCGGAGTCAAGCCTTAACTTCTCGACGACCGAGTTAGAAATCTCTTCAGTCTGTTATGAGGAATACTTCTGTGTAATGGCTCAGCCATAGAAGCCCCACTGCCTCTGAGGGGACTGGGACTCTCAACCTCCCCTTCTCCCCTGCCTCTCTTGCTTGGCCCTTTTCCCTCCACTACAAAGCCTGACTTGCTGCCCTGGAAAGCTTTTTGAAGTTAAAGCCTTAATACAATTTCTTCCTTTGTTTGATACAGAAATCTCTGATCTCCCTCTCTTCAGGATTCTCTTCCCCAGTCACGTATCCCTTGGAACTGTGAGGAGATAGCTCTGAGCATTTCAGCAAATACTTGTTCCAAAAATTCTGGAATTAGGAGTTTTGGCTCTTCTCCTCACCTCCTCACTATCTCTGCCAATATAAATAAAGCCTTAAATACCTTGAGCTAATTTAAAGCAAGTAAAGAATTCAGATCATCTCAGATGAAGAAGTTTTAAAATCTTTTAAGACTGCTATAATCCACCCATCATAAGAAAGATACTAATTATAACTATCTTGCCAAATTAACTTTTAATATTTTTTTTAATATTCTCTCAGGTAAAAAATAAAGTCACAATTATTTATTCTGTCCATTTTTCACTGCCCTGAGTTCATGTAGTGTGAAAGGAGCAGAGGTATAAATGTGAAAATACACTTTATATTATAAGACAGAAACAAAGATCAAGATTTTGTCAGAGAAGAGCATTTAAAGCAGCAATATTTGAAACAGGATTATGTCTCTAGGACAAAATCAGATTGCTCCTTTTTAAGCACTGCAGTTGTAGATACAAATAGAATGATTGCATCTAATAGAGAAAAGAAAGCAGAAAACAATCCTAGACAAACACGTATTTGTCAGACATTTGTGAGTTCCCTACACATACAGGTGAGAGGTGTGTGTCTAAGACGAACTAATAAAAGCAGCCCATTATTTCTACATACCCATATGGCCCTTAAAAAATTTCTTAGCTAGCAAGAAGAGCTGTACTTACTCTAATTACCAGTTATGGTACAGCGGCACAATATTGTCCTCATTTCTTTCATATTAATGTTTTTCTATTATTTCATGTTGTTGTAATTTAAAGTCCATCTATAATAATCTTACTCTTGTTTTGCTTAAGAGTCTAAAAAGTTATTAGATATATATTAGTTAATTGAAAGTTCCTTCCAGTTTAGTTTCCCACTGCCAGAGTTTTATGAGATAATGTACCAGCTCAAAAATAATCTTTAACAAATATTAAATTATTAACATGCTAATAAAAGAAGAGAAAATGAAACTGAGGAGGAAAACTATGTTTTTCACATTCCTAGTTTTATTGTGATCGTGTCTTTAGCTCCAGATAAGAAAATATTTTACTGCTTTTATTATGGCTTACCCTTCTTACTGCTCATCTCCTTCATGAACATTGGCTTAGACAAAATGCTTGAAGACAGAAGATGCAGAGCACTTTTGTGATTATCATCCCTTCTATAACTAGCTAAGTCTTTCACTTTTCCAATAGTTACCAAACAATGAATTATGTTATTTAATCACTCGAGCTAAATCCCCTTAACTCAAATAGGGAAAATTTTATTCCAAAGTATTCAAATACCTCCATTCATATAGGCAGAAGTGTACATACAGCTGTAGCATGAATTCCTGCTTGGGTTTGCTTTTTCTGCTGTTTTTCCAAATAGCTTCCAAAGCATTGCTGATTTCTAGGAAATCTTTTGTGCATCACAGCATGGTGCTAAGCACCCAGCAGCAACCTGAAGTGAGTTTTGCTAAGACAAGGAGACAATGTCGTCTCACTAATTAGAAGAGGTTCTATCATTTAAGACCTTGGAACTATTTTCAGGCTGTTTAGCAATTAGGGAAAACTACTGAACACTACTGAAAAAGTTATAAATAGACTGCTTGCCTGCATTAAATTTTTAAATAATCCATCTACTGCACAGCAGCTGCACAGTTCCACTGATCCACCTTCCTTCGCTTTCATGGTAAATGAACTCTACAAGTTTGCTCCTTTCTCAATCTCACAGGTAAAAGGTTCTATACATTCAGAGTAGGAAAACATTCAGAGTACAATCAAGAGCAGAGGAAGGCACAGTTAGCAAAAACCCCTCACATCAGCACACTGATGTGGGAACGCTCAAGGCAAAGCCTCCGGAGCCAGCGCTGGAAGAGAGCAAACCTGAGAGCAGCCCAGCCACTTGGCTTTTAGGGAGTGTCTCCTGGAGCAACACATCCACTGGACTCTTCCCAGTCTTTGTTCCAGCATGGACTAGAGGGATGGATTCACAACAAAGCCAAAAGCCTCATTTTACAGTTAAGCAATGCAGATGATCAGGGTATCGTCCACGTGCTCTCTGACCTTGCTCACACACACTGCAGACACAGCTCAAGCCTCTCAGAGAAGCAAAAACAGATAGAAATGAAGGATTTCTAACGTGTTAAGTCCTTCTCTAAACACACTGCACTAAAGCAGTAGTTCTCTGTGATACAATTCATAGTGGTGCCACTACACAGTGTTATACTAATTTGTGAATGTACATGATATTTTTTTTTTTAGAGGCTTATTCTGCTTTGGTGCAGAAATGAAACACTGCCCAGCTCTGTTCTGCACAGGTCTGGGAATATAAACTAGGTCTCCTCTGATTTTAGTAATGCCAAGAAATTCTTGGATTTTACACTGGCAATCTCCCAAGGAGAGGAAGGCGGTGATTTATAGGAAAAGACAGCTATAAAAAGCTCTTGCTTTCCTCAGTTTTAATCGACTACAGCACCATTGGCCTTTAAGATTTACTTCCCCTCTAGACATCTTTTTAAGATACAACATGCATTTTGCAGACTGCAGATTATACTGCATCTGTTTGTTTCCTCATTTCTCTTCTAGGAGAAAACCACAAGAACACAGATAATGAGAGCGTGGAAACCACAGCCGTGTCTGTCCCAGCCAGGCCCCAATCTGCCTGGGTGGCATTTCTCTGGTATTATCATTTCCTATCAAAAATGTGCATCACCACACTGTGGACGCTGCGGTGTGTCTGACACTGAGTATATCCATTGCATATATTTGTATGCATATATATGCTAGGCACGAGGCCAAGGCTGCAAATCCCTCTTTCCAAGCAGACTGTTTAATACTGACATTAACACCAGGGAAGCATCCGCTCAAGCACTGTAGGGTACTTTCATCTGGAATGGCAGAATTACACACCGCTCTGGCTCACTGGGATGTTCAGATCCTTGCAGCAAACCCTGCTCAAGAAGAGGAGCAGAATCATTCTTACACCTGAACCAGAGCCATTCCCAATAATGCTGCCCCCCATAAACCCACTGGATCCCCCCCCGTCACCTGTCTGTGCTGCTCCACAAGGAGATTCCAAGATGGTATAAAACAACATCCACCCAGGAGGTACCCGGGGTTGGCATTTAGAGCCTTTCTAGTTATGCCTTTCTCTGTGCCACTGCTCTTGGTAGAGAAAAGTTTTCTGCTTAGCAATTTCTGCTCCTGAAATTAGCAGTCTTTGCCTTCGACAGTGAGAAGCAGAGGTTTTGGTGTGATATTAAGCAAATGATCACACTACAGAGAAATGCCTGTGTACAGCATGTGAGTGATCACAGAGCCATCCAGTGGACCAGGAGGAAAAGGAAAGAAAAGTCATCTGAAAAAGGGAGATGAAGTTATATGTAGAGAATCAAATACCATTCTACTCTGCTGAACGTTTCCCTGTATTTATCCTGGGCAGTGACTAACGATAATAACAAAAAAAAAAAAACATTATTTAGAAAAAGAAACTATGCAGAGCCTGAAATATGCACAGACTCTGCATAGATGTTAAAGGGCAAATTTTCCTAACCTATATCCTTCAGCTCCACTTTTTCCTTATACAATAAAAATTGGAAGGGGGGGGGCAGGGTTTTCCCCTCTTCATAATGCCCCAATGTTATTTTCATCCATTTCTGCCTCTGTCATCTTATTTTTACACTGAAAACTCCTTCGTGGATGAAATATTCATAACCAATTATTCTTGATCAGTCTTCACCTACTTCTGCACTCTCAATATCAGAGGCAAAACAAGTGTTCTTTAAATAGATTTTCCCAGTGCAGAGCCTACATTTAGTTTTAATCTGAAACAGCACACATTTTAACTAGCAAGACATGAGAAGCCCCAGACACTTCACAAATATTTACTGCCTAGACTCCTCCCATTTGGTTTGTTCTCAGTCTTTAGCAAAACAGTGTTTATTGTTACAAACGACACAAGAAAAAAGGTTTTCTGTAATGGAAACAGCATCCAGTTGATGGAGACAGCAGGTGAAATAAAAGCGCCTCACTGGAATTATAGAAACACTTACACTAGAATTTAATTTTCCTGGCACACATTTTATCATTTTTACTATAGTTTAAGCAACATGGTATTAATTTTTTGCCCTGTCATACACTGCATCGAGATCAACAACAAGATTTCTATTTTTATTGTAACTGCCTGAAATTTCTAAGCAATCACCCAGGACTTTATCGTGTCTAGAAAAGAGGACCCAGAAGGGACTTGCAGTTGATTAGATATCCTGATGGGGAAAAGCTGCATGGAGTCCCTGGATGGGACACACAGGCTGGTAGTAGCTCTCCTTAGTGGTCCCAGATTAAGAGAGTGATTTAATGTGCTACAGCGAGCGAATGTTTTTCTAGATACTGTGGGCAAGAAACAAAAATACAACTCATCATTCTGCTAGAAGTGACAGTTCCCACCAGTGTTCCTGAAATGTTACTGAAATAAGCAGTGATTATAATTAGATCTCTTCTCCAGGTTCCCCTCCCTTTTCCAGATCATCACATGAGTTCACCTTTGACAAAACGAATGCCAGTGCCTCAACCTGAACTTGCAAATTGTTCAAGCAGCACAATTGTTAACACAAAATGAGCATTTTGGAGGCGTGATTGAAGTGTTCTGACCTTGATATGCTGTTCCATATGGAGTTGTGCTTGCAGGTCTACTGCTCTATGCTTCGTTGAGGAGGAGAGTGAGAAAGGATGGAACAACTGAAAGACATGGATAAAAGATGTCTCCATACCCCTCTGTGCTGCACAGACCTCCACACCACACCACACAAGCTGATTTCATTCCTTTGTTCTTTAATTAAACAAAATTCTGCTATACTTCAGCAGAATTCCTAGGGTTTCAATGCTTGCAAAGGGGCAATTTCACAGCTTGCAACAAAAAGACGCTGAGTCCTAGGAATAAAACTGAAATGGGGAGAATGGGACCATTCGTGGTAGGGTTGTATCCCTGTTCCATGCACATGGAATGAAATTTCCCTGATGGGTACACACCATAGTAAAAAAATTAATTTGTATTAAGGAATATGTTAGATGACTGAATAGGATTGATACCACATACTTACAGCACAAACTAGGGTGATATTGATGTTATATTTCTACACATTTCTTGGGTAAATTCTAACCATGCTTTGCCTTTTTAAGATCCAGTCTGCATCTTTGCTCTATGGCTTGTCTGTCTCGCTCACAAATCCCCAGAGAAGCACTGCATTTCCCTCTCCTATATGACATAAGATAATTTTGAACACTATTTTAAATACTACTTGAGAAGTATATTACCATTTTTGATTAAAGTAGACATATTTGCATGCTATTTATCTAATCATTGAAAATACATGGATTAAATCAACTGATTAAACTATAGGTGGTACTTAGAGAATTGACTATTCAGTTGACACTATATAATATTAACAAGCAAATACATACTGTGCTTTGATACAATTATTTCAATATCATTGTTACCTATTTTTCTTGTGATTAGAGCATACCCACAGGTATCTCATTTTATCACATGACAGAATCAGTGATAATTACTTAATATTTCTATGGATGTATGGAGAAACTCAGGCAGGTAGAAAAACTGCAGTGTGTTGAAAGGACCTGTGAACTCAATGGAAAAATCGCAGCAGCACATCCTGATCCCGCATCTCTGTGCCCAAAATATGGATGACATTCTCTCTGCTTTAAGATTTCTCAATAGCACTATGGCATGCTGGAATGTATGGGATTCCTGAATTTTAAAATTTGGAACAAAAATTCAGATGACTATGTCAATTCAGACATTCTTGGAGTAACCACTTAAATGTGAATATGGTAGCAATAATTCTTCATCTTAGTTTCAACAGATCAGAGTCAAAAATGCCTACAAGTGGTCAAGAAGTCACCCAGCCCATTTGGGTTTCCAAGGTAGACACAAGCTGTATTCAACCTTTTCCTGCAAACTTTTCTAACCTTTCAGGCCCACCAGGAAATCCTAATACTTTACTCCAATGATTAAATGTTTGGTTTTCTAATCACTAGATTCTACAATACAAAGCCTAAACTGAAATTAATTTAAAAGTAAGGAAAATCTAAAAAAAAAAAAAAAAAAAAAAAAAAAAAAAAAAAAAAAAAAAAGACAAACTATATATACATCCTTGAAACTGAACAACAGAAATGGAACTGGTGTAAGAGGCACACAGGACAGTTAGATACAGCAAATGTCTTAAAGACACTGTCCCACATGAATTGTTTATTTGCTGAGGTATACAGTGTGAATATCATATTTTCTTCCATAAAAAGAGAAAATTTAGCAATAGAACATATTACTGTAATCAACCTTTATCACAGCACCCATATTTTATAAAATAAACATGCATGTGCTTATGTATACAAACACAACATTTGATTAAAAGGTATTAAAACAAACACAACAAGTTTTAGAAGTATCTTTTCCTTTTTTAAAATCATGTACTTTCATGCAAGAAAAGTATTCTCTATTTCATTGTTTCTCTTATGTAGGAATTGTTTTTAATTGAATTTGTGCAATGGAAGAGAAAAGGATCAATATTGTAATATATTTCAAATTTTCTCTCATCAACAGAGTCAAAGAAAGACAAAGCAGATTTACACATCTGGCAGAAAAACAGCCTGGAAACAGAAGTTCACCTTACTGGAGAAAAAATAGACTTGGGAATATAGAAATAAGGCAAAGAAAAGCCTACAAAAGTACAATCATAACATAAAGGAAGGATGATAAACAGGACTCCTTTGTAGAAAATTGGGAATGATATCACAACCCCTTATACATGTGTGTATATATTTCTATACAGAGAAAACACCCATTTTGTGTCATAAGACTACAGGTGCTTAGAATATTATTGAATGCCCAAGATCCAGCTTTCCATAGGGGTAAGGATAAATCCAACACAAAACATATCCTGTTTTTTCTACATTTAGCCGTGGTTAATATGAAACAAAAATGCCTCAAAAAACCCCACAGGTTTGTTAAAGATGAAGATTCACACATCCTAGTAAGACACACAGGTGTATATCCCAAAACATCTTCCCACACCTCGCCAGATTCCTGTTTAAGTGGTACTTGTTTTCATTACTATCCATTAAAATCCTCTTATTATTCCAGATAAATAGCAGAAGAAAAACACAGAACACAGCAAAGGAAATAACCAGTCACAAAATAATAACTTACTCATGTTCAAGTACAGTAAGAGGGCAATGGGTAACTAGTATATACAAGCCTCTGCAGGGAAACATGAAGGCAATTGTTACACTTGCCTCCCAAAATAAAATTATTTCAAAGGAACAATTGCAGAACCAACCATCAAAAAA
>VZRL01003130.1:1067409-1115128 GCA_013397895.1 Origma solitaria | reverse complement strand
AAAAAAAAAAAAAACACCACAAAGGAACCCCTTTCCCTCGCTATATGTTATAATCCACACAAAGGAACAGCACAAAGCATCCAAAATGGTAACACAGGCTCTCCAGAGAGAAAACAAGTCAAGAATCTTGGATAGCCTTAGCCTCCACACACAAACTCCTACAAATAAAGTCTTTCACGGGGTTTAGAAACAGAGGAACCCCCAAATTCCTCCCCAAGAAATGCAATACTGAGGTTTCCACTACAAACGGTTTGCATTTGGAGAGGAACTACAAGAAGCATCATTACGAACAAGATACAACCTGCCAACAGAGAAAATTTGTATTCTGTCCTAAGTATTTAATGATTGATTTATGACACTTGCTATTTGATATCCTTTATGAAAATCAAATCCCAGTGCAACTGCAAATGATTGAACTCCATCGAGAAATGTATGTTCCTTTTTTACCCATTTACCTTGCTACAACAATACAGAAATTTGTGGTATTAAGTCCTCTGTTTAGATAATTGAAAGGGTTCTTGTCCCACAGGACAAAAGGAAACTGGCTCTGGCTGACATCTTTTACACCCAAGTCCATCCTGCTTCCCTGGCAAACACCACAGCTCAAAAAGCTTGTCTTGCACTTAACAGTCCTCACTTTTGAAACACAATTTACTTATTGCCTTCCACCATTCGCCCAGCTTTGATAGTCAAATAAACTGAATTCAAACATTGCTGCTGGTATTTGAAACTAATCTTTTGCAAGGCATAATCTCTTCAGCCAGATATGAATGCAGGATTCCTTCAGCAGGCACCTGCGTGCGTACAAAGTGTACTTACACAGGGAAAGGCAAAACACCAAAGTGCAAAACACCTTCATCTCTGAAAACAGCATTTCCTGCGAGGCCTTAGACCCTAGAGAACAGCAAGTGAAGTAGTAAGGATAAGGAGGAAACAAAGAGATCTGAGAAATCACATGTATTTAATCTTCAAAGCATCATAAAACCAAAGGGAAACATCTTTCTATTTTAAATCAAAGCCGACTTTTTAATCAGTGTTCTGCCCATTAACAAAGATAAAGCCGAGAAAACCTCCTTGTTGCCGAATCCAGACGACAATTTCAGAGACCGAGGGCTGAAATTTATGGAGTCTTGCTTTCTTCAGCAGCCAAACCATTTCCAAACGTCTTTTTCTCTGTCACAGAAATCGAAGCAATGGGCAGAGAGCCAAGACTGAATACCCCACTTCCCCCATGCACATCCCACTTGGCATTTAGTTCATATCCAAAGAAACTCCATTCCAAGAGTTTGCTGAAATCTCAGTGGGCAGCCAGTTTAAGCATCGTGTTTTCCTTCAAGAATATACAGCACAACTGACATGTAGAGTAAAACGTTTCATTTTGGTCAGGCTTCCTCCATCCCACCTCCCAAGTGAGACCCCTGAATGGCAAAATGATTTCCAAATCCTCAGCGCAGCGTGTGTCAAATCTTGCAAAACACCAAGACATGAGACGGCAGCGCTGGCACAGCACCAGCTCTCTGACAGAAATGAGTAGTTTAGTGTTGTTTCGCTGGTTTGTGAAAGGAGATTGCAGCCCCAGCTGCTGTGCAAACTGAATCACACTTTCCACAGAGGGAAGAGAAAAGGAGTCTCCTCTCAGCAGAAGTTCTTCCCAAAGCATCACCATGTAGAGGGCACATTGCCTATCCTGCTGAAGCCAAGATTCTGCAGGAATTACCAAAAAAACTTCAGGTACAAAGAGGCCCTCAAAAATTCTGCTGGTATATAATTCTAGTTAACTAGTCTTCCATGAATTTTGGGTAAGCAGACAGGTCTGGGAAAAATGGTGATGAAGATTTCTCTGGTGTTACTGGGGGAAGTGAAAGGCAATACATCACACCCATGGGATCCTGTGACAGTGATTCACAGAGGTTGCACCAGGAAGGATCTCCTCAAGAACAAACCATCCTGGCACGTAGAGCCAGATACTCATCTCTGGTTTGTTTTTATCATGTATAGGTTAGTGGGTTTTTGTTCATGAGGGTTTTTTTTGTTGTTGCTTTTCAGATGTTTTTGGGTTTTTTTCACTAGAAGTACTCGGCAGAAAGAAACTACTTAAATAGAATAATGCATGTCAATCCAGCATAACCATATCAGGCAGAGAAAGCCTCCTAGATAAAAAATTAATCTGGAAGAATGAGGGGAGCAGGAAGACCACATGAGTTTGTCATAATACTGCTTTTTCCTATGAATCCATTTACGACAATAGGTAGATACAATACATAGAAGTGAAGGAAAGCAGAAAATACAATAGGTTCAGCAGAAACTGCCCAGAAAGAATGAGTACTAGATTTCCTTTGCCTTTTTGCTATAACAATATACACCTGATTCTCACCGAACTAAATCAGTGTAAGACTACCAAAGTCAATATTTGATATTCTCCCATGAGCTGTCATTGCTGTGGATGCAGTCAACAAACTCCTTGTTTACCATGCCTCTTCTTTTCTCAGATAAGGATAATAAATGAACTCCAAAATTAAAATTCACAGAGGCACCCAAAGGTAGAATCTGTACTTTCTCATTCCAGACAGGTATAACTGTCTCTCAAGAGAAAAGTCCAAAACAGCAAAAAGTATTTTTTCAAGGCCAAGAGGATCAACTTCATGCTGACAAATACCAAGAATGGAAAACACTCGTCAAAAAACACTCAAAATGACAAAAATGTTCATTATTGAAACAGCAGTTTATCCCTGGTTATTAAAAATGCTGAACTTCTAGTGGAGTCCGAATTCACCATTATGCTGTATATGGATGAAAATATGTAATTCTACATTGGATCGTCCACTACTGATCAATAATTTCTCCATGTCAAAGTAAAGGTAATTCCAAAAATTAGAAACCATAGCTTTGGCCTTTTTCCCTTGTTACAACAGGAGCTCACACTGGGGCACTTACACGGCAAGCGATATGCAGGAGATTTATCAGAATAGAAAATGATTTCTTTGTAAACTGTTTAAAGAAAAACAAATACATAAAATGCACATATTTTATTCCCTTATTAATTTTTAAAATTGTTTCTCCAGCCCGCTTGCCTTACAATAATGTTTCACCTGATTGCTTATGTCAGATATATTACTGACATGTCACAAGCCATGCTGTATCCCAAAGCAGATTAATGATGAATATTTGGTTAGAGATGAGAAAACAACAGTGCACTGATTTTTGGAAAGCGAGGTCTGAGCAGAATTAATAAGGCAATCTGCACAGGGCAGAGATCTGCTTTGCACAGATTCTGTGGCTTGGCCAGCCACAAAGGCAGGATGAGACAGTACAGAAGCATTTTCAGACAATGAAACTTTACCAATTATTTTCTCATGTCAACAAGAATTTTTGTTTGGAGATCAAGGTCTCGCTGACACAAACAGGGCATTCAGCTCACTAAGTCACACTCTGCATTCACCGAAACGAAGGCATTTGCTGAATGGGAGAGGGCAAAACGTGGAAAACCTTACCTAGAGCTTTGCCATCGCTTCTGATCATAAACCAAGTGCCCCACTGAAATTACTGAGAACTTTTTTCAAATTATTACTTTGCCACTTCCCCCTAAGGTATTTATTCCATTTCTTTTCCTGTTGAGCTGAGGCAAAACAAATTTAAGCCACTATATTGAATTTAGAGCTGCTTTTAAAGACAGACATAGGAGGAAATATCACTATTTTAGAGCAGCTCTTCTATAAAATTTCCACTTATTTGGGAAAAAAGCTTTCTAAAATCACAACTCATGAGTGCACACATTTTTTAAATGTTGCCATGCAAGTGTGTTTTCCTTATAATCACCACCAACATACAAAAACCCAGACGGCCCAAACACCTCTACGCTCTTTATTCTTACACAAGACAGACACAAATGACTGTGATGAACTCGCACCAAGCATAAATGGAATTCTGTCTTAACATTTATTAATTCAAGATTTGACACACTCCAGCACTCTGCTTTTGCCTCTCTCCTTTGCAGCATCCCTGTTTGAAATCTGCTGCTGCAGAACTCCCAAACTGTTTCCCAAACCCATTTCTCAGTGTCAGTGGAGGATTCAATGGTCAGGCTACAATGTGCTTATCTGAATTTGACATTATGAAATGGAAGGGCTTGGCAGGTTAAGCTGCATTATGTTCATAGCTAAAAAGTTTGTTATTTCATCGCAGGATTGCTTGCAAATGTTTGGTTTAGCCAATTTTGCTTCAGAGTCAAGAAACAACTGTCTGAGAAGGGCATGTAATATTTGCTCTGTTTATTCTACTAGTTAAGATTTTTTTTACTGGAGAAGAGAAACAGAATACAGATTTTTCACACTGTACTATTGGTGTATCAACTACATCATGAATTCACCTCCCTAATTCCCAGAAAAATCCAACCAGAGGCAGGGGACACACCACACTGCGTTTTGTTAAATGGAGGCCACCAAATATCTAATAGAAGGAAATTTAAAAACCCTCTGAAAGTAATTTATGAACAGCCTTCCAGGTCCAAAGCAAGTTTCCTTGGGAGGGAATCACTTTGACTATACATTCACAACGCTCCAGCATCATAGGATGCCTCACTGGACAAGGCAGATAATTTCTTCGGAGAAAGGAGGAGATAAGAGAAGGAGATAAGCAGCAACACCTTTAAAAGCTGAAGTGGACAGGGCCATTTAGGTGAGCCCTGCACAGAATATGTCCTACATGATGTTTGGTTGAAGTTTACTTGGTGCGATGTAGTGACAAGAAGCCATTCTGACAGTTGATTTAAATCAAGCTACTTGTAAATGCTGGCTTGGTGGTTCACCACCACAGATTTAAAACATTCCTGCTCTTTATCCCATTACTTTATTTAGCCTTCTAGATGTGGTAGGAAACTAACAGAAAATGCAAATACATGACGTCTGAAAAAGCAGTTCAAGGGCTCATTATATCCAAGTGGGTGAGAGCTGTCTCAGCAAAACACTCCATTTTTCAAAGTGTAAATACCTCCTCTTAAATTGCTGAGCTCACAATATCTATTCCTTATCACAGGATTTTTTTCCTCTGGTCTCTCTGTACAATACCCCAAATGACTACTAATATAATTTGTCTCAGAAATTAGACAAATCATTCTGGTTCCTCTGAAAACCAGGAAAAATATTTCTACACCTCTTAGTCATGCTAAATTTGGGCTGGTTATCTACAGAGAGTGTACTAAAATGTCCATCTTCATTTTTTCCAATACACCTCTCTCAAAATCACACGCACATGTTGTAAATCACACTTCAAATTCAAAATATATACAGAATGGTACTTGCTCAGGATTTACAACCAGAAGCTGAAACAGACACTTCCTGATCGCATCTGAAAGTCACCAGTCACAAAGAAAATCCATGTACCAACTCACACAAAATTATCTTTTGTTACTTATTTTGTCTGTCAATCTTCATCCAGACGGTTTAATCTTCTCTTTCAAGGTCTGTCAAGAATCTGTGTCTGAATCTTAAGTGAATATTGAAAAGCTTTAAAGAATCTGCTATCTTATTAAATTGTTATTTTGTCCTCTAAATAGATATTACATCGAATTGTAGCTTGAAGAACATGAACAGAGTGAAGAGACATATTTGAGCCACATCCTTACTCTAAAGGATGCTACTGAGGACCACTTGGTTGATATGTCCTTTTACTATTTTTGGTATAAAAGGAATACAGACAGAAACTTTAGCGTGATTCAGTATCAGTGAATAGATTTGACACAGCGTCGCCTTCACAGTTGAAGGACATTTTCCCATTCAAGGTAACTGTCAATAGGTATTTTTTAATTATTTGGTGGTTTTTAACTGCTTTATCCAACAAAGAAATCTGGCATTTAACTTGCCTACATGATTATGTTCCCCCACTTCCCAAAACAATTGTTTTTACAAAAAAATTTGCCATCTTGAAAATATAATCACAGAATCAGAGCGTAAGCTGAGCTGGAAGGGACCCACAAGGAGTTCTGGCCAAAACCACAAATCAGGTTTGATTCAGTTGTGGGAGGGAGGAAAGAAAGGAGGATATGGGGTTGATGCAGAGAAAAACTACTCTCATGGTTTTAGCCAGTAATTCAGCATTGAGCACGAACTGTGTGAGCGGATTTGAACTCTCGACAGTCACATTCCAGAAGAATGCTAGGAAAACCAGAGTCACATCCTCTAAACACATCCTCTCTGCTGGTATTCCACTGGGCAAATCATAAAACGCCTGTTGCAAATATTTATTCTACCTCCATAGGAGTCAGACACGAGACGATGGAGTTACTCCATCTCTCCATCTCAGTAAAGACATGGACACACACGACAGCGAATAGCATAGAGAATAAAGAGTGAAAACACCCAAAATCTGCTCATCCCAACTACAATTACAGTGATAATTTCACAGCAGGCCCTTATCTCTCATCTAGCTACCACACTGTAGATTCATTCTCTCCCTGCCTTTCTCTGACATAATACATTTTCAGCTACTTCACACAAACACCACATTGGGCACACACAAAAAAGGGAGATTCAATCCTAAACCATCTATCACAGGCACTCTGAACAGATTAGCCCCGTGGACTCCTCAATCAGAATAAAATTATACAAATCACCTTGGGGAGTGCCATATTTCCTGGGTGGAAGTGAAAACAACCTCCCAGTTGCCTCATATATATAGTATGAATATAAGATGACTTGTATGCAAAATTTGAGATGAACTTCCAGCATTTAAAACAAACCAGACTTAACAGGATCAATATTTATATTAATACAATAGCAACACCATAACTCAATTATTCTTTTCCATGTGAATACAAGTATGGCATTTTTCTGACTTGATCTTTCTGTAAAAGATACTGAGACCTTTCTCTGCAATAGATTGTTCTGAAGAAGCTCCTACCAATGTGTATGGATATATTTCAAATCGGTTAAAATGCAGGTTTAGCAGTTAGAGAAGTGACAGTGTGATCAAAGAATTCATTAGACTGCCAGAAGTTCCTTACCAACTGAGACATATGGAAAATACACCTAAAATAAGAAATATCTTGATATCATTTTATTTTACTAACAAAATCAGCTCTTTATTTAGAAGTTATAACTTCAAGCCATTGTTTTATTCTGATCTTGCTAATGAACAGTTGTTTACTGCGTCTGCGCTGATTAAAACCCAGCACCATTGTGTTTGCAGTATAGTCCTGACATTTTATTTTTTTATAGAGAAACAGTGGAGTAGCACCAGGAAGAGAGATGGGATGGATAATTATGCACAGATGTCATACTAGTTAAAGTGACCCCCGAAGTGTTTGTGATAACACATCCAGTGGGGTTAATAGATCAGCACATATTTTGTTTCACTAGAAAGGATAAAGATGAACTAAAGATGCTTTACTTCTATCCAGGAAGCTCAGTTTTACAACTAATCTAGATGAACACAGAAATAAACATTTTTGACTATGCTTCTGCATACTTAAATGTATTTACTTAATTGTTCAGTCACATATTGTATTTTATGTAAATATTCCAGCAAGAAGTTTAATGACAGAATGTTTATACAAATATAAAATTTCAGATGAGCTGCTTTCTATAAGTTCTCTGACAACTCTAGCAGAAAGATTCATTGAAACAGGAAACAAAAATAACTGTGTGACTCCTGCATCCTATCAAATGGCTTCAACCTCAAATGGCAAGCATTTAACAGTAATTATAGACAATTACAGTCAATTTATACCCCAAAAACTCTCCACACTGACTGTCTGCTCCACATTGCTGGATGCCAAATAACAAATACGTTCGAAGACATCTTAAGGCTCTTCACGAAATTCAATTAAATAAATCACGAAGGGATTTTTGTTAGTGAAATATCTCTACACATCAGGTCTTTCAACACTAAGGGTATATTTGAAATATGGTGGGGAGAAGTAATACTGATTTTAAATAACCACAGCAGCACTAACAACTTGAGTTATGATGATAAAAAATCAATATGGACCCCAATGTGAGCTACTGAACATGGGAATGCAGACCTAGATTTCAAAAATCCAGTGGGTAGCACTGCTGAGAAAAACTCTGCAGTAATACAAGTCCAGTAAAGGCTGAAGTTCACAAATACATATTGAGAGCTAAAAATGGTAGAAGCATAAAAACCGTGCTACTGTTTTCTTACCTGCCCATCCAAAATGTTAATTTTAATGCAACTGGAAACTTCAACCCAGATGTGCAACTTCTTATGTTTTAATCTATTTTTAGAGTAAAATCAGGAGAGCCCTGTTCTATTCAACCCTGTTTGTTATAACATCACATTTATATCACATTTAATGTAGGGGAACCTCATGGTATAATCACATATGGGAACCACCTGCACAACCCATGGTTTTGAGTACAGGAACCACAGCAAGAAACATTTCAAGTGTCAGGAAATCTCATTTTTTAAATTTACAGTGTTAGCCCCAAACAAACATTATTAACCACATAATGATCCCAACAGCTTTACCAAAGACATGGCCCATCCCACAGCTGACATTAACTACTGCCAGCATTGGAAGGATTAACACTAAGTTCCTGTAGTTTGTGGCTGGTCTCTAATTAATCTGAAAGAAGCATTTGATTCTTGGTCACTAACCATCACTACCCAGGAGGTTTTAGACTAATTACTTTCAAACACCTTACAGAAAAACTGACTGTGCAACTCTGGTGAGTGACTAGAGATAAAATTCATGGCTCTTTGCTTAGAAGGGCAAGAGCTGCCCTACCTCATGGAATCACAGCGTGGCCAGGGTTGGAAGAGACATTAAAGACCACCTAGTTCCAATCTTCCTGCCATGGGCCAGGACACCACTTCTTCATATTCAATTTAATAATGCTTCTTATAAACCAGTTTGCTAATTCTGACATGAAAACGTGAACTGAAGTCCTTCACAGTTACCTAAACTTTTCTCACAACACATCAGCCGAGCTTGGCTTTGACTGGAAAAAGGAAATACCACAAACAACCCTTTTGGGGATAGGAGAGAGCTCAGGTTTTTTCACTTGTGCAATATAATGTTATACTTTTTAACTTTACTTACCCTGAGCACTTGGGAAGCATTTCTGTGCATTCCAAGGTGTTCTGGTATCAAGCTCCTTTTGGCCTAGGCAGGACAGTTCCCTACAGGGCCTGCAGACAGAGAAAAACAGAAAACAAATCTGCTTTAAACACAGTCACGCCTGTTTGCTAGGTCAGGGTGTACAGGTTTAGACAGTGTCTCTCACAGCTGCTGGTACAGGAGCAAAGGGAAGATCATTAAGCAATTTCTTAGGCCAACCATTGCTATATTTGCTGTTGCCTGTACAGCCACAATCTGCTGGATTGGCCCGGGCACAATCCTCCTGCCAAGAGCAGAATGACAGAACAGTAAGCTCTGATTTCCCATCTTTATATAAGCTTGCTAAGCCACCTCACTGTTTAATGCTTTCACAAATCAATTTCATCTTATTGCAAGCCAGAATTTATCATTTCTATGTTTAAAAGACAGTTTATTTTCAATTTATTCTAACTGCAGCAAGTCCCATAACAGACAGACCTGCAGTTCTCGAAGATGCATAGGACTTTCTTTTTAAATTTAAGAGTTATGCAAATCCACAGTTATCCCTTTGACTTCTGGAGATTTGCTGCAAGCTTCCTCCAGTTACTTTTTTGATGATAACAGTTTTGTAAAGCACCACACTTGTTTTAACATGTCATGTTTCATGCACAGGGTGAAAACACTAAAGCTTTGATGTGTGATTTGTTTCCACCGCTGCACCTCCTTGTACATTCTGACCACATTAAGGACTCTGTTTTAACATCTTGACAGGAGACTTCTGACTGGGATTAGAGATCGGGGTGAAAACTGCAACTTGGAAACACTAATTCCCTAACTGCTTCACTGCATGCTTTGATTTAGAGTCCTCTGCCCTAAAATGAGTGATTAAATTCTTGCCTGTTGTACAGGAGTTGAAGGAAGTAAAAGAATCCAAAAGAAAACAGAAAAAAATCCAAAATCTTGTAGTAAATTAACTTCAAAAGGGCTAAATCCAGCTAAACTGCGGCTATGACGCAGACCTCAACTATTCTGCTACAAGTGACTAGAAAATACTGTTCTGAAATTCTCTTTAAATCATATTTTCATCTCTGTGCATTATTTTATGTAATAAATCACATAGATTATGATTCTCATCTAAAAATGCATTTAGCATTTCAATTGTAAATTAATCTAATAGATAAATACAGCAAAACCTAGAATAAAATACTGATGCTGTAAATTAACATTGCCATTTTTCTAATCAGTGACTTTTTCTCCTGAGGAGCAGAACCATGAAGGAAGCATAACTGCAACTTCTTTGTCAAATATCAGTGACATTCAGTCTTTTTCTTGGCTAAAAAGCAGCTATTGAGGACTCCCTTATCACCAGCTGAGGCAAACAGATTTTTGAAAATGACACTGTATGCTCCGTGAGCAGCAGATAGGTGATTTCTCCAGTTTCTCCACACGAGTGCATGCACAAGAAGCTGCTCATGGTTTCACACCCATTGCTGGTAGCTTATTCCCTGAAAACTGAAGTCTGCTTTTTGCAGAAAAGGAAACTCAGAGATGGAAAAGCTCAGACACTTCCACTGGGTATTTTAAAATGAGTTGATGAGATTGAGTCTTGCTAAACATACCAGGGAACACTAAAGGAAACAAAGCCAAAAAATTCCTAATAGTTGTCTGTTCCATTTCAAGTCTGAGTGACAAAGTTGTCACTTTCTTGCTTTGAACAAACTTTTTTTTAAAAACCCAATAACTAAGGTGGATGGGGAGGAAAGCCATTTTCTAAACTACTCTATTTCCGTTATGGAAATTTTCTCTCTGGTCTGAACAAGACCAACAGAATGGACATTACCCTTTTTGCACATGAGCAAATAAGGGCCAAGAAAATTAAGTGCATCCTAAATGATTGTTTCAAGATAGGAATAATCCTAGAAAAGATAAACCCAGCATTCCCAAGCATTACACGTGTTGGCATTTGAATCATACCTTGTGTTCAATCAGTGGTTTTGAACCACAGGAAGAAGCTGTGATTTCTCAGCTACAGAGCAGGTATAGTTATTTGGATACAATGTTAGATAAGAGACAGCTACTGCTTAGAGGAAAAAGCACAAAGACTACACAGAACTGTACTTTAATTTTCTTTTAGGATAAAGGCTTTATCTATAAGCAATATACTCAATTTAAAAAAAAAGCTTTCATCTTTTTATAGGTTCAGTCAATCACCAGGGATCCATATATTCAATGCAAGAAAAACTAAGATAAACACCTTTGCTTTCCCCACACGTTTGTGGCAAGAGTTTGTAAAGAGAGAGGGCTATACTGAGCAAAAAAAATAATAATTACAAGAGCTAAAAAAAATGCCAAACAAAATCAATACTTTTATTTCATTAGCTGTTGTAAAAGACATTCAGTCAATACCATGTATGGAAATATCTATCACCACTTACAAAGGAATAATTTCAAAAAGATCCTCATTCTGATCCTACCTCTGATTTGAATTAGGAAAAAAAGTATTGGAGAAGTAAGAGACTATTAAAGTCAAATTGCTACTGGCTATTAATTATTTTTAAAAATAGTATTAAGGTAAAATAAAAATATCAATGTACGACCAGAGTCCAAAAGCTCCACTTGTCTTGGCTCAGTCTTGCAAGCATTCTCGGGTTAAAGGATCTGCAATGATTTACTCTTGATGATCTGGTCTCTGCAGCTTCACTTCATTTACTCTAATTGCATTGGCATAGACAAAGATAATATTTGGCTTCAATACAAAGACTGTGCCTGGACCTACTTTATCAGTCTGGCTTCTGCCAAACTGTAAGGAAAGAATTCCAAAGTGGATCAAAGAAAAGACAGGGCAGACTGGAAGAAGAATATTATGATTCCTTTGACATTATATTGATTTGAACAGTAGGACTGGGACTCTGAACAGGCTGGAACAGCTTTACTCAAACCTTCACACAAAATTGAACGAGTTGTTCTGTGCTACTGCAGTTGGCTTTAGAAACTTCCCTTTGTGCTCCTCAGCACAGGAAATGAAAAGCATCTCCTGACAGTGCCATGAAGAGGGTTTTACCTTTAGTGTATTTATTTTTCATGTCAGAAGCGTCTTACTTTCTGTGCTAATGACCAGTTCAAACATTTAAATATACAATTGGTGCAGCCATATTCCCTACTCTACATGGGTTTCTGAAAAGAAATCAGTGATGTAGTTTCAACTCATCTTGAATGTAATCAAATTATTTAATTGAATATATTTTAGAAACACACATATATTTCTGTCATCAGAAGTAAACTTATTTAATGGAGAAGAAAATGCAAATAACCTTGTCCAATAGAAGTTCATAAATCTGTAAATCAAAGAGACTTTTATCCCTATGATTTGTCTTTGTTCAGAGTATTTAATCTTCCTGCAAAACACCCAGCCAGCTAATGCCCTGATACAAGTGACAGAGGTTGAAGTTCGACTCACACATTTAAATTCAATGTCTGAAGCTGAGAGATGCTGGATCTCGAGTCGTGCTGCCCCAGAACCTTAGTATGGCCACAGTCAAAGCTTGCCAAGGCACTTTAAAGAACAGCAGCTAAAAGTGATGGAGGGATTGAATTGGATCAGGGAAAGAGCTGCAGCACCTTTTTAATGTGAATTACGCTGCCTTGGCAAAACCAGCCCCTTTTAAGCAGATTTCTAAATTAGAAACACTCAGTCATCCTTGGGCAAGCCAGTCCCAAGTGTCACCTACTGCTTGTCAAGAGCAGTGGAGGGTCCCAGCCCCAGTAAGAGCACCCAGACAGGCACTGTGTGCTTCACCTGACTCAAAGTGTGTTTCAAGAGAAAGAACAGCTGGCAGACGGCAGCTGGGATGGGGACCAGACTTCCAGGGAAATGGGCACAATGGCAGGTTATGGAAACAAGGTGGCAGATGGAAAGAGAGGAAGATGCACAAAGTGCTATTAGAGATTTTAGGGGAAAGCTTACCAGCTACTAATTTGATCGTGTGGAGAAAATGGCATTGAAAATCTCCAGCCAGAAAATTGATTTATTGGTTCCCCTACCAGGTAGATACTCTGGTACAATAAAATGCAGCGATTTTACACCACGAATAGCCTTTAAATAACCTGAATTACTTTGAAGCCATTAAACAAATAGGTTTAGGCATGATGAAGCAATACTTAGGTGTGCATTTTGTGTGAAGAAGGTAGCTGCACCAGGAACACACAGTTTGGCACAATGTCAACAGCAGTACAATGACAAGGATGAGTGTAACATCTGTCTCTTACAGTGTATACAATTGTCCAGAGCTTAAGACAGACATAAATAATCCTGATCAGAGAGAACTGTCATCAATAGCATCTCCAGCTCTCTAAATTCAGCACCAAGAATAAAGAAACCAAATTCAGTTATTTGGTTTCAATGATATTCATTTCATCCAATGTGACACGACCAGCCTAAAACTACTTTAGGTTGCCTATTTACACCTAAACTAACAAGACATAGGAAGCACCATTAGTATCAGCTTTGTTCAAACACCCTCCCCCGAAACACCAGGGACCAAAATTAAGGTGTGCACTACAAAGGCTCATTTTTCAAACATAAGATAAAGTTATTTATGCTGGTCGTACAAACGTGCAAGGTGCTGTCAGTTTTAGTCAAATCAGTATCAGTAAGACAACCAACAAGCTAAATTTGGGTTCAATAGGTCACACCAATCACTTGCATGTTAGTTTTATTTTGTCATTTCGCTTGGATAATCAGATTATACCTGCATTTCAGTCTTTCACAATTTAATCAGGCAAAGCCTTCATTCATTCAGGCCACTTGCACAATTATGGCAGATAATTTAGGGAAGTAGACAAAGATGAAGAAGAAATCAAAGCTGACGTGATGTAGGAAAAAAAAATGAATTAGCACTTTCTCTCTGTCAGAGGTTCCCTCTCCACCTGTGCTCCCTCTCCTCCTCTCAGGCATTTGTCTAAGCAGAGTATTCACAAGTGGTAACAGGTTGGCAGATTTCCTTTAATTTTTTGGACCTCTAAACATCCATTCTTTATTTAGCAGTGGTGCCTACCAGTTCCCAGCAGCTTTGCAGTGCAGGTGCTCAGGACACAGCCTGGGACCACCAGCACAGCGCAACCTCTGGGAGCCACCACTGCACAGGATCCCAGGGGCCTTGTGCTGGACAGAGGAACATTTTCACTCTCTAAGAGGTAAACATTCAGGCTGAAAACTTTGGCAAGTCTAGAAAATTCTGCCGTTGCTGAATTTTAAAAATGCTGCCATTTTAATACAGCTGATTTGCCCTTTTTGTAAAGGAAAACCTGATATTCAACGAGCAATTGAATTGCACATTCAGTATGCAAGCCCTGTTAGCCTGGCTTTTAAGTGCACTTTTTGTTTGCAAGCAAGAGGCAGACAAGCAAGAGAGGGAAGGCAGTGTAAAGTGTTAGAATAATTACTTACAAGGTTTGTTACAACAGCCTCTAGAGGTGTTATTTGTTGCGCACAGCATCCACATTTGGATAAGCCACTGACACTACACCACTCCAAGCCACACGAAACTAAGCCACACGAAAGCATGGCTGGAGAGAGCTGAGCTTCTTGTTGGTTAATTTATTGTTATTTCTTCAAGTATTCCAGCAGTAGAAGGGAAGCCTCCCCCAAGATTAGCCACACCTGATTTCAAAGTAATTTACACAAAGAAAATAGTATTTTCCTGCATTTTAGAAGTCAGATCAATTAAAATTTCTCAGACAGGCACAGATTAAAACTCATGAGCTGGAAACCGTACATGGCACAGCTTAGGACACAACAGCCTGAAATTCTGTAAAATAAGCAGATGACTACAAATAGCTTCAGGATTGGAAGAAAAGAAACAAAGCCACAACTTCAGCAGACAACACCTCCGAGCACCCAGGCATTAAGCCACTCACAGAGGCTTGAAATTCCCACATTCAGCTCAGAGCAACACTGTTCATTATTAAAGAAAATGGGATGAAGCAGGAAGTGCTTAGGTACGGCCGACTACATGATGGTGTAGCAAGTACCAATAAGGCATTTGTATTTAAAAAAAAAAGCAAAACCAAAAAGCAGATCAGGTAAGCATCTGCAATTATTCAGTAACTAAAAGAACTATAAGTACATATACACCTATATAACAAACCACAGCTCTATCACTGGTATTAGGACTGCTGCATCTGCAGGTTACTGTAGTATAGTCATATACTGAAGGATATATGTACAATTCTCCATTAGGAGCTCTGAGGCTGAAGTATTATAATCAAAATACTTGATTGTCTGGCAGTACCAAACCAAACTCTTTGAAATTTGTAGGACTCCAAGAGGACCAGGAGACTTAAGAGACCTGCTCGGCCTCTCAGAACACAAGAGGAGAGCCACAAAAAACACCCCGTGGCTTCTAGGAATTCCCACTGCTCTGATGTTCTGCAACGTTGCCACTGATGGTTTTTATGTGTGCACATCCTCCATGCTTACAAAAGGGTATCTTCACCCTTCAATTCAAAACTTCTCTCAATTTCTATTTATTTCCAACTCTCCTGCCCTAGAAGACCAGGATTCTCTGCAAGTCAGACACTCAGGTGAACACACAGAGCTCAGATATAAGCTAAAACAAAAGCTTTTCTTTTGGTAGTGAAAAGCTCAGCAAGTATTTGATGAATGAGAAAGGTACTGCTGAAATTTATGGAGGGCTTCCATTTGAATAGCACAGCTGAATAAAACTTGGACAGTTCTTGAAACACCTGAATTTACAGGAAATTACTGCCTGGCAGCTTCTCAAAGACTTTTTACATCACACACAGTTTCTTTTATCAGTTGTTGGATCAGTATGCTGGTTCTTTCTTTAACTGAAATAATTTGTAACTGGCTCCCTCTCTCATGACCTCAAAACCAACACAGAGCTGAATTTCAGGCAACCATCGGCACCTGAGTGCAGAATTCATAATAAAGACTGAAAAGCTTCAAGCATTCTCTTTTTTAGATGAAGCAGGCTTTGGGGGTTTGTTTCCCAAAAGCCTACGAACATGGAAGGATTTCTTGTGTCAGTGCTTGATGAAATTAATGACAACTTAGGTCATTTATGCAATGTTTGTAACTTGTCCAGAATTACATAAATACTGACAGAAGTACATTGTGCTTCGAGAGCCCTCCAGCAATCTTACCAACCTTTCATCATGAAATAACACTTGATTTTGATCCTCCTTGTGTTTGGGCTTTACTTCAGAAGTTTGCTTTCTGTTTTACTGTATGCCTCAGGCTCACCTACTTTTTTTTTTTTTTTTAAGATTTCAGATTTTAAAAGAAAAACCAAAATCCAGTTTGGTAATGAGAAAACTTGTGGCAGGAAATTGCCAGGTTACGTAGACCTCTTGGACCAAAAATTAATTATTTCAAATACAAAAAGAGTAAACCAAGCTGCCCTTAGAAAAAAAAACAAAGCTAAAATGGGCTTTTAAAAAGTAACCTTATAAGTACCAGAAAACAAGAAGAGAGATGACCATAAAATTTCATTGCAAAATCAGAGACTGGGAGGACTAAATTTTCAGGAACAACTAAGTGCTTATGCTTCCCAAATATGATTCAATCAGAAGTTCCTAGTAACTCATCTCCACTGATTTGAGACTGTATCTTCAACATTTAAAGAATAAGACTCAGGAATCCAGAATCCTTCAGCACATATCCTTGCCTATCAAATTTACTTTGATTCTTGACATCAAGCTAATAATTTTTTTTTTTAATTGGTTTGATGTTAGGGTTGTATATAGATCAATAAAGATTAACATGAGATCATTAAAATGAGGGCAACTCTGAAAACTGATTTCAGGGAGGTTTCCACTGATACTTCTATCAGAAGAATTTAACTGCACATCCACAGTGGAAATAGTCTTACAAATTAGATCCATCTTCACTAGATGCAAACAGAGTATCAAAATTTCTAAAGTGTGTTTTCTGGGTTGGTTAGAAATTAAAGATACTGCAGATTGCACATGCCCTGCAATACTTAAAGAGTCAGCAGGCTCATTTCTATCGTCTCACCACCAGGCTGATAGAACTGACAGGGACAGAACTGGGTAAGCAGCAATTTAATTTTTTTTAAAGGGAAAACAAAGTCACAAAATCCACATTAGGAAAAAAATTAGTATTATCAGCAGACCAAGCAAAAAGAGGAGCTTGTTCACATGTTAGGCACTTATCCTTGCTCTATCTTAAGGACTGACCCAGGCAATTTGGCACTTTCACATATGCAACAATTTTACTTCATTTCCATCATTTGTGTTTCTTGGAATCTTCTCCTAAGAGGCCTAAAAGGCTTTGGATTTTGGCTTCTTCTTACCCAAATATATGATACTACAGAGAAAGTTTCATTGGAAGACACTAAATAAAAGGTAACTCTTTAAGGCATCAGAGAACCAGGTGAAAACTCAAGATCTGATTTATCTAATGTCATGGGGAAAATAGCTTAGCTGAAAAAACACTGAATTCCAATATCATTATTTATCGTGTATATTGCAGTCACATCTAGAGGATTCAGAAAACTCTAAAGGGGAAAAAAAACCCTCTAATTCAGAGATTCCACTCTAGGAAGAGAAGTAACAGTATGAGATGCCACTAAATACACTCCGTTATAGCAGTGCTGAGAGAGATGCCCTGTCATCCCCTCTACTCCAAATTCCATGAACTTTGGATGCTCAGCCACATGTGGCTTCCCTCTGTACCAACACAGCTCAGGAACACACTGCCTTACTGCAAAAGGCTTTCCTGAAGAGAATCAGGACCCTCAGAGCACCAGCACTGCCTGGGGTAGGGTGAATTTTCTTCCCAGTGCCTGGTGTGGGGCTGTGTTTGGGGTTTGAGCTGGACGCAGAAAATACAGAGATGCTTTTGAAATTTTTGAGCAGGGCTTACAAAGAACCAAGGCCTTTTCTGGACTTCTTTCTTTTTGGGAGGGGAAACAGCCAGGACAGGAGATTCAAAATGACCAAAGGGATATTTCAGACCAGATAGCAACACACTCAGTATATAAAGTGGGGGAAGGAAGAAGGAAGTGAGGGACATTTGTGTTTGTCTTACCAAGTCACTGTTCGGGATGACAGGAGATGGCTGAACACCCACTGCCCATGGGAAGCCATGAATTAATTCCTTGTTTATCTTTACTTATGTGTGCAGCTTGTTTTTCCTGTTAAATTGTTTTTACGCCTACCCATGAATTTTCTTTCACTCTTCTGATCCTCTCCCCAGTTCCACTGGTCAGGGAGTGAGCAAGCAGCTACCTGGGGCTTGGTTGAACCACAGCAGAGAGAATGAGGACCAGAGAGAACTCTCAGTTCACCCAACTAATTTAGCAGTATTAATCAATGGATCTCCTTCTTAGCCAATTTTTTACATGTTTTTTGGTAGCCAAGGTCCTCTACAAGCTTTTCCAGTCACAGGGACAAAAATCATACCTTGCTTATGTTGTTTTCTGCTACCACAGAAACTTCCCAAACAAGACACAATGGATGTGGCCAATAATGATGAGCCAGAGCCCTACTTCAGCTGCTTCTGCAATATAAAACACTCGTGGATCCAATCCTTCCTGGAGAGGAAAAGTCCTCACACAGGAAAAATAAGAATGAGATTCACCTAATCTTCAGTGGTTCACAGCCATTGCAGTCACCACCCTAAATATGAAAAGCTGGCACAAAATAGATCGGGATTTGCATCTTTGTGGCTTGGGCTTGCTCTTGGATCTAAACAACCAACCCTATTTCATTTAGAATCTACCCTCCAGGCAATGTAAACTTGATCTCTTCACCGTTTGTGCTCTAGCACAGTATTTCTTCGTGGCATTTCACTCTCAGGACTAAAATATTAGGTCAAGTTCAGTGAATTAATTTCCTTTCCTTAGAAGGAAAACACAAGCAGTGAATGACAGGGCAATCCCAGCGCTCAGGATACGACACCTACAACATGGAGCCGTGCTAAGGATAGAAAGTAAAATGGGAAAAGGGGAGGAGGGGGTGCCAAGGTACTTTTCATCAGCTAGAGCACTTACCAAATTCATCTGTTACTCTTTGGCTCTGCCTGTATTCCTGAATGGCCAGCACACAACTGGAGGGACTGAGTATTACTAGAACGATTTATTTTGTGTATTAGCCACATAGGAGTAAGATTTTACTCTATAAAAACAACGAACTTACGGGTAAATACTTCCTTGCCAGCTTCAGCAATGAATTGGTGCAAAGAAAAAAAGTCCCTGCCTAAATCTCAAGACTAAAGTCTGTATCAAATGCAATTTTTGGCTCAGTCTTGTGACATTCAGGATCCTGGATGAGGGAGGAAATCCACGCAGCTGTTTCATTCACAAAGAAAGCAGCATGTAATGCAAACCTGACCTTCCCTTCACCCAAGTGTATGGAGAGTGTTTCAAAACACAGCATTCTTGAGAAATATGTAACATTTCCATTTGCTCTGATATTATCAATTTAACATTTCTGTAATGGCACTTCTACTCATTCCCTTTTGCAGTCACTGCTGACAAGACCTTTATTTTTTTCACATGCAGATACAGATTCCGCTATTCAAAAAAAAAAAAAAAAGCCTTTTTCCCTTGCAGGTAAATCAGAGCTGTTTTCAATCCCTCCATCTTGCTCTTTCTTTTTCTTGCTATCCAAAATAATTCAAGGTTACTAATAGAAGACAAACTGACCAACACGAAATCTTATAGAAAAAGAAATAAAATAGAAGGTGATATTGTGAGGAATAACAAGTTTTGTGCAAAATGAACTGAAACATCTACATGGCCTTTTGCCACTCACTGCCTTACTACATGGATATGGTTCCTTGAGAAGACAGACATGCTGTGAATCTTAGCAAAGAGTAAAGAACAGAATACTCATCAGCTTTAAATTAAATTCTTTCTCATGGAAGGTTAATTGATGTCTGGAATAATTTGTGAAACTGGTGAAGTACAAAAGCTAGGAGAAAGAGCAATTAACACCATTCCTCTGACATATTACATGTGTTTCAGCTGATCAAGTTGGTATAGTCAAGTGCACACTTGACTGAAAACTAAAGAAACCAGAAAACACACACTAGAAGCACATCAGAAAGAGCACATATTACCTAAACTTGGGCACAGGGAAGCATAAAAGACAATACCAGAGACATCTTTAACACTAAGGAACAGACTGACTGAGCAGAGTATATTTTCTCTCTTTCCCCAACCCTCCAAGCAGGCAGAAAGTAGTGTTGAAATTACTTAATCAATGAAACAGAGGAAAAAAACTAATGCGCCACTAAAATAAGGCAGGTCACAAACTCCCTAGGGATATACACCATCTAGGGGGAAAAAAAAAAAATCTGAGGGAGAAATCACCCTGTAAAATTCCAGAAAGTAATACATCAGCCACATTAAGCATATTTTTGAAAGAAAGACATTCTATTAGTAGGTCAGAACCCCAGCACAAATGGTGATGGGATAACTACAGTTATTTTTCTGTCCACGGTGATGTGGGAACAATAACTGATGACAAGAATGGCGTCTAGGAGAAAAGTTTTATTGGCAGCCATTCAAGAACACGTTTTTCCAAACAAAAAAAAAAAGTCAATATGCAGCTAAAAATAATGAGTTTAAAAGTTAGAGCAGAAAATGTTTAAGCAATCTTAAAATGGTGTCAATTCAAAAAGAATAAAGAATGCAAAGTTCCTACTAAAAATATCCATAAAGTGGGAGTACAAAAGAAGTATGAGTTTCATGACTGATTTTCAAAGATGCTCCATACTTATTCCATAAAACAGAGCCAAACAGTCCATTTTCCTTCACTTATTCCATCTGTAATTTCGAGTGACTTCAAGTCTGGACATATCAGCATCACAGCACCCGATTTCTCTGCGCAAGTAACATGTGCAGAGATGAATCCTGGAGTTCATCAATCAAGCTATGGCTTAGGTTATAGTTCCTTGTTCTGAAGGTTGGATGGATGCATATTGCATTAAAAACAGAAAAAGAAACCTTGTGTCCCCCTGTACAATAAGCAGATGGGAAATATACACCACTGAAAAATTTCCATTATAAAGCAGCAAGTGAAATCTGAAGTTATTCTACTTTTGATACCCAGCTTTTTGACAGATATCACTTCTATATCACTTATTTTTGTACAAAATATCCTTGAATATATATATTTATACTGGTTACAACTCAAAACCAACTGTACCCGATGTTTATCCTAAACTTCATTTTAAGGGGAAAGAATAAATATTTAAACTACACACCAGAGAATTCTTTTCCCAGCTCTTGAGAAGCAGTCCTTAAATCCAATTCTTTTTATCAGTCCTGCCTCGTTATAGCACATTTGATCCAGTGGAAGACCAGCTATTTTGGAATTATCGACCAGCTGTGTTGTATGCTGTTTCCTGAAGAGGCCTCATACATTTTAACATTAAATAAATAAATTTGTATTGCATTTAATGCAAATTTTAAAAACAAAGCACTGAAAAAACTCCACTGCATACGCAAGAGCAAATTAAAGAACTAGACCCCTTACTAAGCAGACATTGGCGTTCACACACCTCAGACAGCTTCTCACCTTCTAAAGGCTGAGCGGAGGGAATTATAACAGAACGGGTGGTTAGTGGGGCAGTGAGATGAAAGGGATTGCTGTCAGCAGGTGAACCTTCTCCTGAAAAATTAGTTATCACTGTGAGACATTACATGGCTATCAGCTGGCTCAGAGATAATGTTCCACATTTGTCGGAAGGAGAAGCAGGGAGAGGGTCACAGTAGAATATGAAGAATGTATTTAAAAACTGGACTAAAGGCATCTTCTGAAAGTCAAGTGCTAAAATATTTCAGGGAAAGATAAAAGAAAAAAAAAGGCAAAATAGGAAAAAAACATAATATCAATTGCTGCCTGTGAATGATACAGGAAAAAATGTTTAGTGAAGAAGTGAAGAATTGTGTTTGAGGCACAGTAGAGGCACACAGTGGAACAAATGACATTTATTTTGGTCAGCTTATTGGGAAAGCAGCAGGTGATTACGATGGTGATTTGAATGTCACAGGAATTTGATGAGGCACACCTCGGAGCTCAGTAAACCCTGCACACAGCAGAACCAGAGGCATCTCAGTCTAGTATAAACTGCATGTGGCACAGATTACAGAATTTAGTATTTTTCCCTAGGATTTGTTCTCCAGAGACACAGTCCATTACAATGTGTTTCACAGCCTCACAAGCCACACAGACTGAAAGTTCACGGAGTCTGATTCTCAATTTATTGAAGAAAAATTTCAGCCAGCTATTAAAAAAAAAAACAAAAAACTCTCTAGAGCGCAGCAGAGCTGCCCCAGGAAAGGAGAATTTGAACAAATAAACTATTTGCCCCCAAACAGTCTGAGGCTCTGTATTCTTGTTCTGTCCTTTGCCTTCTTCCCAAGGCAATGCATTTTTGGGAAAGCTCAATTTCAGATCTGCCAGCCAAAGCCACTGCTCCAAGGCTCCAATCTCCTTTAATGCTCTTAGTCTGGTGTCTAATAAGTCACTTGGATGTTTCTAATATTTTTCCAGTAATACCGACTGTCATCCAACAAGCTGGAACCAGCAAAGTCAGAGCATCAGTGCCACTGGGAACCCCAGCGTGCAGCACAGCACTGCTACAACAAGCACAGATTTCCTGGTGTGGATATTACACCTTAGGGAAGAGACAAACCAAAGCCCAGAGTTGGTGGCATTGCTGGGAAATGCTGACAGCACTCTGAGATTTGGCTTCACTGATGCAACGTATCACTATTTGGAGGTGGAAATCATGACATTCATCTCAGCTCAAGCATAAGAGTTTCACTTTCACTTAAGAATCAGAAAAGCAATTTCATTGCAGTTATTTAAAGTACTTTTAATTAAATCCATCCCCTTTATTTGGAAAAGTAAGGTTTGATAAACTTGATTTCCCAGTGGGAAAATTTGAATTAAAAGAGACAATTCTGCCGGCTCTAAAATGGCACTTTATATCTCCATATTAAATAGATTAAATTACTTTAAAACACTAACACATTAAATCCAAAATAAAAGACAATTAATCACTACCAAGTAAAATACACAGAGCCACCATTAACATACATGACCATCTCCTTCACTATATTTGTCATAATAAGCATCTAATTTTAATAAGAAACATAAATTCTGGTAATATGAATGCACTGAGTGAGAAATAATCTTTGCATGTATTTCTTACACATATGAGAATATATAAGAGGTAAGGGTCTATGAGTATCATTAAACCAAATTGTTGAAAGAATACATGTGCGATAAAGTCAAAATCAACTCTAGCTCTTCACTGGCATTTCACCAGTACACAGTGAAAGCTGAACTCCTCCAAAATGTTTTCCCCTCACTTGGCAGCCCTTCATAAAACAGTAGTATTCCCTGGATACAGGGGGAGGATGTTTTGGCTGTCCTCTATAACCTCTGTCAGCCCCAGTGTTTCTTTCTAGTCTGTTTTTCCGATCTGTGCAATGACAGCCTTTCCTGGCTGCCTTGTTGAGAGGTTTTGGGGTTTTTGTGTGTTGGTTCCCAGCAGTTACCAACCAGCCAGGAACATGTTACAGGTGCAGGAGAGATGGGCAAAAGAGATTAAAGGGAAAGGAAAAGAGAAGATGCTTGCTCTCAAAAGGGTGAGAGATGCTGCATTGGAAATTTCTCGTAGCATTTATTTATGCATAGGTATCTGAACATAGGGCTGTAAGGGAAATGTGTCCCCTTTAATTTTCCTCAAACCAAATACGCTGCACATTCAAGAGGTAAAAAATAAAGTTGTACACCAATCATTGATTAGTACTTTATGGCAAAGAATGTGAACCTTTCTGTACTCAATACTTCATGCCATCTGATAAAACTGAAGATTGTTGATCTATCACTCACCATTTAATTTATCAGAGCAGGAAAGAGCACTCAGCTCTCACAAATACACAGTATTGGTAACACACACTCTTCTCAACTGGAGATTTTTTTTTAAAGAAACCATTTTCTGATAATTAAGCCTATACCTGCCAAATAGATACATTTCTAAGACAAGCAACCATCAAATGGTCACAACCAACTCAAACACAGCTTCTAAATACCTGGTTCAGACTTTTCCTTCCAGTTTATTTCTGAGAAGACAAAGTGTGAAAATGCAGTTTTAGCATAAACAAACATTATGAGGCACTAAAGATATGCAAAGCAAATAGAGGAAATCCTTAGACATAATGTTGGCTGCTTGAGGAAAATTAGTTTTCTATTGAAAATTCCTTAAGAGTTGTTTCCACAACTAGGCTTGAGTAAGTTATTTGCAGGGAGCAATTTATTCAAGCCTGGATTTGCCCCTACATGAAAATGAGCTAAAAGAATTACATTACACAGGAATAGCTTTAGCTAATCCTTTATAATGCACCAGGGATGTATGCAAATTAATTTCCTTCTCAAAGTTTAGTGTAGAATCATTTTATGATTGTCTGGCAAATTGTTGTAATGTTTGTTTATGCCTGATAATGCATACTACAAAAAAATGCAAGAATTTAACAGTGTACCGAGGGGACTTATAAAGACACTGCAATTTGTTCTGCGTAAAATGAGAGAATCAAGTCATGTTAGGATGGATTATTATAAAATATCAGGAATATCTGCAGCATCTCTATGGAAAAGTCACTACAGGGAAGCTCCATATAAGATGTTTGAAGAGAAGGCCCTGGGGTGACCTAATTGCAGATTTCCAGCACTTGGAGGGAGCCTACAAGAAAGACAGAGGGGGGACTTTTTCCAAGAGCATGGAGTGACAGGATGAGGGGGAATGGCTTCAGACTGAAAGAGGATAGGTAGAGATTAGATATTAGGAAGAAATCATTCCCTGTGAAGCTGCTGCAGCCCTGGCACAGGTGCCCAGAGAAGCTGTGGCTGCCCCATCCCCGGAAGTGTCCGAGGCCAGGCAGGATGGGGCTTGGAGAAGCCTGGGATAGTGAAAAGTGGCTCTGCTTGTGGTAGGGGCTGGAACTGGATGATCTTTAAGGTCCCTTCCAACCCAAACCATTCCATGATCCTACAGATTTTTAGTGGCACATCAGAGGACCATACAGAAACTGCCCTCTGGAGATTTTCTGGAATACTTTCATTTGGGATCTCTCCACAGCAAATATTCCTAATGGGAATCAGGTTTATACAACAATGATTTGTCTCATTTTGAAGAACACCCAAAAGCTAGACTGTCTCTATTTGAGGATTAAAGGAAGAATGGAAGAGGCATCTCCTTTGCTGTAAGCACCAGCACAGCTCCAAGCACCTCCCTTGTACATAACACACTTTACTGAGAACTAAAGCTTAATGAAATGACAGCTCTAAAGACTTGATTGCTAATTAAACCATGCCTGCTCTAGAATGAGTACTCCTGCAAATGACTACCATCAGCTGCAGAGTCATCTGTCAGCCCGCATGACTCGGTATCAAAGGGTATTAATTAAGAGAATAAATGCTACAAGTCACACTGCCATCGCAATGACAGAGCCTCCAGATTTTTTCTGGCAATGGGAAGTCCAGAAGTGAGGAGTTGTTCTCTCTGAGTTATGGCTTTTCTTTTTTTCCTATGAAGTGCAAAGGTATCAGAACATCAGCTGTTGCAACCAGAAGCCCTCCAATATAGCCATGGTGAAGAGGAGAGTCATAGCATTTGCAGTTGAGGATCAAAGATGGCAAAAGAATCCAACAGCATGGGATTTAATAAATTATGACCTTGAGTTTTTGTTTCTGGCTCATCATTGCAGCTCTACAGCAGTTTGATATCTGAAGGACATTTTGCAATAGCAATGAATTTACCATTCTGTGTCTATGATACACAGTAGAAAAATGCTTACAGAACAATCTACAACCAAAAAAATTCTCAAAAATAATTCTGTACAAATGTATCAGAAATGGAATGGACTTCTACATAATTCTAAAATATCTCAAAGTATAAACATTGCTGTGATGATTATATCCTTATTCAAGGCCAGAAAAATTGCATTTATTGCAACCTAATGAGCTCTTTCATATGTGTACTTGCCAGGTCTCACAGTCATCCCCTAGAAACATAGAATAATTTTCCCAGAAAGGAACAAACTCCTTCTCCTTTCATCTTCCTCCTCTCCCTCACCTATTTTCTTGCATGGTTGATTTTAAATCTAAATATACTTTAAGCATAACATTGTAGAGAAATAAGGAAATGAGGATGACTATCTGGATATTAAATAGAGAATTTGCTACTAACATTTTGGTTTGCATTTATGTCAACATCTGCTTGGGCATTTCCTAGTCCTGAGTCACATCAAGTTGAAGAAATTCAATTTATTCCACATGATATTTTCTTCTATGCCAAGTGTCACACAATGATTATGATGAAAGCAAAGACTGAATATGTACTTATATTAATTAGCAATTATTAAAAGACAGGTCCCTGTGATTACTGCTTCACGGGCATGAGAATGAATTCATTATTAAAAGACCGCTGCCACCGCGTGAATATCTGATCAGCGTTGGCAGATCAAAAAAGCATATTAAATAAATGAGTAATCAAATGATAATGTATCATTTGTATAAATTACCAAAGGACAACCTCCCCTTCTGATTGAGATACAGATTTTACAGAGATCATTGAGGTAGCTTCGCACAGCAGCAAATCCTTTGTTACAAGTCATGCTTGCAGAGGAAATGATTGTTACAAGAGAGATGGGAAAAGACATTGATTCAAGTAAGTTATTCATGTTCTGCCTGATGGCTCCACAGCACACAACTGCCAAGGGTCTAATCTTAAATTAATAGTCTTTTGACCCACACCACAAAATATTTATATTAGGGGGCAAAAAACCAAAAAACAAACAAACAAAACCCAAACAAAAAACCCCAGAAAACAAACAAACAAAAAACAAACATAAAAGACTGGGAAGACAATCCAAGATACTCTAGATCACAAGCAACAGTATCCTCACATTTTTGCAGACAGTGCAACACAACACTGTTATTTTCAGAAACACACAAGGCACTGTTACTGAGATAGCCCAGTATAACCTCAGAAAGGTTATATTCTAGAAATAGAAAGAGAATTGAGTGTTTTCAGGCCCACAGATGTATTGTTTGGTATTTAGATACTTCTCACAAACATGTGTGGGCTTTTCTTCATAACTGAAGTCATTATGAAAATCAATAAACCACTGAGCTATTTCATAAATAGGCAGCATAAAACCAAAGGATTCAATTGGCAAAGAATTACAGGTTAATTGGCAACAGAGGCCACAACTTGCTGGCCAGTTATTTATCAGATTACAGAAAAGAAATAGCTGGCAGGAAGGAAGCTATTGTACAGATCTGATTCATGCATACTCAAACATATATGTAAGAAAAAAACAAAATTGTATTTGTCTCTTCAAAATTGATTTTAAATAGCTATTGCATATGTTCCAGAATTCCTTCCAGCATGCCTTGCTTATATCTGAATTGTATCTTCAGAAGGACTGATATTTCAAGTTGATCTAAATTTTGAGCCTGTCCATTTCCCGATGAATTTGTATTTTCCAGAATTTATTATCGGGCATGTCTCATTTAAAAAAGGCTTCTTTCTTGTCAATACGTTCAGCAGCAATGAAAACTACTATTATTATTATTATTATTATTCAGTCTGATGATTAGGAAGTTGAACCTTATCCTTTTTTCAGAGAAGCAAATAAGGTGCACAGAAACTGGATGAATTTATCAAGTCAGACAGAAACCTATTTATCAGATCTACAGGTAAATTCCCAATGTTCTGGTTGTGATCATTGGTCCAATTACACATCCATTTTTTAAAGAGCTCAAAGTCCAACATTCTCTACCCCATAACTTATCCTTCCTCCTAATTACATACCTATATATAAACATTGCTAAGGGAAGATTTTTAGTAAAAATACAAAAATTAGATTGACACTACATATTTCAAATTAGGAAAAGTTTTTTGCTCTTTGTTAACATCTTTCTCGGTATATTTTGCTGGGCCTCTTGTTTTGGATATTTTGATTATCAGTGTATTTAGTGGTTTTGCTTAAATAATTCCTTTGAGAGCCAACAGAATATTATTGATTATTCTGAGTATGAGTGGACAAAAACATTCACCTTGGCTTCTGCTTCAGTCAAAATCAAATCAGGGTCTAAATACACATTTGCATTCAACTGTCAGTTGTGGATGTACTTAAACATGAAAGCTCAGAGATAATGCATGGCTGAAAATGCAGCATATGCAAGCACACCGTGAACAAAGAGCAGAATATTTATTACAATCATTTTGAAGCTGCAAATTGGAGTGTATGTGAAGCATGGTAGAAATTAAACAAGGAATGAGGGTTTTAATTGACAGAGTGGAACTGGGAAATTTGTTCGGGCTTCTCTACAAAACCAAAAAGGAACTGACTGGGCAGGCACAACTGGGACAGAGGAATTATTCAGTTGCTATTTCCATTTAGTTACCAAGTTTTATTAAATTAGTAGCATGCAGTTATGCTGTTTGTTGCAGAATCATTGCTCCTAGTTATCCCACAGTCTGTAATGAGCCTCAAAAAGCCAAAGGATGAGTATAAAATTAGCATCTTGAAGTCCAGTCACTACCTCTTTGGCTTCTGGGGCTCCATACCAGAACTCAGGCTGGCACACACAACAAATGCAAACGCAAAGCAAATAACCACAGCAGAAACAAACTGGAAAATCAATGGGAAAGGCACCATCATGCCATTGTTCCACCACACGTGGCACTGGTAATTCAGCAACTTCTTAAATTTGGAATCAGCCACGGATTTGTCTTTAAAGGGAGAGAGAATGCATAACCATCCAGTGCTATAATAATGAAGTTACAGAAACACATGCTTGGAGTAACACAGCTGCTCCTGGATGTGACAGTCAAGCATGACTTTTATATAATATTTGCAGAAAGGCATAGATCAGCAAGTATAAAGTCATGCACACATTTCCTTTGCCTTCAGATACCAGTTAACAACATTTGCTAATTTAGGCGTCCTTGCAAGCAACTATTAATGAAATCTAGATATTTTCAATGTCCTTCAGAATCTGCATTTTAATGTGATGCTGAAACAACTTTCCTCTTCAATATTTCAACACTATAATTTTTTCCTTACTCTGTTCTTGTTTGGTCAAAATAGGTGCACACTATGTATGTTTCCTCATCCGCCAAACCTATGGCATTCATTCCAGGTTTTGTTTATTTGTGTCGATTATTACTAAAATCCATTCTCACTGAGATGTCTAGAAAATGTAACATACATAATCTACTTCTAAAGCGTCATTTCATCCCTAGTGCTTTCCACTCAGGTCTTCCTTTTCTTCAGTGTTTCTTTATGTTTTGAAGCTCTTCCACCTGTTCCCCCAAGACCATTTTCCTACCATAAATAATGTATGTACATGCCTGTAATGCCATACTGAAATGAGTATTAACCATATTAAATAGATCAAATACACACAAATTCAACAAGCTGAAAATTGAAAATTTTTGCAAATACATGAAAAAAATTTCTTGAGCAGCAATATTTACAGGAAGTTCTATTTTCATCTAAGTAAACTTTTTTTATCGCAATTATTTGATACATTGCAACTTAGTAGTTTTGTGAGGTTGATAGGCAAAGTGGCATTCCAATTCAAAATTATGGGAAAGCATGTCATGATTCCAGTTAAACTAGAATCCTGAAATTCCTTCACTGAAGGTAGACAATAATAAAATTTACTAACATAGAAATTTCAGACTCTGGAAAGAAGGACCCATTGAACAACACTGGTCGTATCAGGTTAAGGTACAGTCAAAGCTAATTATCAAGGCATTCTCTGCATTCAGTGGAGGCTGATGGACACCAGATGACATTTTGTTCAGTAGATTGATTAATTAGGTTGACCAAATCTGTTTCTTAAAATGTCTGATTTTCTGTCTTAACACAGAGGGAGCCCAGGCAGCTACTTTAAGGTAATGATACCACTTTCAGACAGCTGAAAGCAACTGAGATGAATGCCATCCGAACAGTGTGACTTTTAAAGAATGAGCAATCCCACTTCTCCTAAAATTCACAAGTCACCATGATTAATTGATAGATTTTCATAATGATGATTCAGTGCCCTTTTCTGCAGAAATCTGTGATGGGTAAGAGATCAGCAGCACTCAGCACCACCATTCAAAACAGTTTGCACAGCCCCTAAACCATAGGCAATTTCTTGATAACAAATGCCATACAGAAGTCATTTGGTTATTTAGTCATTAGTAAAGTTAGTCTTATTTCAGTGTTAAAGACAAGACATGAGCTCAACTTCCTTTACAAAACAGATGAAAGTATTTGCCCACAACAAATCGTATTTATTTGTTGCATTCATGCACAGGAGAAAGCATTTACTGCACCAGGATCCAGTAATAGTTAAAATTTGGTAGTTGTAGAGTTCAATATAATTAATTTTCCAGGTGTAAACTTCTACCTGAACAGTACCTGTAGGATGAAAATTACAGAAAACCTCATGCCATCACACCATCGCAAAGCAAAAAACAATATGCTGCTTTCAGAATATTCCCACTTTGCCAATTAGTCAATGATTACACAAGACAGAAATGCAGTAACTGTTCTCAACACCAAAATATCATTCTTACGTTTAAATAGATCTAATTAGAGTAAAATGTAGACAATGTATTGCCTGCATTTAACACCTTCTGCCAAGACACACAGGTCCCAATAATTATTGGTATTGGTATTTTAATTGATTCTTATTAAGAGCCACTGAACTTTTCTGCCTCTGGGTTCTGTCACAATAGAAAGATTCTTTGTAAAGGCCATTATCCCCTTTGCAACTTCTCTAGGTACATTCCTTTTCCAACTAGGAGATACAGCCCACAGTTGTGTCCTAAATCAGGAGATCCTACTAGAGAGTGGCCACACTGCTTTAAGGAGCTCTCCCTGACCATGTCAGACCACCAAGACAGAGACCTTGGTGAGCTCCTGGTTTATCTTTTTCATTAAAAAATTCATTCCCTACACCCCAGTAACAGGACAAGAGGAAAGGGACATCCCTTACTTTAGCATCAGGATTTAAAAGTCCTTTAATTCACATTTAAATATGTGGGAAATGTAGTCAAACTGCTAACTATGCCTGATGAAAACAAGGGTTTCTACTTTAAGATTTCTTTCACATTAGAACTTAACACTTCCTATTCTCTGCCTCAAATACATCACACCAAAAATTTCAGCACAGGTGAAAGCCAGTAACTTCCCTTTCCCAAGCTCTCTATTAGACCCTTATTCTTTCAGCATCACTCTTCTTTATGTTTCCAGAAATGCCACCGCAGAAAAGATTACTGCCAATAAGCCTTTTAGTAAAGTGAGACATGACCCACAGTAAAATCAACACTGAGGAGAGTCAAACTCCTCATAATCAGTTTGAATTGATCACATATTTCATCTTTCATACAACCAGTCCATCAGCAAATACTTCTTAAAGCAAGATATCAGCACTGCACGTCAAGCACCCGATGTGAGCACCCCTTCCCAGACCAATGGCACTTCTTACTTGGGTACAGCCCTGAGTGACAGACAGGACGCAAATTCAGTGAGAATTCAGTAGTTTGAGTTACTTTTGCAATCTACAGCATGAAACAAAAGCGAGGATTTGCAGAGATACTGACAATACCAAATACTCACTGAAGCCTCACACGTCTAAGCAAAACTGAAAGAAAACCATGCTCATTTGTGAAGAAAGATTAATAACGTGCTCAGCACTGGCACACATGTTCTGCCACTTGTAGCAGCCCAGATCCCAGAAGAAATTGGAAAATGCAATATTGATCTAAAAACCAGAATATTCATCAAAAGTATTGGACGCATCAGCTATCTAATTAAGTGATTAATCAGAAGCTGTATGACTGCTTTAGCATAAAGCAGCTGGGAGATAGTGAACTTTCATTAACAATATTTGCATTTATAGGCCCTCTAATACGTATTGACGGAACTGAAGATAGAAAAACCTGTTTACAAGCTTGGGAAAAGTGCATTTGGCCCTCAAACTCTTTCCAACTGTCAGAAATCTCTTGTGGAAACAAGCAAGAGAGATTAAGAGCTCATAAAAATATATGCACAGGAAATTAGGAAAGCAATACATTTAACTGGAGGCAGTCAAATTAGCAAAAGGAAAATTGACAATATAAGAAGCTGCTCCATATGCATCAAAATTTCTCCACAAAATCCTCCTTCCAGGTAGGATCCAGGTAAAGCACACTTAGTAAAGTAACCAGGCAAGTTTTAACTGCTCAACATCACATCATCTCAAGGGACTCAGAAGAGAAATCTCTCAGAGGACATATTTCCACACTCTACAAACTTGCACCACTCCAGTGTCACTGGAACTGCAAATACATTTTTACATTTACAAAGATGGTCATCAAAACTGCCAGGGATTACAATGACAAACTAAATTGCTTGTTATGCAAATTTGTAATCAAGTACCTCATCAAAAATAAGCAGTAAGTGAGCAGTTGTGTTTCTCTACCACATCACTGCTTCTCCATCAGGAAAACTAAGCTATGGGAGATCTGGGGAGGAATGAAGGCAAACATATTTAGATTATTAGAACAATGAAACGTAACTGCACTGCAATTTTTCCATACTTTAAATTTATAAAATGGAGTACTACTGTAGAAAATTCACCTTTAAAAACAAACCAGTGTTAGCTATACGTGAAACCAGTAAATTACAAGGATAAGACTGACATGTAAAGGACTTTCACACATGCTCCATCAGGCTGGGGGATTTTGTGGATCCTTCCAGCCTCAGGTTCTATAAAACTGTTCATAAACTATAGGAGTCCTTAGACTCCTCAAGCTTTACAGCACTTAATAGTCAATATGAAGAATTCTTTTGGAATAAAATTCCATGAACTCACAGAAGTTTTAGATTAACAGCACTTATCCATTAAACAAATCCCACCGTTTTTTTCTAGAGTAAGACTGTGTGAGAAATATGAATCAGTAAATTATTCAGAAAAATATTTCACAACAGTTATTTTGGGATATTTGCATGTGTAGACAAATCACTAATCTCTCTACTCGAATGAGGGAAAAATCTTCGCCACAGGCTGGACACAAGTCATATTCTCTTTACCTCATTAATTTAAGACAATTTGGTTTAATAGGAATGAATTCATCCTGCTGCAGTTTCAACTTGCTTCTAATTCACTTGATAAGTACTTTGGAAATTGCCTGATTATCCCTTAAGTGTCTTGGCCATCTATCAGCATCACACTAAATAAATAAACAGTATCTTTCAGAAGAAAAAAAAACCAAAACCCCATATTATACAATTTTCCAATCTCTTGATTTTAAGTGACATAATGGAAATAATTCCCAGCTGAAGAAAATAATGTTTGGGCTTTATTCAGCTGCTTAAGTGACTGGAAGTGATATGGGGAGCTATTAGTCCTTTAAATAAATTACTTTCAGCATCATTTTCAGTACTTAGAGTATGCACAGCTTCTCTACAAGTGGAGTATGGTGTGATTTACAATTAGTAAGTTATAAACCAAGAGAAATTATAGTAAAACAAGACATCCCACAAATATTTTATCAGAAATTAAGAAAGAAGTAGAATATATAACTGGAAATGGTAGATCTGCCCTCAAGAGCAGAAGCCTAAATCTTGTTATGCAATTTGAAAACAGCCTGTAATAACATGTGCTTCAGACAAGAAACGTGCTCGGGGTGCAAAATTCCTTCTCTAAGGCTTCTTTCACGCAGAGCAAGTTGTTCACACTGATTTACAAATATATAACTTTGCAGTTACATTTACATCATCTGAATTTGACTGAAAGTTGATCCCTAGAAGGGCTCTGCTTTCTAATCAGACCTCCAGTGTAACTTCCAATTAAAACCTAGTTTAAGGAAGTAACACAAATACACCATCAGCGTGGACATTACACATGCCTAATTTCCACTAAACGATAAATATTTGGGACTTCTGAAGATTATGCCAACAAAAAAAAATTCTAGCTTGTTAGATAAGGGGCGTTGGGGCTGAAGCACTGGCAAGGAAGGACAGATTGCATGAAACACAAAATTAGAAGTTTTATTTCGGAATGCAAATGTCCCAAATGCTTGTTCCTTCCCTCAAAACACAGCAATAGGAATTGCCTCAGATTGATGAACTATAAAATTCCAGAAATGCAGTGCTGGAAAAGCACCAAGCTGCAAGTTTCAAAGGAGACAGAAATGTTTCTTTCATTCTCCCTCTTCCAGCTGCAGGATAGGTATTTTAAGGAGACAATAGTCTAAACCAGTAATTAAAAAATGAAGCTAAAATTAAGTGAGAAAGGAATGTCACTGGCAAAATAATCCCAGCGAGTGAACAACCTGACCATATGTGCAATCACAAGGTAAGAAACTAATTTTCATGGACCTCTGCTCAATTATTGCGAGCTGGCACACTGTTGTCAGTTCTAAAGGTTAATGCAGTAATGAAAGATGACAATCTCTCCTAAGCGATTACTGAGCGCCCAAGCAGGTATCCACTTTTTAAATTAAAGGTGCTCCAAGCAGCCTGAGGACATTAGGTTTGTCCCAGGGCTCTATGGCAGCCTGTGGACAGCTGCTCCAAAGTGTCAGGTACAGCTCACGTGGCAGGAGACGGCAAAGCTCCTAATGTAACATACTGCCCAAAATTGAGACAAAACATTTAAATCACCTCAACAGCTCATAATTGAAGCTACTGTGATTTTTCAGAAGACAACACTTTTGGGTCTTTGCTCCTGTCCAATGCTGAACAGTGTTTCCTAGAATCTCATTTAAAGTTCGTGAGATGCATTGGGTAAATGAGGAATTAAATTATAAATTAATAATCACAATTTCAATTCCCTTTTTAAATAAACCTTTACAAGCTAATCTGATCTCACTGATGGCTGCATGTCTTTATCTGAAGATAATGTTCACCAGGGACAGATCCACTACTGGAACAGCCAGCACACCCAAATAAATGCTCCATTAGACACCCATAAATCACACGGAGATATGTGACACAGGGTGGAGCTATGGGAGGAGGAGAGGGACCACCCCCCACTTACACTCTGGGTAATCTCAAATCCACTGAAGTCTTTATTGTGCCGTTCATAAATAAAAGCATAATTAAACTATAACTAGCAGCAATAAATGAGAATTAAGGGGCTGCTCAGGCAGACATTTCAACTGCATTGCAATCCTGCCAGCGCTCACAACACCAAAACCACTGGCCACCTCAGCCTCAGACAAAGCAGGGATAATCTCACATCCCATGGGCACCACTAACATCTACAAGGCAGTTACTAAATACCCCCAAGCAACTCACACAAGGCCAAGAACGACAGCAATGATAATGTCTCCTTTTGGAGTGAAGGGGCTCTGTAATTACGTAAGGAATTAATCCTGTTTTGACCATTTTCTGCAAGTCTTGGGTCATTTTTTCAAATTATTTCTGCTGCTGAAATCCTGAAGCGCCAGTCTACAGTTTGATTTCAAGTTTAGTTTGTATCAGCTTTGAGGAGGGGAAAGGTTTAATAAGTGAAAGAGCATGAAGACAGCATAAGTGTTCACAGATTCCTCCAGAAAAACAAACTGTTATAAGCTTCCCAAAATGTCATAAGATATGACACTCAGAAGTGGTAACCAAACAGAGGGTATGAAGTTTGACACAGAAGTAGTTTAACTTGCAGCTTTTAGCAATGCCAAGGTTTAGGGATGGGTAAATAGCAAGCTCTCTCTGGAAAGCAAACCAAAGGGAGATGATACACACTCAGCGATCGAGGAAGAGGTTTGAGAGAGCCAAAACTAAGCAAGTTAGTTTTGGTCTTTCCCACCCCTTTTAGATATCATTGCAGTTAGTGGTTCATTTGAATGTCTTCATTTGAATCTCATGCAAAGAGAAAAAAAGGACAATCTACTTTTCTCCAGAGCCCATCATGGGTTTAAATTCCAGCTTTGTCCTAATTCCATTGCGAAAGAAGAGTCAAAGATGAAACGGCAGGGATGACGTGTCCCACCATGATCTGAGGGCACGTTTAATCCCAGATCAGAAACACAAATCTGTATCTTTAATCAGGCATAAAAAGTAATTATTAAATCTATTAAAGATGCTTGAATTCAAGCCCCTTCATGACAGCATTATAGACACACTGAAACCAGTGAAAAGTATAAAAGGAGATATTGTTTTAACGTTTGTCAGCTCCAGGAAAAATAGCAAACCAGTAGTTACTGCTGAAATTAAGAAACATTTAAACTTTTTTTAATCTCTGAACAGTCCAAGAAGCAAGCTCTTCCATGTGCTACATATTCCTTAAAAAAAGCTAAAAACAAGTTTAAAATAAGTCAATTACATATTCAAATCTTAAGCATTTAGCATTGGTATATATTTTGCTGCCAAGATCACAAAAATTACATAGTGCTCCTGTTAAGAGCAAAGGTTAATACATCCATCTGTTGCATTGTGAGCAAGAAAAATTGCTGATAAAGTGGTGTGGAAAATGCAGTTGTGTTCCCCTCTTGGAAACAGGAGCAAATAATGAGTGCCCTGGTTCTAGATCTCCTTGGGTTTAAGAGCTAATGAGATTTTGATTTTTAATATTGATACAGCAGCATACAAATGTCAGGGCAAGAAGAATTACAAAATTATGAAGTACTAATTATTTTGAAGTCACTTGGTCTTTTGTTGCCAAAGACGGCAAAAAGCTTTGATTTGGAGAGCAAAGTTCTTTTCCACAAAACACCAAAGAAATAGCTTCAGAAATTCTGAGCTATTCCTTGAGTGGCTGAACTACTAAAAAATCCCCTCTTATTTACAGAAATATATCTTTCCTTGTGATATTTCTCACTCGAGAGTAGTTACTGAAGCCCACAACACTGATAGGAACACCCCCAGGTGGCACAATCCTGACACAATTCCTGATAGAAGGAAGAACTTTTGCATTGTTAGAGCCTCATCCATGGAGCTCAATTATGGACGGTCATCGAGACCCCCTGCAACTCTCCTTGAGATTAAATTAATCCCTCCCAGATCTCTTCATGTGTAGCCATAGCAAGTCTTGTTCTCAGCAGCACACACATAACTGTGTATGTCCAAAGCAGCAAAAAGCTACTGAAGCTCTGTCACCTGAGATAATTCAGTATCTGTCCAATATTATTTGAGTTTTCATTGTTAATTTTTTCACCAGTGTGAGAAATTCCTCTGCAGTCCCAGTTCTGGGAAAGACAAGAAAATGCATGCAGTATTCAAGTGAAACATTCCTAAAATGTTCCTAATTTTGAGGAGTATAAAAGTACATACTGTGAGTCCTTTCTAATAAAATATTCAGACAGAAGGTTTGTGCAATAGCTGGACACGCTGGTAAGTTTTTTGAGGGAAAAAACACTGGAAAATAAAGAAAAAGATGGAGGAACGTAGTGACATTTTATTACTCAAGTTGAGACTTAACTTTAACATTTTCAACCGTGTCATTAATTACCTCATCCTTTATTCTTCAAATTAAAATGCTTATATAAACAGAAATTAATTTTACTATATTTAGCACCTGGCAAGCATTTATTGACTTCAGCACAGAAGGGTTTCAAATCCCACCCAAGGGGAAGAGATTAGGCATAAGGTTAAACAAAGTGAATTCCTACCAGCTGTCCTTTAAACAAACTGAACTAAATGGATTGAGAAATGGAGAATTGACCACAAATTTTTTTTCAGCTTTTAATATTTTATGCTTTAAATTAATTTTTACAATAACAAAAAAAGAAGCAAAGGAGGAGAACAGAAGAAGCAGCAAAGTAGTAACCACTTTTTTTTTAAATGGTGACTATCAGTGGTGCCCTTTATATTGCCTTCGTCTATTGCTTACTCTTTATTTTTTTTTTTAAATAGTGGAGGTTGATGGAGGATAATGAAACAATCAGGTTTAAAAGAGCCCACATTTCACACGATATTACTTTTGTCATTCTGCTCCTAGGTCACGGTCAGACGGGGAAATACTGCTCCCAGGATCTCTTTACAGTCTCAGTAGCCTCCCTAATGGAGTCATTACAGCCGGTGGAGCCTGACTGCAGCACCACATTGAGGGCACGCATTTGCAGTCCCAGCTGACACTCCAGGCTCGTTCTGCTCTGCTTGAGCCGAGCTTTTCAAAGCCTTCCTCTGCCAAACACAGCTCAAGGCTTTCACACAGAAGGGCTTGCACACCCACACCTCAAAAACACACAGGCAGCACAAGTGGCCAACGGGATCTCAAGTGCTATTACAACTCAACACTGCAGCTTTAATACATGTGCTCAGAAGGAGAAACACATCAGAAAATACCAAAGTGTGTTTTCTGAACCCTCGATAAAACAACGCACAGCTTCTCAGTGAGGGTGGGTGTTTCAGCAACAAAGGAATAAACCTTTCATGGTCAAAGCAAAGGAGGACACTGAGATGCCACCCAGTCCTAGGACTCGCCCAACAGCTGCACTCCTGGCCCCCTCTCGGAGGATAGCACTACCCAAGAGTCTTCACAGCCTGAAAAATGGTTTTCTACAATTAAACTATCCGAAAAACGCATTAAAACATCAAATAGTGCCTTGGCATGAGAGACAGGTGTCTGATGAGGAAGGCAGGAACCTCCCTTGGAATGGAGACTATGACCCCCCCGTTCCCTCCGAATTATTATAACTTTGAAATCAAGGGCTTTCAGACAAACATAAGGGAAAAGGAATAAGAGTTCTTTACAAGTATTTATAACAAGGCAAACAGGCAACAACAGCAGCAGCAACAACAAACAAAGCAGAAAAGCAGCAACAGCCTGCTCTGGTTTGTCACACACCCTCTCCTTCGGTGCAGTTATGGTGCAAATCATTCACAAGCATCCTACAACTGCATGGTTATACACTATGAGAATTTACACTAAAGGTGAAACGTGACTTTTTTTTAATATATTCATGCATCTAAGTTATCTTGTTATAAACATACCTTTATACTGCCCAGCATATGAGTAATGTCATAGAAAACAAGAAAAAAATCAGAGTAGGTAGAAAAACTTCCAAGTTCAGGTAATAAATGGTAGCCTTTTACTTTTTTGTATTAGAAAACTACACCAATTTTAGTGCTATTTTACAAAAATACACTAATTTCATTGCTATTTTACAAGACCTTCAACCATTATGCTATTCTAAAATATAGCAATCGTCCAACAAAATATTGTCCTTTTACTCATAAGCCTTTATCAGCTAGTTGCAGATGATATCACATTCACTTTTTAAATAATATTTAAAGGTCAAACCAATAAGGCATAGAAAATGTTGAACATCTTGTACAATTTAAACAAGGCACTGCAGAAGCCACAGGGGGGTACTTGCTAAAATGATGGAGCACTTTTTAGCATATTTGTTCAATGATTACCAGGGGCACAATGTAATCCACTTCTAATGGAACCCCTCGGGAAGGGAAAACTCTGCTGAAAACTCATAAAAAACATCTTCAGAGTTTCTTCCTCACCTGTTTTCAAACCGTATGAAGGAGAAGCTATAGCTCAGAATATATCTAAATCACAGTTTATTATATAAAGAAGCCCAAGCTAATTTTAAATTGCTTCAGGCAACAGAGATGAGGAAGGTGACCAAGGTGGGAATCTTGGGGCAGGAGGAGTCCATGGGGAAGACAAATCCCACTAGAACCTCTCCTTGGGAGATTCTTGGTGTACTCTGAGCATCACTGCCAGCACAGGCAGTGTCTTACACAGGATAAACTCTTTAGCTACTCACCTAAGTAACTGAGTCTCACTGGATAATTCCAGCTTGTCTCTGATCACTATCAGTTTACCCTGAGGAGCAGAAAAGAGAGATAGGAGAAAGGGTTCATTTTCCCCGTTCTGACTAGTGCAGTTTACCAACACAAGCCTGTATCAGATGCTGCTGAGGGCATTTAATCTACATGAAGAGGTAGCGAACAGGTAGGTATTAAACTCCAATCCTGCTCCTATTTGAGATTAAGTGTGTCCATCTTTTCTTCCACCATGAATTTGTCCAGGTTAGAAAGGACCTTATGGGAGCACATTACCTGCTTCTCCAAGGGTCTCCTTGAAGCTGCTCAGGGCTTTATCCAGACCACTATTTATGGTCTGCTGTGCCAAGTTCTGCCTGTTCAGCCTGCAGCAGCAATCCCCAAAGCCATAAAATCCTATGCACATACACTCCTATGTGCATAAAATGCATTAAATATGAAGAAAAAAAAATTCAAAAGAAACAGTGGCTCAGAGAGGTGTGTTGAAGCCAGCACCTTCCACCTGTGTAAGAAACAAAGCTTTCAGTTCTTCTGTGAGGAAACATTTACATCAGCTTGCTTTCTCCATGAATAATCGCTGCAACTTATAATCCATTACCTGTAAAGTGCCCAGACATTGCCCTCACTCACACACAATACAAGAGAAAAGGGAGGAACAGACCTGTGTTCCTCTAGAAGCTGCATCTTGCTAGAATGCCACATGTTGGGGAGGATGAAATAGGAAAGCCTTACAAATATTATTACCCGGCAAAAGATGCTGAGAATATGGAAACTATAAGCGAGATTGAAATGAAGACAAGCTTTGAGATACCAAACCCCAGTTACTGAGTAACTGGAAAACAATGGTGTGGCCACTGAAGGCAATCTCCCTCCTTGATTAAACAATCCCCCCTGCCTGCAGACAGGTCCAAGGGTCAGAGCAGACCCTACCAACTTGGCAGAGGGTCCAAAGAGCAGTTTTTAGGGTTTAAAATATAACGCCATATGGCAATGCAATGACTCTCATAGGCTGTATGTAAATGTTGTAGGATTTGTAGCTTGTTCTAGATTGGTTAGTGAAAATTAGAATATTCAGCACAGATGATTTATTGTATTGTAAACGGCAACCATGGGATTCTATGCTGTATTCTGTATTCAATCATCCTTCCTCTCCCTCTCTCTCTCTCCCCTCTCTGCCCTGCTCTGAGCTGTGTCTGGCAGCTCCCAGCAGGTCCCCTATATCCACACCCTTTCACAATAAACCTCATGCTCTAAGAGCAAACTTCAGAGATCTCTCCTCTCCGTCCTGACCATCTGAAACAAACCACCAAATCCCACAGATGCCAATCCTACACCACATAGGATGCTGAGCCTGCAGGAGATGTGAATGTGCCAGCAGGACACTCCAGTGCTGACAAGAGGCAGCAGCCAAGCTCCTGTATCTTTCCAAAGCTGAGACAGTTTTGCCCCACCAGAACAACAACTCTTGGATGCCAAAGTTAAGGGACAGCTTTGAGGCATTGACAGATTTTGACCACCAAATATTTTCCACCATGGTGGAATGTCCCCTTGTCCAGATCCCTGTAATTCTGAGTGTCAGCTCTATCTCAAGTACCAGTTAGGAGAGCGCTTAAGCACACTTTTTTTCAAGCCTTCATTTAAGTTAAATAAATGCTTAAGATATTATTCAGAAATGCATTCACTTTTACTGGTACAATAAAAAAGAAAGCCTTCATGACAACACGGTTATGTTCCTCATTGAAAACTTACATATAGAGGAAAAAAACAGCATAGGAAAAAATAGTGACTTCCACTATTGGTGCCATGTTAAAAAACACTTCAAAGCACACACGTATGCTGGACTTACTAGTGCATCTGTGCCTGTAATGCATAGGCACATATAATACATTATATTTATGAGAATTTTATTTATATAAAAGAAATTAACATAATTGTATATATACATGCAAGTGATATTTATGCACTCAAATACCATTACTAGAGTTTACTAACAAAAAGTTAACTTTAATGTGTCCCCTTGCTTCAGGGGAGAACTGTCTCCAGACAGATGGGATTTAACACTTCCTTAAAAAGTCCCTTCTAGCAGGGTCTTTGAGAATTTCTGTTGAGTAATATTTATCAGTTTTTGCAGACTCACCTTTCTGTTTCTGGAGGATCCTGCTCTGAGTTTGATTGATGGAGTTAATTATTTTGCCAGCATTATCTCACAGCTGCAGCATAACTTCCTGCTTAGCTTGTTGTTATCATGGATATTGAGTTGGTATTTACGGTCCAGACACCAAAAAAAGGGAATTTTTACATTCTCAGAATGCTAAAATATGTTTTTTTAAAATTCTGTGTCTCATTTTTTAAGACAAATTCTCTTTAACAGTGATCTTGCGTATTATATTTCCAGTAAATTTTAAAGTAGACAAACCTCCATCTTAGGCAAAAAACCCATCAAAAATAGTTTAACCATGTAGAGATTTGTTAGCTTGCTGTGGCTGAGTGCTTCTGTAAGTGGATGTGTTGGGGATATTTTGCTCTGAAAAATATCCTCTAATGCTGAGGATATTTTGCTCTGAAAACAAAGGTACTCTGTGATCTCCTTCAGCGAGTAAGAGATCTATTTTCTATTCTAGACCTCGCCTTCTTTCACCCAGATCCTCACTTCAATCACCAGCCCCAGCTCCCTGTCCCCCCAGGACTGCTGGAGTCACCAGCTCCTGCTGCCAGCAAGGACCTTAAAAGCCTCAGGAACAAAACAGCTTTTCCAACGACTAAGACTTGGCCAAAGGCCATCAGAGGACAAAAACAATGAACTAGAACCCAAATTCGGTTCAGGATCCACAGAAGACATTTTGGCTAGTGACTCGCATCATTAGGTCAAAAGGTCTGAGGAAAATCAGGATAAGCAAGACAATGACATTTTGGAGGTGCCTCTTCTGGCATCCAAAGGATTGATCAACTCATGTATCAGATGCCACAAGTAGAGGGGTCCAAATATATCTAAAGTAACTGCAGCTTCTGTTTGAAAATCAGTGCTAAGTAACCTGGACTTGCAGCTCTGCTGTGCAGCAGTTAATGACTAAAGCTGATTGTTTCTTTTGACATATTAAGAAACAGATGAGGGAGTGACACTGGGGTTAATTCTTCTTTGCAGGCTATCCCCAGAATGAATATCCAGTGCCTACGTGAAGAATAATCTCAGTTTTTATACTTTTAACCCCTAAATCAGTGGTGTTTACACAGACCCACACATTTTAAACGATTAAAATGGGCCCAGCATTTGAAACAAAAAACGTGCTTAATGCTGTGGCAGACACTTCCTTAAAATGGATACGTAAGACTTTACAAAAGATATACAGAAGAGCTAGAAACAGATGAATATTTAAAATGTAAATCATGAGCTGTATTTCAATGATTCTTTCCTGGCTTCCCTTTCACTACAAAATTTATAATAAAAATCTTTTCCTTGACAGGCTTATAGATATTAAAGATGGTATTAACAGCTACTTTGCAAAATAAGAAAGTACATTAGTGAAAGAGCTTTTAATCTCTTGTTGCTGTTAAAATTTTAATCCTGTTCTGGAGAAGTGACATTCAAAAAGAGACAGAAGAAACAGCATAACAAGACACCACTTCTGAAGAAGCAGAGAGAGAATAGATGTGCTGATCAGCCACTCCTGTGCCCTTTGTCTGTTTGTTTCCACCTCTCAAGAGCTGAGAGTTTCTCAGCAGCCCTGGAAAAGGCATCAACTGAATTGCAAATTTAATTTTTTCAGGTGTTTCTCTTGATTTTCTCAACACAATGCAGATATTGTCATCAGTTTCATCTCTTGGTAAGTTCTCTCTGTCTGGCTTTGTCAATAAGGTCATAATATCATTTAGAAATAGGAGATGGCAATTTGACTTCTAGGAAGTTGTTTAATGCACCAATAGAATAAGTTCTATATTATTTCAATCCCTTAACACCTTTTCTCAAAAGGACAACTTGAACATCTTATTTCCACAAGAGCATCTCCATTAACTGGATCTACTTTGTTATACTGATGTAATTCCAATAATTTCCAAATGCTGCTAATAGTGTTTTCAAGTCACAAAATAAATAGGTACTTGAATTAAGTGCATCACAAGCAGCTCAGTTCTGAAGCAAGTCGGGTCCTGTGATAAACAGGAGACAGCAAGGAAGTGAGAGAGAAGAACATATCCTTTAGATGGTAGACCATGCTTATGCACTTGGCCACTTTTTCTTACAAAGCAGTGCAAATATGCAGTTTTTGTTCGTTTTACAGCAGTCTTCTAAGTAACTTTTAGAGGGTATAATAGCTCCTACTAGTTTACATGATTTGAAAGCAACTAGAAAATTTTATAAAATTTATAACAGGCTATTAAATACAAAACCAAAATATATTTAGGTCAAAGAGTATATAAACTGCCAATTGTTAATGGCTGGCAGATCCCACTGAGGAAATCACACTAAAAGCTTTCCTAGTTAATCTGGTTTTTCCCAGGCATGATCTAGTAGCCATTTAAAGCACGGGGCTTAATGGACAAATCTCTCTTCTGGTCAAGCTGCTCATTTGTTCGAGTGGGAAAAAATTATGCTGAAGTATTCTCAGGGCTTTTTTTCTTTTCTTCAAGAACTACAATCAAACCACCAGAAACAAACCCCATTGCGTTGTATAGATGGCAAACCAGAGACATTATTTTTCAGAAGCTGGTTAGAATGGGTAATAGGAAAATAAAAGCTCACCAGTTTCTTAAAACGTGGATCTCCTCCCTTAGCAGACATCAGATTGCCAGCATTCTACCTCACAGCACTTTTCTCCTACCAGGCTCAATTTTTATTTCATGTGCTCATTGGAGGAAAAATTGCCTATTTTTTCTCTATTTCTCTGCTCTCAATTAGGATTCCCACCCCACCAAACAAAAAGTACACAGACAGGGGGGCAGAGGTGGTGGTAGTGCTTACTTCACTTTTCAGTGGGTTTTGAGCAGTGAAAATTGTGCTGGTTATTCCAAAATGCAAACATTGACACTGAAGCTGTACAAGTTAATTCTCCTAAAACTACACGGCAGCAAGATTTACCTTGCCTTTCTCAGAAGTCCACAGCGCATACAAGTAAGTCATTGTGCACTGTGCTGTGCCCAGGCTGATCCACTGCAAAGACCAGCACAAACACAGCTCCCTTTCCAAGTGCCACTACCAACAGCAGCTCTGTCAACTCTGCAATTTTCCCCTTAGAAAATATTTTAAAAGTAAATAGTGCAGATGGCCTGAGTTGGCAAGTTCAGGGTTCCATCGGGTTGTCAGTAGATGACTAAATGATTCCTTCTTATTGCTTTGATAGGATTATTTTGGTGGTTTCGCACCCTAAAATGCAAACTGTGTATTCAAGTTACTCCCACAATTTAGCTCTTGGTTATTGTGATCTGCTTAATCAGCTGTTGCAGTATGGTTTATACAGTAGCCAGTAAAATGGGCATCTGGCTGGTAGAAAAGGCCATCATTAACAACAGAATAGACCCCAGGGACAGCTGACATTTTTCTGCACCACCAGAGTTGGTGAAAGGAATAATGGAATTCCTTTCCCTTTCAGAAAGGAAACTGTCACCACAATTTCTTCTCAAGTATACCCAGGCCCCACTGAGGCAATGAATTTGAGTTCTCCATGTTATGAAACCTTTTCAGGCAGAGTTCCTTTCTCATATAGATTTCACTATGACTACATTTAAGTTTCATTTTATTACTTGCTTCCACACAAATACCCTTTTCACCAAGTTACTGTTTCCCAGAAAGGCAAACTTAATTTTAAATATTCTCTTAAATACTTGTGGGTTTGGTTTTTTCCATCTAAGAGTAAAAGGAAAAATCAGAAGGAAGTTTAGCGAACTTAGATTTTGCTGTTATTTTTCTTGACAAGCATTTTATAAATTAAACTTATTCTACTTTCTCTACAAGGCTTGGCAGAACAATGACGAAAATGCAACAGCTCCAGATGCTGAAGGTGTTTTGAGCACACTCAATTGACCTGCTGAGTGTGCACAGCAAACCTGACAGCTCTGATGGGGAACTCGGTGCTGCACCACACACAGCAAGAGGTTTGCACGCCTGCTGCACTTCCTTTCTATGAGTCCCACAGTAAAAAACCCTGAAAGAGTGCTTTTGTTTCATGAAATGTTAGTTCAAATGTAGAACTGTATACTTCTTAAAGTGTTTTCATTGCACTCTTGGGATTTTGTTCTTCTCCTGCTCCATTCTAGCAGCTGTTTCTGGGGAGGTAAATTCTGTTGAAGTGACTAACTGACAATATCTTTTAGTAATAATTTCATTGTTTCGGTCAAATCTACGGCGTGGCTAAACATTAGTGATTATTTGCACAATCTTTATAATGAAAGTGTCCTCAGTGTGCTGGCTGACTTTGCTATGTGAGGCCCAATATACACATTAATCACATCGTTAATCTAGTTCTCATCTGACCTTGATTTAGCAAAACCACAATATTGCAAAGAAATTAGGTCCTGTGGAGATATTTTATCAGACTTAGAAATCTTTATTGCTGCCCACTTTTTCACTTTGCCAAAGGATTTAAAGGTTATTGAGTACTTTACTCATATTCTGCCTCTCACCACCTCCTCCTTTCCAGTTATGAGTTTCAGTCAAACACCACTTGTGAGGTTTTCCTTCTCCCTGAGAATTTCAAATTAACATTAGAAAAAATAGGTATTTTCATGAGGGTTTTTATTAAAAGACTCAGTTTCAGGCAAGCCAAATGGTAATAACACTATGACAGTGTAAGTCCACATGACCAGGTCGTAACCTGCTCCCACAAAATTCCCTTGGCATGTTTAATATTAATACCCAGACTCTCAAAATCTTGAAGCTTTCTATAGAAAGAACATGGGGAAGGGGAATTTGCTCATTAATTAGAATACAAACACAAACATTCAACTGTGCCCTAATCTTTCTCCCATGAATATTTATAGCCTAGCGACCATCAGTTCAAAAGGAAGGGAGAGATGGGACAGGTTCACATGGGACACAAGCTCTCCTGGACTGCGGACGGAGTTCTTAAAAGCCCTACATATAAAAGCCGCAAAGATAATAACTGATACTGGAGGGATTAGGTGTGGAGCAGAATAAGTGTTACTTAACCCCAAGTGTTTCAATTTAACCAAAATCCCCTCTCTCACAGTAGCTGAAGAAGCTATAGAGACTGGAGGAGCAGCTCCAGCACCTTTCTCCCATCGGAGCGATCTCTGTGCTCAGCCTCCACTAAGGATTTACATAACAGAGAGGAGCTGTTAAAATGCTCTAAAAATTGTTTCAAAGTAAGAGCTTTTTTGACCTTTCAGTGATAAATGTGAACTGAGAGATGCTAAGGTTCGCCCTATCATGACGATAATCCTCTTGGAAACCCGACCAGTATTCCTCCTTGCCTCGGGCAGGTGACAGTGGCAGCGATGACATGCGGTGTCACGCTATCAAAGTTGGACAACTTTAACTCAGCACTGGAGGGCAATCTTCAGGCTTGCATCACTATAGTGTAACCCCTGTATATTCCAAATGCTCCATTCCACAGTGGTTTATCCTTTACCTGAATGATCTGCCATCTACACACATAAAAGCTATTTTATGGGGGAGGATGCTAAAGCTGATATTGAAAAACAGACTAGGGAAAGATGCCCGCATAAAGACAAACCTGCAACAAAAGTTCTACCTGTTTACACACTGTTGTAATTTTTCCAAAGCAAATTATTTTAATATGGTAATTCTTTTCCACATTGTGCCTGGCATCTTGTCTCAAATGAACGGCACAGAGTTCAATAGCTCTTTGCTTTCTTTCTCTATAACTATTTAAGTTCTTGCTGGGGGGGGGGGCGG
>VZRL01003130.1:961797-1067391 GCA_013397895.1 Origma solitaria | reverse complement strand
AAAAAAAAAAAAAAAAAAGCCAACAACAAAAAAAATACATTTTCATATGGCAGCCTTAAGGTCCAGGTAAACCAGGTTCAGGTCCCCATGACTATTGGGCTTGATGGTCTTTAGCTCAGCATAAACTCAAATGAGGTGTGCTCAGAAGCCATGGGACAGGCTGCTCAAAAAGTGTGAGTGGAAAACGCTGTAAAAGTAGGAAGATGAACAAGAATAAAGCAAATTTGGGTGAAAAGGTCCAGATACTTCATGATGATGTGTCAGTCGAGACCGGTCACAGTAGATGATAGACCATATTAACATTTGTCCTTCTCTCACAACACCCAGAGTGGCCTCTGCCTTTCACTGTGGTGAAGAGCTGACCAAGGCAGGCTTCAGCCTGAGCTGCAGCCCCAGGTGAATGAGCCCAGGCTACAGCAAACCAAACACTCATTCAATTCAAAATCTGTTCCTGAGCAAACACTGCAGGTTTCAAAATTTCCAGTACTTACATATTTTTTTTAATGTACCTGCCTATGCTATTCTGCTTAGAGTAGAAAAAGCAATGCTGCTAAATAACAGCCACTGCTTCAGCCTGCTGCTTTCAGAATGTGCTCAGAAAAGAGAGGGCAAAGAGGCTTTTCAGCAGGCTGTCCTGGGCATGAAACTGGACCTACAGAAACCAGGAGGGGCAAAAGCAGCACTCTATACAGAGTCATTCAAATGCTGCTGCTATTATTTACATTTCTATTTAGCAATGTGTACACATCAAAGAACAAAATCATTTTTATTGTATCTACAAGCAAACACATTCCCCATTTCATTTTTACTGCATCTCTGGTACTTTTAACTTCTAATACATATTTACATGGGTAATTAAGCATGGTAGCTTAAAAGACATTTTAAAATGGTAATTATCAACTGGAATTATTCCCAGAAGTAATTTCTAAAATCTGGGGCACTGCATTTCACTAAGTTTCAGTAGTACTATATGGCTTCCTGCTTTTTCTTTTTCCTAGTTAAATGTAGATCACAAGACTATTTGATCCAGATGAAATGGCTATGATAAACACAAACTGTGGCTTTTCGCAGCTTATATAGCTTCTCTAGCAGTTTCAGAGACAAATCTGACAATGCAGCTAACACTGCAAATATCTAAGTGAGAGACTCCCTGCCGTTTGGAAAGGGAAAGCCAAGAAGCACAACACTTGCTCCAAGATAATGCAGCAGAGAACAGCGCAGCCATAAATAATTCTCAAATATCAGGAACTGAAATTCCCTTTTGCCTGCACATGAACAGCCTGTTCCATCTCTAAGACTGAACATAAGCTACTGGAGCCAACCCTTACATTCAAAACTCAGAGCAAAAGAAAAGTATTTTCTCTTGTTTCACCTACACATCCTGAAATAGTCAATCTCTTCTTCAATAACGTGTTTCAATAATCAAATTTCACTTAAAAGTCATGCTAGTTTTGTCCCAATGTTCTAATATTAATAATAAACCCAATTTAGAAGTTTCCCTGCAACGTGGGATGAAGGCACCACAGTTTAGCAAGCCAGCAATACCCAAAGCATGAGCCATATTTACAGCACTAGATTCATATGGCAGTCAGCAAACAGAAATAAGCGGACAGGTGGTTTCATTTTTTTGATGTGTCTTGGAAAAACCCTTTGCTGGTAGTGGCTAGCACTCCATGCCTCAATAAGATTCAGTGATGAAACCCAAAAGGACTAATTAAACTAGAATTTCTTGGTCGATGCTAGTCCTGTCATCCAGTCCTGTGAGTTTGTGATGCAAGATACTTCCAATTCCAGGATAAAAAGTGACTTCAGACAAGTCTGAAGATTTTACAGGTCCTAGAGTCAAGGTAAAGTCACAGAAGAAACAACAGAAATAAAGAAAAACAGGGAGACAAAGGCTTGGAGCTCTTCTGCGGTAGTTTCCTTCTTAACATTTCCTTGGCAAACACCAAGCAAAGCTTCTTATCACCCCAGAATCCTCCTACAAGCTGATATACTACCTCTTGCAAAGTTTTAGCCTTATCTATTAAAACTTCGTTTGCTTTCTTAGGGCAAATGAGGATTTTCAGAGTGGAAAAGTACACCTCATCTTAATTACAGGTATCACAGTCTTTTACTATCGGAAAATAATTCCCATTTTAATGAGACTCTCCTGAGAAATAACCAGTTTGCATCTCTATAGTTTGGGGTAGCCCTCTGATATTTCATCTTTCATCATCGTATAGGACAACTTTTCTTCATGCTGTGAACTTCCTTTCACATCCAAATGTTTTTTATTAAAAAAAAATCTTTTCCTTTTTCCCATAGACATGCATTATAAAACAGTCTTTAACTGCATAAACATATTTCTATTTTTAAAAAAATGCCATGGCAGTAAATGGTTTAGATTAAAAATAAGAGATTCAGCTATTGCTTAAGCCATCATAATTTTGTAACATCCTAAATTCTAGTGCTTGACTCAACCATCTCATTAATATTCTTATGTATGCAAGACCACTATGTCTTTACTTGAAACTTGATAAATACATCTTTCTGGCAATTTATCAATAATTATAAGTCAATCACTAAAAAATTGCATAAGCATATAAATCAATCTCCTAGTAATTTCTAACTTCATAACAATGCGAAGTGGCTAAAGATCATGTTACTCAAAAATTATTCACTTTTATCCCCAGATCTTTTCACATTTGAAGGTTGGGCAGAGACAACCAACTATCAGCTTTCTCTCAAGACTACTTTTTCCTTCATACTGATGGGAACCTGTGAAGAATATCTCTAGAAGAATGTGGCCCCAGCTGTATTAGGAAAAGTACCAAAGCCAAGAGGAATCTCCTATGAAACTTCCAAAATATGTTCGGTTTACACTGTTCCCATGTGAAACATCATCAGTGTCCCATGCACGGATTTCTCCCAGAAGCCCATCCTCCTGCCAATCTTTCCCAAAATACTCTATTACTACTTACAACCAGAGGTTAAAAAAAAAAAAAAGTGACAAACATTTTGTTTAAGAATGCACATTTATAGATGTATCTCTGCACACTGTCTCCTTTCTCCCCATTCCACTCCAGTTGTTAATTTTTTTTTTGTTATGAGTTTTCCAAGAAAATACTGTAAGTTTATATACCCTAACTTTAATTGGTCACTAGGCACAACCATCATAACAAACCATCCTTGAAAATCTGCCTTAGAGACTTACACTCTGCAGCCACAGGGATGAAGAATTTCCTCTACAGAGTTCCCACAAGGCAGGATTTATACCTAAGCATCTGCTTTTGTTATCACAGCTTTCTGTATGAAACACATTTCTATCTGAACACTGGTACCTCTGCTATTTCAAAGTAATTGACAGCTGGATGGTTCACTGTTTCTATGGTTAAATTATATTTACCAAAAAAAAGAAGCGTGATCCACTTAGAATAGGTCTTGCACTTTCTGAGTGCCATCATGATGGATTCATGCCTTTTTCCCCAGGACACTTTGAGTATATTATGGCATACTACATACTAGAAGGATTTATATATATATATATATATAAAATTAACTGATTGTTAATTATTTTTGCTCTTTCATCAGGCTGTTTTGTTGGTCGCTTTTCCAGATGAATCATTTAATTCACATATTGATGAGATGAAACAGATTTTAAGCAGCATTAAAATGCCCCCTTAGTTCTGTGCCTTGTGAGTTACCATGAGTGTGAATACCAACTACCAGGAGCCTACACTGAGACTAGAGCCTGGTCCAAGGCAGGTATTTTAATGCATTTTTCACTGCAGGTTCAATTCCTTTCCACATTTTCTTGATGTCAAAAACGTATTACAACAAGTGTCTCAATATTAAATAGTTCTAAAAGAACAGAAAAAGATCTGATTAGATGTTCCTTAATATACCCCATGTTTGTGACATAAATGCTTTAAAGCTTCAGTCTCAAAATTCAGCAGGTAGAAACATCTTTTGCAATTATCTCTAAAAATCAATAGGAACAATTACCTTATGTTATTTTAAGATATCAGGCAAGTAGATACACCAAAAGGTTGTATGTATCCTTGAGGTCAGAGCCTTAAAGGACACCTGAAAAACCACAACAGGAAATTTCTGTAGATGCATTCATTTATATTTTGCCGTGGGCAAAGGAGCTGTGCAGTTTTTCTAACAAATCAATGCAAGCCAAATCAAAATTAGCAAATTGTCTGATTTGACAAAACCAAGTTGAACAGTCGCCTTCAGGAGCAGAGAGCTAGCAAAGCTAATAATGCAATTTACTCTGCTACTAACAATCAGTTGTGGCATAGTGGTAGGACTCGATCTTAGAGGTCTTTCCAACCTAAATGATTTTATGATTCTACAATGTACAAGGTTTGCTTAAAAAAAAAAAAATAAATTTTAGAAACACTTTCAAGTCTCTGTCTTGCAGCACACTCTCCTCATTCCTACTGGGATCACATTGACTAACGTGGAAGTTCCTGAAATTTCTTGTTGTTCCTTGCTGAGCCCTAGAGGCCTCTGGTCGGGCAGAGAGAGGAAAGTTCATCACACAAAGCGAGAGGAAACCCCAAGCAGAAAGCTCTGCACTGAACGATGTCTGTGCCCTTCTGCTGTGAGAGCAGGAGCAATACCTTCAGCCCAGCAAAAACCAGGCACTTCCCAGGCCACAGCCTTCCCAGCCACCTCTCCCTGTGGAAATCAGCAGCACAACTGCGTCCCCAGAGAGGGTACCACGGCTGAGCTGGTGTCACCACTGGCGGCAGGACTAGAGGAGCCCCTGGCTGGGGACAGAGCAGAGAATCTGGGTGGGGTAAGACTCCTTATTTACAGCCCTGGATGATTTGTCACAGAGTCAATTAAACATCTGTATTTCAACACTGCACGAGTTTCAAAAAATTTCACAGATCTACCTGTCAAGGAGATATGGTCTACGGAGGAGACAAGAACTCTGTGGGATTCTACCACCTCATTTCCACAGCTAGTGGTGTCTTCTTGGACAGAAAGAGGAGTTTGGGGGCGGGTTTTTCTGGGTTTTTGGTTGGGGTTTTTTGGGGGGTTTTTTTGTTGGTTTGGTTTTTTGGGGTTTGACTGTTTGTTCGTTTTAGTTTGGTTGGTTGGTTTCGCTTGTTTTTTGTCATTTTTTGGTTGGTTGGTATAATTTTGGGGTATTGGGGTTTTTTTGTGATTGGTTGGTTGTTTTTTAACTGGACCATTAAGTAAGCTCTATTTTTTTTAAAGCAATTCCAGCAGCTCACAGAGCAATTCACCTGGAGCTGAGTGCGACCATTTGCCTGGAGCTGCAAGATCAGGAAAACCATTGGTGTGACCTTGATACCATTTCTCCTTGAAGCAGTGTTAAAAGGCACTGAGATTTCTCCCCTCAGACTACTCCCTTTTGTGCAGAAACTCTCCGTCGTGGGAAGCTACCTTGCTCCTGATCTGGATTCCTAAAGCAGCTGAGGGCACAGAAATACAAGCACAGCAGCCTCAGGGGAGTCCTACGGAGCAGAAAACATGATGAAGCTTTCCATGTTTCATTCTGTAACAGAGCAGCTGCAAAAGCAGAGGAGAGACTACTGCTGTATGTCATTCAGAAATAATATCCTCCAGCCTGCTTTGTGAAAAGGTATAATGCATATATGCTTCTTGAATTATAACAATCTCTTTTTCAGTTTGAAGTTTGCTGTGAATCCACAGTGGAGTTTCTACATCACCCACCACACCTTCCCTGCACAGGCTATAGATGTGGCACATGCATATAATAAGTTATATTTAATAGATCATAAGCAATGCTATTTTTGTTTTAAAATGTACTGCATGCCGTTCTCCATCTCCTTTCCTGACTTTTCACTTACAGATATGATTTCTGATATTTATATTCATATTTAAGATAATGCAAGTGTCAGGCACAAATACATTACACCTGGATTTGACTGGCTAAGCTGTGGACCAGATTATTGTTTCTTTGATTAAAAGAAAGATGAATATATGCACCAGAATAACCTATTCATTTCTTACAATTCCATATCACCACGGCTTTTCTTCAACCTGTCAGATCAAGTGCACATTAAATATTAGCAGATTTAAATCTAACATGTTAGGAGTTTCTTTTTATGCTCTTTTTTAGTAGATTTTGCTCCAGATCATTACACACATCAACACAATAAACTGTGAGATATATTGCTATATATGGTGAACATATTCTCCCCGACACAGAATGATAATCTATTCTCAGGATTAAAAGCTCTTAGATAATAGAATATAATATAGAGGCACTGATTTATTTTCTTTCTAAACACCTCCCCCAAGATGTGCTACAAGCCCCCACCCTAAGAAACACTCAAATTGTGAAAGATCAGATGGTCTTCTCAACACCTTTGCAGGTTTTCCCTTGCCAAGTTCAGTTAAAATTTTTATTTTGTTGCTTATTGGCATTTCAGACCTCATAAAAATGCAGTTAAGCAGGAAAAAGACTCAGACTTATCTACCAATAATAGCTGGGTCATCAAACTAGGTTACACAGGCGAGGTTCTTTTTTGATACGTTGCTGGAACAGCATTGAGAGATAGAATCATAAAGCTGGGAGGGAAGGAAACCCCAACCCTAAAAAGACTGCGCTGGATTCTGCTTTGGCATAACCAGAGCATATCAGTACAGCAACTTTGATCAAATAAGTGTTTTAACTACAGAATGAAAGAAATAAAAGCTGTTTTTCAGTTCATATAGAGAGGCAAAAATCAGTGGACTCTGCTCTGACACACACGTGTGGCAAGAGACTTATCCCCCCAGCCCTCTGCTCTCCCCCACAAGTCCAGCCCAAAGGCAGGGACAATTGACCTACACCTCAATCAGCTCCAGGACCATAATATTCCCAGTCAAGGATATTTGAGTAAACTGGCTAAGGAAATGCAGTGATTCAGCAACTGATTCCCAACCAGATTTTTTAGCCCTCTCCAGGGATGTGGCACAAACTAAATATTTGAGAGCACTGTGATAACAGTTTTTATTTTTCTGTGTGCAACATTAGAGCGATGAGCTAGCAGATGTCTGAGTATGTTTTACTCTCAGTGCACTAAAGCATTTTGCTTAGGACTGAATTCCAGCTGCAGAATTCAAAACAGACTTAAGATTTCGGGTAATCAGAGTGGAGTTATAAAGCAACCACCCCAACAATCCCCAGTTCTATGTATGGTTCTGTGTACAAGCCTGCCCTTCCTGATACCTGGTCATCACTCATTAAATCATTCAGATGTACACAAATTACACTACTGCATAACAAAAATATCCCCGTACTGAACAAAACCAAGCTGACACAACATAAACAGCAACCTGTCCTCAGGTCCCGTTCAGTCCATACCATTGTGGCAGGGGATGGACGCTCTGCTTCTCTCTTGGCATGTCTTTTCACTCACCATAACAAAAGAAATTACTTTCTCAAAATGGAGCCAAAGTTTCAAAGTCAGAAGTATCTGATGCCAGGATCTTGACCTGGCCAGGTACAAAGCACTGTTCTTAAATCAAGGGGGGGTCTAGCTCTTGGTTTGTGGCTCATGTCCATCCCTGTTATTCTCAGCCATGCCACTAACACATCGCCAGATTCACAAAAGGGATCATTTCAACACACATGCTAGAAAATAGCTGGCAGAGCACTGCTGATGCTGCAGTAACTGGAAAATGTTCTCTATTCCTCAGCTGCAGAATAATGTTATTTTTAGACAGAAATAAATCCAGCCGTCGCTGAAAATGGAATCTCTGAAAAACGCTGAACCTCTGGTTTGTTTTATTAAATCCAGTCCAATAGGAAGTCATGCATTATGATGCAGATTTCCTACAAAATACCTCTGTGCAGAAGCAATGAGTAATGAATCTCTGCTCTTATTCTCGATGTGCAGCTCTGGCACAATATTCATGATTGCTGATTGCTTATTCATCTGATTTTTAAGATGGAATTGTAGGATCGCAGCCTGGCATCCCTTCTGAGCACAAAAGCAGAGAGATTTCAATAGGCTTTCAAAGCCAGAGGAATTTCTCCCCCGAGAAAGAGGCCTTACTCTTACTGTGTTTAAACCTTGCTTTGCAGACAAACAGCAACATCTGTTACTGATATATAAAAAACACATACAAACCAAAAATTTATTCTTCATTTACCTGATATTTTAACAGTCTTATTATTAGCTGAAATTAGCACAGAAGGAAAAGCAAGAAAAGAATTGGGCATGTAAAAACGTTTACCTTTTTGGTGTTAACTCGCCCTGCACCTCTGAGTCCTTCAGCCAGGGGTTTCATTCTGACCTCAGTGTGGTTGCAGAGCTGCCACCATCACTAGCCCTTGGCTGAGGGAATAAGATGCTCATGCGATAGTTTTTTCTTTCTCACTCTGGGACCAGTTCAGGGCAGGGTTTTTTTAATATGGGTTTGCTAACATTTTTATATTTATTTTTTCAACATCAATTTGCAGCTTCCCATTACATCCAGATTTATTACATGACACACTTCCTGGATGTTGTGAGCTATTGCTTTGTTCTTAAAGCCAATTTTGCCCAGCTCAGGGGGGTTGCATCTCTTTGCATGACCACAGCCAAATCACTTACAGACCCCATGGCACCTTATGCCTGTGCATCTCCGTGTGCCTCCTGCATCTCCACTTCCCTCCACCTTCATTACCAGACCTGGATTTCTCTATATTATGTCCTCTGTGAGCCCCAAATGTGACAGAACCACGGTGGCACCATATGAGGGCTACAGTCTTGCATCATTTGTCCTGCCTCCTCTCAGGTGGGGGACACAGGTTATACCAGGAGGGAGAAAGCACAGGAAAAACAAGGATGGGAAGCAACTCACAGTACAGTTTTCCAAGGCCAATGCCTTCAAGCCATTTCACATAACACAAACACGGTACACATGGAACTACAGATCAGTTTGCCACAGTGCCAACAACACCGATGGGGTCACATGGCATTTTTGTGCTTGCATTTAATTAAATCAGGATTTCATTGCCAAACTCTCGTTTCGTGTACAACAATATAACCAATAAGCAGATCTGCTTTAATCTTTCAAATCAAAACAACAGCCTTGGTACTTCAGTATAATTTTGTCCACAAAGTACCTCTCTGGCAGTACTGTGGACTGAATTTTTGACTGGCACAAAGTCAAAATTTATCCACTGTAAGAAAAGCTCTCCATAAAGCAAGATTATTTTATTATGCATTCAGTGAGATGAGTATAGCATATTTCACTAGTAGAGATTTTAGTATTTGAACAACAAGGGGAGGAGCGAACAGCAACACACTCCATTGCACACAGGCCTTGCGGCTGTTCAGCGTCTCATTTATCAGTGATGCTCAGATGATTTCCAGCAGTGTGACACAGACTCCCCTCTCCGTGTAACGCATCTGTATTCCAGTGTACTATACATATTTAAAATGTGCAATTCAGATGAGGCACCTTTGTTAGAGATAACTATAGATAAATGAGACAAAGAAGCAGCTACAGAGGGAGGAAGTTTCTGCACCTTCACAATTTGTGACAAAGAACCTTCAGTAACAAAAGCAAAACTTCCACTTTAAAACTTGAGAACCAGCATAGAAGTAGGAGTAACTGTGATAGAATTGAAACAGAGTTGATAAAGATTAGTGGTGTAGTTAAGAAAACTGAAGCTCCTTTCAATCGAGAAAAGACTGTAGTGACATATCTGCCATATTTTCTAGCGATGAAATAATGCACACTCCCTTCCTGCATACTAAATGGAATGCAGAGATGTGAGTAGACCTAGGTAAATCTCATTCTTTCACAAGGGTGTTGTGGCTTTTTAGGCAGTATTTTTATTATTTCTACCCAGTCGTTCCTACATTTTGCCATCTTTCTCCTGCTCTTGGTTCCAGAAACAATTTTAGAGGCCAGTAAAACTCCACTTGCCCCAATGCCGCAGTGCTCCATTGAACACCAGCCTCAGTGAGAATCAAGCAAGAGCCTAAATTGACATCATTAACTTCCCAACTGAATCTTTTAAGGTGCAGTTGATAGTGCAGCACAGTTTGAACAGCAAAAAGGTTAATGAGACATCTCTAATTCACATCCACACACCAACCTGGAAGTTGCATGCTCCAATACTGCCCACATTCTCATTTTTAGCCCACTTAAGCTTTATAGACAACCTTATATGATAGTCCATTACACTCCATGCAGGATATATTCAGGGACAGCGCAGTATTTTGGACTATGATGTACAATCTTTTGAATTTGAGGACAGTAAAAGGTATCATAATCTCATTTAATCTTCAGTTGCGCACCAGCTGAAGAAGGTAGCAATGTTTAAGTCTTCTTTGCATCTTATTTTCCATTGTGATAGAGCAGGATATAGTGCTGGAGTATCTTTCACACATACTGCTACAGGTTGTACTAATGCAGACCCCAAAATCTGTTAGGCTTCTCAGTTTGTCGGGATTTTTTGCCCTTGGGATAGATCCGCCCCTTCCAGGTCAGCCTGAGAAGTTGAAGTCTGAGCAAGTGGGACTCAAAATTCAACCTAATTGGAAAGCGAACTCATAGAACACTTGGCTTTTAATGATGGGCAGCTTTCAGATTTAACCCAGTTTTTACCTTGTGTGCCTTGTACATACAGAGGTCACAGAAGTTGTCAGAGAAGGAGCTCCCAGGTCTGTTCTCAAAGAAGGCATGGTTGCACTGCTGTCCCCTTCCCCCAACCTCTTCTAGCTCGAAGAGCTGATGTTCTTGATATCCTAATATCCTCTGATATCCTAACGATACCCAGACCATGTTTAAATCTCACCATTTAAAACCATCCTGATGGGCGAATCCGACCCTGCGCTGCTCCCGGCCCCAGTGTGGGGACACCCCTCTGGCCCTGCCACCACAGTTCGTCACCCACCCACAGTGTGGGATACCACAGGGGGACAGCTCTAAGGGTGTCTAAGGACACCTCACACAGCACAACAGCGCCAGAATTCTCCCATGCCTTTGGGATAGGGCAGACCCGCAAGCCAGGCAGAGCAGAAGGCTGCTGAAATGTGAAAAAGAGCATCCCTGCTAAGCAGGGCTGGCTGAAGATGGGCAGTGCCTCTGACACCAGAAATGCTGCTGGGTCTGAGCTAAACCTATCGAACAATTATGTTCAATGGTGTATGGAAAGGTTATTAGCAGCTGTGAGGGTTGAAATGTCACACAGTTCATAGGATGACATCTAGAGCGTCTCCACCCCGGCCTCCCGAGCTCACCAAATCACCCTGCTGCAATTCACTGGAATACTAATAAGTATTTCAAAACAAATTACAGGTTTCACGTCCATGCAAAACCAATGTTAAGTTACGAGGAGTTCTCTGTGTGTATGCACGAGAAGTGAAATAAAAATGTTCAGAATTTTAGACTGCTGGAAGTGTAATACAGGTTTGCTCACATAAAATCAAGAAAAGAGGGTCAAAGTATATATTAAATCATCATCACCAATTAAAAATGAGACAATTCTGATAGGTCTGATTTGTATTCTAAGTGTATTTTGCACAATTACTCATGCCTTTCAAAAGACATAATGAGAAAAATTACTGACAAAGAAGAAAATGCACCAAATGTAAATGAAATTATCTTCACCTAATTAATCAGTCATTCCCAGACAAGAAAAATATCTAAATAAATTCATACTCTGCTTTCACCTTAATTATTATTTCCCATTGAGTTTCAGGGTCCCAACAAAAACCACTATCAGAAGCATTGAAGATTACTTGAATGCTATTCAGCTAAGAAAGAGCATCCAAATAAGAAGGGGAAAACTAATCTTCACTACAAGAGGTAACTGATTTGAAAGTGTGATAAATCCTAATTGAAAGACACTACATGTGTTATAAACCACGGCATTTGTATTGTTTTAAAAATCAGCTTCAGGTCTAAGTGCAAAAGAAGTCAGCGGAGTGAATGACTGATTTCAGCTGTGTTTGGGGGCAGAACTTCAGCAAATGCTCATTGCTTTTCTGAGCCTCTCGCACTCTGTGGTGCAGGACATGGGACCTCTGCACGTTCTTATGCATCCTCCAGTGGGGTACCTTAAAAACCTTCAAAAGCAATGTAAAAGGGGAGGACAGGCAGCAGCTGCCAGTCCCCTTTTCTTCTGCATTTCAATTCTACTCTCTGACACAAAGTAAAGCATTCAGAAAGGTTCTAGGCAGTCCAGGGTCTTTCCAGGAAGTTTCAGAAGATGGTGACCTATTTGAGACGTAGCCTTGTGGTCCACTTAATCCTCCTTTAGAGATATGCATGGACTCATCATTGCATACTACATTCACATATTTTTGTCAATGGAGATCAAAAGTGTTTCAATAAAGTGTTTGAAGAAAGTGTTTCTTCAATTTCAAATCAGTTTTGGAAGCTTCAGGTAATTAACCAGGTTAATTGTATGATTGCAAGGAAACATTTGATACAATACATGCCAATGCATAATATGTTTTGTTATTAACAGCTGCAGCTGTAAAAAAAAAAAAACCAAACGTATTTTTGTTAAGAAAGGTAAAAATCTTGTGGGCTATACAAGTTCCAGGTGCTGGTCTGTCTTCCAATGGAAGAATACACTTACCACTGTTGCAGACAATAGCTGTCCTGTTCTTCCTTTCTTTGTAAATGCCAGAAATAGTTGCATCACTTTTTTTTTAACCTCTGAAGTAATTAAGTGCAATATCATCGGTTGCCTTAAAACCCCTTTAAAATTCTGAGAAATTTGCAGCAACAGACCAGAATTGGGGTGCTAAGTTTGCAGCCACCTCTGTGCCAGAGCCGTCCCGTCTGATCCGCTTGCAAATCCCCTCTCACATCACATCTCGTGGTGCCTGTAGCCCTCCATCTCAAGGCAAACTGCAGCAGAAGTTCATTATCACACTACACCAGACTGAAAACTGCTGCTCTTCAGGACCTCATTCATGAGCTAAGCAGACATCCCTGCCTCAGGGTCAGAAACATCCATCAAAACGATGGAGCAAATGGCTGGGGACAGCGACAGCATCTGTTGTCAGGTCTGATCCTCATCCCCTCCCCTGTCTCTCAGAGCCTGGATTCTCCAGTGGGGCTTAGGATAAACCAGAAAATATCTTTGTGTCTACAACATCACAGCAAAGTCACCAATTTCCAAAAGCGCTGTTTGCTTTTGTCGGCACAATTAGAACCAAACCACTGACATTTATATTCATGCCCTTCTCCATTTTTCCAGTATTACACCAAAGCAAATAAAATATTTGAGATGACTCCTAGACACTGACCACTAGAAAGCAGGTCTCTAAAATAATGCTCCATTTAAATAAATACTAGAGAACGCACATTGAAATAACTTCATCTGACAGTAGGAGGGAACAGTAAAAAACTTCAGAGGGACAATAACTGAAGGTAGGCATATGTGCTTTGAAATTATACACTTTCAAACATTGTGATCAAGAACATGCAGTGACAAGGAAATGAAATGTTATTTCATTTTGGAGATCAAATATTCTAAGATGAGGTGACTTGAGCACCTTAATTAACTAGCTAATTACTTGAAATTTACTTGGAAAGGCACACCAGCTTGCTGCCAGAAGCAGCACATGGTGATCTTCTCCTAGACTTCAGCCTAGCATTTAATATTCATTTTAGCCCTAACTAGAATTGGAGGAAAGTTTTATCTGAATATGGTTGAAAAACAGTTGTTCTGTTACTGAGAAATAAAATAGAAGAATAAGCATTAATATACTAGAGCAAGGAATTTGCGGATTTATTAAGGTTTAGCCTTTGGCATAAAGATTCTAGTGTATTTTCCTTAGGGAGGCAGAACTACCCATCTTAACATCAGACACACCTGATTTTGTGGGGGGAAAAAAGGACTGCAGATGATTTATACAGCTCAGAAAACCTGAATTTTGCTGATTGCAAGTTGTTAAAGACTCATTCCCCTCAAAGAACACTAAGGTCTCTTGCAAAGCTTGAAATACAGTTATGTGAATTTTTATATGCTTCTATATATAAAGACTGTATTTTTCAGGGAAAAAAAAAAGCCTTTGATTTTATCAAAAAATAGTTTCTGAATTTGTACAATTGCTTTGGAGGAAATATTTCCCAATAATTTCTCCTGGTTCAACTAATTTCAATAGTTGTTTCCCCTCAAGGCAACAAATTTATGGGGTTTTGCCTGCAGATAACAATACAGGATGCATGAGATTTAACTTTCCCAAATAGAAGACATTTATACCATTGAAAGTTCTCATTTTTAAATCATTCAGCTAAGAGGCCAATTCCATTGGTAACCTTGCATGTGTGCTGGGACGCCTCCATTTTGCTCTGTTATCTCTGATTCTGCTGAAAGCATCGTCAGAGGGGAAAAAACTTCTGATTGTGTCCAGCTGCTTGTCTGCAACACCACCTCTAGTTACATGCAAGGAACCTCTGAAGTCATGAGACTGACTGAGAAAAGTATTTTAGAACATACAAATCTTCTTTAAAAGTATCTTTCCAGGGTACAGAATGTCCCCTTTTTGGACTAATTTCCTGTTTCTTCTGACTTGTAGGAAAATACCACCTAGTAAAGATGTTTATGATGGCAGAAAGATTGCCCAGTGGTTCCTTGCTGCTTAATGGGTGGCAACTGCCTCAGAGGTCTGCGTTTTGCCAAAAGAATAAAGGACAGATCTACTGAAAAACCTAATTCAACAATTTTATGAAGAGTTGGTCTGGCCCCCTTCTCCAGTAATTTGTTTTGGCCAAGGCTGAATATCAGATTCCAGCTTAATCTTAATAAAACAGGATTGAATCAATATTTTTTTTAATGCCTGAGTGAAATGAAAAATCATGAATTGGGACTAAAATATTCATAGCGCATCATGATACAGTAGCAAGAGGTGAATTCCATGTTGTGTAAACTTTAGCAATTTTATCAAGTGCAAGTCAGTATTCAGAGAATGAAACAATAACATAAACATTGAGTAAAAAGAAATATTCCAGCCTACTAGATGTTTTAAAGTATGTAATATCTACCAGCCACAAAAACCTCACAGAATACCAACAGACCACACAGCAGTGGGAGATCAAACACAGATACATGACAGAAGGAAACTTCCAGAGAAGGGTAATTTCAGCAACCTCTCTCTCAAATATATATTTGAGATGTATTGCTTTCTTAATGTATGCTATTCAGTCCAGTCCTTCATTTTCCAATTTTCAGCCTTTCATACTTTATCTCAGAATTAATTTTTTATCTTCTAAAAGTATCTTTAACACTGGCCAGTGCTGCTTGCACAGTCTCCCTCTCACTGAAGCTGCAAGGGATGAAGAAGTTCATTCAATATGCAAGAGATAGAACATACTTTTTTTTTTTAATTAAAGCTAAGTCACAGTAAGTGACTCTTTTCTAAGAGCCTGATAAATACACCTGTGAGTAGCAAGGTGAATCTTTGCTGTTCCGGTTTTATAGAAGATACTTTTACATGAAACAGGATTGACGGGAAAAGGGCAGTAAATGATTACACAAAACCATTCTACAAACTATAAGTAATAATAAATTATTGGTAGGATGCTATTTTTAGCAGTAGAAATAAAGCTTTGGTTTAAATAACTATAAACATAAAGTACTAAGAAAGCCCTAAGTTTAAGCTTCAAACTTCACCAGTGGTTTTATTTAATATCCTAACTCTTATTCAACTCCTTTGAATTAATAAAGCTCTTAATTAGCAGAACCAGTACATGATTTTACTCAGGGTGATCTACCCACTGTATGTGCCAGGCAAGAAGGACCACCCCACAGGCCAGGGGCAGCATTTCCTGATGCTGACAGGTCACATTTTAAGGAAATCTCATCTCCTCCCACCCTCCCTGCACCTGCAGCAATAGCTCAGACTGCCTGCACCATCCCACCCACAAATTCTGTTCACAGCCCTCCCATTAAATATGTGTAAGTTCTCCTATAATTACTCCTGGTTTTATTTGGTCTTACAGAAGGTCTTTTGTCCATTTATTTCAGTTTCATTGGAATTCCCATTTCCACTCTTAGCATGAACATTATGTACTATTACATTAAAAATTACTTTAATACTTTGTTTGGATTTGATAATTCAAAAATTTAGTTCACCTCCTAATTCTGAAATCTTGAGAGTCACAAAACACAAGTAAAACCAATCCATGAAAATGTTCTGGAAAAGGACCCCACAAAAATTGCCCCACAAAAATTCAACAGCAGTTTAAGAACACATTTTTTTAGTGCCTTTTTTTTCCCTCCCCAAAATCCTGAAAATTTTCTAGCAGGATGTTTTCACATCCTTAATAGCCTAATGTTGGTTTTCAGATTTCTCCCCCACCGCACTATTATCTACTTGTTTGTATGAACTAAAATTATTATTTCCTCAGAATGCTGCACAGGAAAAACTCAAGACAAGACAGCTGCTATTTTTACTTCAACAAGATTGTACAAAAACACTGCAAGTTAGAAAAATTACTCAAAATGGTAATGCAGAGTCAGTGGGGAACCAGCTCACTTCATTAAACATCTGCATCAGAAGTCTCAAACTCACAGAACTTAAATTGGTTTACTGTAATCCATAATATTTACTGTAGCACCAAATGTATTCCCCAGGATACAGGAAGACAGCAGGAGTATAGAATTAGAAACTCAAAAGTGGAAGTGAAGAGTTTCCTAGGAAGAAAGCCACCAATTTACAGATCAAGACAATTGTGTGCAAGCATATGGAGTAACAAGATCCCTTAAATTATTTCCACTAAATACTTGAAATAACTGGTTTTTCCCTCTCTACCCATAAAAACTCTGAACTCTGTGTTACTATAGACCAGCCAGTTGCAGAGGACAAAATATTAAGTTCAGGAGAAACCTCACACCAGTGAAGTTTAAGACTGAACACTAAGTTTAAGTGTATCACATACACACTCTTCTTGCTGGTCCATAGCTTTGGTTGGGACCATTACTCGGTGTTAGAAACTTTTCCACTTTCTTAAGACCAGCACTTGCTAATGGATTTCCTATAACTCAGAGGTGTAGAACTTCACAGAGATCCTCACACGTTGCTTATCAGAAAGCACAGAGATAAGAAGTCTTGGGAATTTTCTCCTCTTCCAGGTCACCAGCTGCTGTAGCAGTGCCAGGGTGCAGACACTGAGCCAGGTTCAGCTCAGCACACAGCAAACACCTCCCCTAAGGAGTACTTCCATTCCATCTGTGGCAGGACATCCTCCCCCTCTCCCTCTCCCTCATGGCTGGTGCACAGATAACCCAGGCTGGGCCAAAAGCCGAGCGAGAGGTTATCTCTTGATGCCCGAGAGTCTGGAGCATCCAACCCAGAATCCACAGCTTGGTATGGAGAGCGGATGTGGAAGGAGATGAAAGAAATAAGTACATGGCCAAAAGACACACTTTTACACTCTAAAAGACACACAAATCATCACAGAGGCAGAAGCCTCCTACACACACTCTGGAAACATGCAACGGCTTCTCCCCGGAGCCTGGACCCAGGCTCTGCTGGTTACTTTCCTGGGAATGGAGTGAAAGGATTCTGAGGTATACTTCACCACCAAATTGACATTGTTAAGATACGTTGGTTCCTAAGATACATTATTTTTTGCTAGCTGCAATAAGAGGTACCTTTTCACACACTGAATTTTGTCTACTAGTAGTTTCTTTTTATTCCTATGTAGTATGCAGCTTTGTCCCAAGTCTTATGTCTGTTATTGTGTGTCTAATAAACGATAATTTATGTCATATTAGACTTAACTGGCCATTATTAAAGAACTTGCAAACGAGACTGGGTTTTGGGGTGCCGCCCCAATAAGAGCTACTGCCTGCTGCCAAAAGCTTAGGCAAGAGGCAGAGATTTATCTAAGCTCCTGTCTCCATTTGTAAACAGCATCCAAAGACAAACATGGATTCTGTTACCAAGCCACAACATTTTTCCAATATTTCCCCCAGCAGCTCAATAGTTGAATCATCCTTTCCTTTCAGACAAACGTTACAGCTGAGCAGACAGAGCTGAACAAAGTGCCTGCCTCCGTGCACAGGCAGTTTCCCCAAAATCCAAAGGACATGGATCTCATCTCACATTCTCTTGCCTTAACTGACACACAGTGCTTGAAACATAAAGAAACTTGTAATGTGAAAATCTGTTGCAGAGATAAATTAGCTACCTGCCTTCTCAGTAAAACACAAGTGTTTAAGGCAGATAGCAAGAAGCAGCTCCATCAGGGAAGAGCAGATTATTAAGTGATGCTATAATTTATCCTTAATTAATTAGTTTAGGCATCTGCAACTTAATTTTGCTTGAAACCCAAGGAAGCATCCTCACTGGGCATAAATATCCTCAATTCAGTTACCACCTATGTATTACCACAATACACCTGTACAATAACATTCATCTACTTTACACACTCAAAGTGAGGGACCATAAGACAAATGTTATTTTCAAGGTTTGCCACTTACACATCAGAACAGTGATGACACAGCATTACCATCCTAGCACACTAAGCACAAAGAGAAGAAATCTAGTGATATTTCAAAGCTATTTTGGATGTCAAATGAAGTCATAGAACAAAGATCTTAAGAAAAGAACTTGTAAAATCCTGTAAGTAGGGAAAAGCAATTGGCCAGAAAAGAGGGAACAACTGAGGCAGAGGCATTAAAAAGTGATGAAGCAGAAAAGAGATTCCAATGAAAAATGTGTCTTCGTACTCCTTTATACTGGCCCATTTATCACATCTGGACACATGACACATGATTGCAATGTAGCACACAAATTAAAATGCATTGATTTTTACCAAATATTTGTCTTAGTGAAATCTATTGCAATTACTTTAAGTATCCTTTTCCAATACAAATTAATCTAAGAATACACAGGCTGGCTGCAGCGGCAAGACAATTACAGTGCTTATCCTGTATGAGATGATAGATCTTTGTGATGACCTTGAATTTTGTCCTTTAGAAAAAAATCATTAAGTCTGCAGATATTTGCTTGTATTGGGTTTTTGGGGTTTTTTTTTGCATTATCACATCCAAAACAATCTCACCTTTATTTCCATGTTGGGTGCATATGAGTGTCTCCATGCCTACTTTTTGGCTTTCAACCATTACTCTAAACCAACATCACTACAGCCACAATTTTTGGCCCTAAAAGTTTGATTGCCTTGATTGTTTTGGGATTAAGAGCCTTTCCTAAGCAGCCTTTCCACACCATCAGTTCTGGTTACACAGAACACAAAACTTCGAAACAACATCCTTACAGGGACATACCAGCACAATTCAAACTTTACTCAACACATGTGGATGCTGTTACTGGTCCCAGCTAAACGCTGGCCTTCACTTTGCACTCTCTGTGATATTGAACTATCAGATATTGTCTCAACTCACAATCAAATGCCAATTACCATGAATCTTGTATTTAACTAGGACAAGGCTCCTGGTATCTTCCAAGTGTTTAGTAAATGAGAAAAATAACTCTGCCTACGTTTTAAGTGAAGGAAACATGGTATGGGCACCCCACTTTCCTAGATGTGCAGCCAAAACACATCCAGCTTTTACATAAGCTCACTTATAGAAAAAAGCAAAAGCACTCAGGGAAAATATAGATCTGACATCATGAAATCAACTGGTTTTATAAGAAAATCGGGAAAATCAGCTTATATCTGGTGGTTTTTTTCTTTTCTAAAAGGTTAGCAGAGTCTTATCCTGGGAGCAATATTCCCAAATCCATAATATCCTTAAGTTAATATCCTTAGAGAAACTAAAACTAAGCATCTGTTAAGAATCCTGCAAGAAACATTAAAGAAAATCCTAAAAGAGAATGTTCTCATACCCTCATGCTCTTGGCTCTGTCCTATATTAACACACACAATGATTTCACCAAGAGTCAAAATGTGAAACTTATTCAAACAGGAGACATTGCAGGAAAAATAGTTCTGCAAATTTACTGATATGTGCTAGAAGTTATATACTTTTCCTTTGTCTGCTGCTGCTAATTACCCAATTAAAATCCATCCCAAATAGGATGGCTTGCGCTATTTATCCTTTTTACAGAACTGTTCATTAAATACAACACCAAGCAAGCATTAATTGTCATTGTTATGCAAAGTCTCATGCTTCCAAATTACACACTTTGCTCGACTGAAAAAAGCCAGGCAGGAAATCCTCTTGGAGTGCATTTCTGGACATGTGAAGGAACAGAAAGCAATTAGGAATAGCCAACAAGACTTTACCACAAGGAAACCTTGCCAGAGCAACCTGACCACCTCCCATAATCAAATGACCAGGTTTGTGGAGAAGAGGGGAGCAGCAGACAGCATTTACCTGATCTTTAGGAAGCCTTTCAGCCAGAGTCTTGTACCCAAGTTCTGCTACTAAACTCTAGATGACGGAGAGGTCTAATGACTGAAGACCAAGCCCAGAGGCTGGTGGTTAATGAATGTACAATCTCTCCAGGTGTAGGCAATAACTTCACCTTGCACACCTGCAGCAAGGTCAGGGCTAAAGCAAGAACTGACTTAGGGAGAAATGTTCACCTGTGTATTATCAAAGGCACATCAGGAGTTACTGCCACTGAAATGTTTGCTTTGCCATCTTCCCTGGTGTCTGAGAGGGTCAGAAGCATTCCCTGAGTTGCAGCCGAGAAAGTCTGTGTTGCTCTCAAATAATTTAGATTATAATCCACCTGGAAATGAGCTATTTTTACCCTTATTTCTGTTCACAGAGGCACAGCAAGATCACCTCAAGCTGCATTAATGCTCACTATGCGTCAAGGTCTGCTTGAAAGTTGTGAGAAATGGTGAAATAATAGTCTGTGGGAAACTCTGGCATCTTCCAGATGGGGATCAAGCCTAGTGTCAGTTTACTACAGATTTTTAGCCAGCCAAGTCTCAGTTTAAGATACACCACTTTTGGCATTGCTTCCTCCCGAGCACTGCTCCACAACATCCTGGCAATGCTCAGCCCTACAGCACACAGCCCTCCTCACTTAGAGCTCAGCAAGAGACGCTTTGGAGTGGATTCTGGAAGCACTTCAAAAAGCACAGCCATAATATTCTTCACAACAGTTTCCTATAAGTAGGGATTCATTTTTCAGCAATGAAATGCTAATGTATAAATAACTGAATATTTATGGAAGTCAAATGTTAACAATGAACATAGTAATAAATAGCGCAAACAGCCATTTAGTTTGTAATTGTGTTTTTCCATTAATTCTTACTTTGCTACTGCAATTCCCTTCATGGAAGGGCAACGTGTCACCTAAACCTTCCATTATATACCATAAACAGGTGATATGTGGATACTTTCACTTAATACAAAGAGTGAGAGTTTAAGCTATGAATTTAGAGAACATTTCTATGGGCAGAATTCACCTTTAAGTGTGGATTTATCTGTTGCACAGACTTTGTGCCATCCCTCTCCATCAGCAAAACCATAGATTTTTCAGGTAGCCACCTACGAAACATACTGGTGTGAAATTCCAGTTGTGCAGCGATTTATACTCCCTCTAAACATTAACTGATGGAATTCTTGAGCTTTATATCTGCAAGCCATTAATGTTTTTATGCACCAGGAAAGCTTTTTATTAACGAGTTTAATATTACACTTGTGGACAATATGCTTGCTGTATACACCAGATGATTCATCGCAGTTTTGATATTTTTATTCTATTTTAGGTTTACATTGCATTAGTTTCCAATAAGGTAACATGGCCAGAAAAAAAAAGGATGAGAAACAAAGCTGTAAATGGAGACCAGAGAAAGGGCAATTAACAGCAATTCCTGGGGAAAAAAAATAGAACTTCTATGAAGTGCAGAAGTTGTATTTTTCATCATCAATGACATTGCCATTGTCATTATTAATATGTCTCCTTACATTACTGGCACTTTAGTGCAGTTAATGGCCCATTTCCCAAGCTGCCTCACTCTTAATCTGTGTCTTTCTTTATTAAACTATTGTTAAGTGAGCAAAGACAATGCACTTTATTAACGCCTCCCAGTGAAGACGTGGATGTTGCATTGCTTCAAACAAGAACTACACAGATCCCTAGAAATATTCTTAAATTATAAATAACACATGCAATTCATGTCTTAATATCCGTAAGTTCAAAGACTCTGTGGCAATTCATTTTCAACCCATACTGTATTTTTAAAAGTGTTTAATTTGCATTAGTATATTCAGAGTGAGCAAATGCAGCATTTTTTGTGCCTGGAAACACTGATAAAGTTGGGTTTTCCACTTACTACTCATTTAATAAAGTCAAACGGATTTTCAGTAATTTTTTTAAATAGCAAGTTGTTGTTCTGCTGCTAGTGTGAAAATAAAATATCCATTTAACGATATTCATTTCTTCCAAGAACAACTAGAGAAAGTCATTAAAAAAAATTAAAACTACAAGTCAAAATATGGCAATATTTGCTACATTCTTTTCATACAAAGAACAGAAGGGCCAGAACTGCTGGTTCTCAGACTTAATTTTTTCTATTCTTTTCACAATTCTGTTCCAGAAAACCTAACTGAATGCACTAATGTGACTATTATGTTAGGCCACACACTACCACGTAACAGTTTATGTGGCAGAACTTTGCCAACAGAGTACATCAAGGGTCCAAAAAATTGCCTGAATATTTTCCTTAGGGCTGACTATACTGATACAGGAAGGTTACTCATAAATCTGCCTTTCTTCCCTGTTGGAGCAGGGAAGAAAGTCAGGGGTCCTTATGTTGTATCATCACCTGTTTTGGTACAAACCCAGAGCTTCACTAAAACCATACTGGATACTAAATGTTGAGGGAAGGAACTGAGAACGCCTGCTAATGTTTGTGCTTTCAAATGTTCTCTTGTGACCATTTTCTACTGTTCTTTGCGATGGAAAGCTGCATGAAGCCATTTTTATCTAGTCCTTTCCTATAGTAAACAGACCTCTTGCTGAAATATGGGGAAGTGGTGAAATATGTCAAAACAAAAATATTCCTTGATAGCAAAACTTATTTGGATAAAGAAAGCTGGAAGTTTGAACCCAGTATGAAGTATAACTCTGATTGAAATATGTTAAGGAATGCAAGTTCCACGTCCACCTTTTTTTTTTTTTTCTGCTGAAGAGGCAATCACCCAAACATCTCATCTATCACAGAAAACCTGACTGCCGCATTCAGTTTCTTTGAGACTCAGATCAGTTGTGATATGTCATTTGACTTTGAGGCTCTTTAAAGTCATCCATCACATTCTTTAAAGCTTTGCTTATCACTTTGTGCATGGAATATACTCAGGGAAAGAAAATCACCAAGAGGATGCTGTGTCACCCTGTCAAGTTGCACTACGAGACAAAAAAAAATATTAGATGACTGCTTTAAAACTTGCCCTACTTAAGGCACCAGCATTTATTTATAATTCTGCATTGGAAACTTTATTTCCCGTTCAAATTTGACCTAAATTCATGAACAGTTTCAGATCACATTTCCCTGTATAGATTATTCACTGAGGGGAAGACAACCCCAACTCTGAATATTAAAATTATGAGAAAACTATCTGAATGGCATTCTCCAAGAAAACCCATGAGATGATACATTCTGGTGTGGAAATTGTTCTGACCTTTTGTTAAGCATTAAAAAAACCTCACAGAAGATGACTGGGCAAGGGGTTGTGGGCGTTTTTTCTGTGGTTTCCCCCCCCCCACCTCGGAAGTTTCAACTTTTTTTCCCTCACCCTTTCCACACTCAGTCCCAGAGCATTCTATCTCCCTCCACATTATTGGACTACTGCATATGCATCTTTTTTTCCATCACGCAGAGCTCAGACGTACATGATGCAGATCTGGTGCTGCATTTTGCACTTTAACTGAGAAGCTGCTCTGGTTCATTTTTTCCTGTCCTTTTCCAAGGGTCAGTTTTACAATAGGTCACTGATTATGAGAGACTAACAGGGAAGAGCAGAAATAATCTAAGAACCATATTATGCATTCTCAGCTATAAGAGAAAAATTTAAGTCATGTGAAAGCATAAAATTTAGCCTTCACTTCTAGACTAACATCTCATTGCTTGAGCTTGGACTAAACTTCATAGGACAACTTCTTTTGGCAAGGCACAAAGCAGATGAAAGCACTGCTCCTATACAGCCCTTTGATAATGCCCAAACATCAAAACACTTCAGCTATTAACCACAGAGACAGACATCTTGTAGGTAAATAATCGTCCACTATGATAGAGCTTCAACACTAAAGCTCAAATCACCTCGATCTCTAAATATTAAAAATATTCTGTGGTTGATTCTGGCTGCCAGAGGTAAATTCACTGTTGATCTCCTTGCAAGATTTAACACTGAAATTGCTACAAGAAAAAACAAGAAAGATAAAGTTATACTTCAAATATAAACAGAAGAAAATTGGGTGAAATATCAGTCTACCTAACTCCTCACAGCTGATTTATAACTTACCAAGATACAGCACCTATTATACAAGCAACCAGATGGACTATAAAAATATCCATTATTAAAGACACCTGGAAAATATGCATAGGATTCCTAAAATAAGGGAAAGAGGAATGAATGACATCAGATTTGGAAGTGTCACATGCACTAATTGACTGTTAACATTTTCCTATCTTAGAAAAATATGCTGCTGAATTGCCAAGAATAATATTTTTTACTGTTCACAAACAAGTTTTCTCCTTCTGTGACCAGATCAATCAGGAAAGTTAAAGAGCACAGGATTTTCAAAAGGAAGAGCTAGTTTTCACTGGGAATCTGACTTGTTGACTGGTTGGGAACATCTTTTTTATGAAGTGGCTCTTGAAGAATAGATATTGTCAGAAAAATCAAACCCCTCTTATGCGGTAATGAGCAGGAATGTGGCACTTTCCTCCTCGGTGGACTGTGAAGAGCAGCTTCCAGCCCTCTAAAACCTGTCTGAGTATCGGATCTGCAAGCTGAGATAATGCAAGACACCACTTCCAAGCGATGGCTCAGTCATCAAGGCATTAGAGAGCGATTGCTTCCCTCTCGGTCTGCTGAAAAAGCTGAAAGCAGCTGTAAATGAAGTGCCTCCTACTTCAGCAAGAGCAGCTGACCTTGCAACACGAGCACGGGTAATGCTACCTGGGACTGCAGGTAAGGAGTTCCCATCCCACAAGCAACCGCACACTTCTGACCTTCGGAGATCTTTGAGGGAACAGAAAATTCAGAGTCAGCACTTCTGGTGCCTCGGTTTCACCCCACTATTTGTCATATCCTCACTAAGGGGTTGGGTTGCTAGTTTTGATGGCAGCACCCAAAACAGGATCTCAAGCGGGTGTTTTCATATGGCATAAAAGCAGACCCTTTTTTGGCCTTATCACTACAGGAAGACCTGACAGAAGCAAGCACATGGCCACTATTAAGTATATTGTCAGCTACAAATAATTATTCATCAGCTATTTACAGGTAAAAAAACCTTTGCTAACATACATAACAAACAGCTCTGGTTATGGGAAGGACCAATGACTGTCTCCGTGTAGCCTCTGCAGTCACTTCTCTCAACACTGTTTTGAATTTTGCAAACCAAAACACCTTTAAGCAAAGATGATCTAAGAAGTTTTAAGCTGAATAATATCTTCAAGATGACAACCTAACTCACTGGCATTGAAAAGAATTCTTTGCATAGCACCTGAAGAAAAAAAAAAAACCACTTTTTTATTTTCCCTTTTTTTTTTTTTTAGTTTAGGAAAAACATGTAATCTGGAATTTAAGATTCCATTATTCATATTAAAAGGGTTGTCTACTTGCAAGGAGCAAAGCAACATATGGGTTGTCCAGAAAAGGACCTGTGTTCTCAAAGATTTTGTGGTTGAACACAGATCTGTACTTCATTCTTAACAACCAAAACAGCTGTTCCTCCAGACCCTGACTTCTAAGTCCTTGTTTTCTCTAGCTCCCTTTGAACAATTTTGGTTCTTTAGCTCAAAGAACTGACTTGATAAGAATCAGTTGCATTATTGTTTCACTGTCTCCAAACAATGATATTGTGACTGCATTTTAAAAAACTGACTTTTAAGTGGCAACTGCAAACCAGTATCGAGAATAGTTTCCACAATAACAACACAAGGGAGTCATGTGATGGGACATTGTCACCAAGGTGGTAAATGAGAGAGGGTGGCTTGGGAAAGGTCTTTTTTGGATGACTTTTTTATCAGCAAACTTAATGCAAATCAAATAGATAAGGAAAGTACCAATCTTTAGCCAGGTATGGTTTTATATTACCCAAGCTATATTTCATTCAGTATTAGCATTGCTTACAGAAGCTTCATAAAAAACATCATTTAACACTTTCCATTACAACTTAAGGACTAGTAATATTTTACCTGTACAACCTATCCTGCACAACACAAGGGCAGACAGGAAATTGAAAACACATTGAGAAAATCTTAGTACTGAAATCACCTTTATGTTTGTACAACGAAATCACTGTCAAAAGACCTTGTTACTTATCCAATAAAAGATACAACAAAAAGCAACCTCAAACTGAAATGCAAACCAAAGTAAAACAATTTACTGGATGATCTAGAAATGGTAAATATTTTAGTAGGACAAGGGAGGCAATTCCACCCCTCCATCCCACTCCCAGAGCCACTCCCCTCAGAGTACTGCATCCAGTTTTGGGGTGTGAGGTAGGTCTGAGACTTTAAACAGAAGTGTAAAGGGATTTTAGGAGTCTTTTGTTCGAATTTGCTATACTGCTAACACCTTTTTTTTTCCTCATTCCACCCATTGGTGGATCCAGAACACCTGAGGGAGAAGGAATGGAAAAGCTGAGCAGCAACAGAGGCTGATGAGCAGCACCCCTGTGTGAGGCACTATTGGGAATTTTCTCAGCTCTGGTGCTGTGGGGTACGAGGGAACCACGAAACCTCCAGAGCACCAATGTGCTCCACACAACCATCCTGCAGCAAGCAAGAATTTTCTGCCGCATTCATTTCTGTTATCTAACTTGTTGGAGCAATTAAGGGAGCACAGTGGGCTCTAATAAGTACAATCACTTATTAAGCACGGACATTGTTGCCACTTAATCTATGACTTCTGACTACTCTTTCCCACGGATATTTGACTCAGCTGCACAGTACTTCCTAAGGCTTTCTGAACTTTTTCCCAAACCCTGCGTGCACATGTTTGGCTTCTTGGGGCTGGTTTTAGTTGGATTTCAGGTTTCAGGATATTTTGTTTGGGTTTTTATTTTTTGATTGCTTTTGGTTGGTTGGGGTTTCTTGCTTGGGATTGGTTTTGGGGTTTTTTTGTTTGGTTTGGTTTTGCAGGGCAAGATATTTGCTTGGTTTTTGCTTAAATTATTAGCTAGCTTTCTTTTTCTTGTCTGAATTCCCCCTTGCCTTCAGCAACCCCTTCAGGAGGGCTTTCTTAGCTCAATTTGACCCTTAAATACTTCACACTCCTCCACTACAAAATATTTCCTCCATGGCTACAGGTAGCCAATTTAAATTCTTGTTGAAAGCCTTAGTAAAAACAAATAGCACCTCCAACATAGACGTAATACTGAAATAATTTTTCTTGGGTGTTGGTACCTTGGTTGGCTTTTTTTTTTTTTTAATTTATTTTCCATTGGTTGGTTTGTGGTTTTTTGCAGGGCTTCTTTTTTGCACACATATATATTTCATTCTCTTGTTAAATGGAGTTTCCAGCTAATTGGACACATTTCAGTTGTAGCTTTGCTACTGGTTTCGTCTGCTATGACAGACATCAAGTATCTGAGGCTACTTATTCAAGTGTGAGACTTAAATGATTCCCACAAGAACTGCTGAAATATAATTTCTATAGTTTACCTTTGAAGCCACGTGGGGAAGGCAAGACTGGGAAGGTATGCACGCAGCAGAACAAATAAAAAACTCCACATATTATATTTTGCTGCTTAAGGTAATAAGGACACATTACTTTCTGAAATAAGATTTTGCTTTCATTTGCAATTCCTCACACGACTGATTAAAATCATAGTAGTACCACCCAGCCTTCCATTATCTATTGAAGTCCAGTTGCTTAGGTAAACATTTGTATTTGTAAAGCAATTATATAAACAGAATTGTCTCATCTACCTTCTCAGGAATAAGGAGATGGCATTAACTGCTCTCATGCTGTACAGAAAATTTTTTAATTTGTTTATTATTTTAGAAGAAGTTTAAAGATGGAGGTATATTTTTTTTCAATAAGATAATCAGCAGTCTTTTCATTTCTACGTTGATCTATCCATTCCACAGTAAAAATTATCACTTTTAGGGTAGCTATTAGCAAAATCGTTTTGAGCTAATATTTTGACATATTGCCTAATGGCAACAAGTCATCAATTGAGCTATTTCCAACAGACACCACAAGAAGGCTTTTAACATATAACAGACTGTTTTAATATTGTTTCCCTGGAGAAAACATGTGAGCTTGACTAAAGTTCTCTGCAGTACATAAATATTTTATACATTGAAGAGGCTGCTGATGAATATATCTGTATTGAAGAGATAAAGTAGACACAACATGGTTATTAAAAAAATTAGTCACTTTCCCTAATGGGGACTTCTGCCCTTCTGAGCTGAAGGCACTTCTAGTACACCAATGTGTCTGAAGATATTTTAGAGTAATGTCACAAGAGCAACAAAAGGACAAACTTAATACAGTAAACCTTATTTTAAGTGTTGCAAGCTAGTCTGCCTAAAACTCAGAATGAGTTATTTTGTTACTTGAAAGGATGAGAAATGAAAATGCTGAATTTTACTTGGATTAAATAAGTGATACTTAATCACATGAATTTACACTCCCTTTAATAGTCATGAAAATCTAGCAGGACTACTTTATCTCTCCAGTTGATCATCACATCAGTCTAAGGAGAGGGACCATTTCCCTTTTGTGTACTCACAATGGATTTCAAATACTGCTGCACAAATGATTCAATACAGGCTGTGGCCTGAAACAATGCACTGAGAATTTATTGAAAATTGCCCCTTATTCACCTTGCAGCAGTGCTCTGCTGGGGAGGATTGCCAGCCCTACATCACATACTGCTCACAGAGAGCTGAGAAAGAGGAGTTGTATCCTCCAGAAACAATTTCCATCCTCAGCACAGCCCAAAATTGCAGGTGGAAAGCAATTTTGAGTGTGCCAGCTTATCACACAGACAAACCACACAAGCACTGAGTAGAGCAGTGGAACAAGGAGTCTGGCTCGGTCAATGCTATGCACATGTGCTCTCTGTGATCACGTACACATGTGCCTGAATAAAGAAAACACCAAACCTTTCCTAAAAATATCATCTTGTCAAGTGCTGAGAGACACACAGCGAACCAGAGTTCCAAAATCTTCTGTCCCCAACACTATAGCATAGAAAGCCTCAGCCCAGTGAGAACATCGATACAAATATTCTAAGCTAACACAGCAAAACCCGTTGAAATAATTTTGTTTCCTACTTTATTCTTTGAGCCTGAATCTGTTTTTGCAAGATCCATTTTTAAGCATAGCAAGATCCCTGCGAGCCATCTGCACATGAAAGAGCAAATCTAAATGCAGATGAAAAAACACCATTTTTACTTGCGTCCTGGGTGTCACCGAGCACCCTGTCATGCACACCCCTCTGCCAGGGTTTGACCTGGGAGCCGAGAAGCCCAGCTACAAGACTGGTTGAGAGATGTGAAATCTGGACATTAAATTCACATTTCTTGGCATACAGAAGCTTTCAAAAGAGTCTTTTTGCAGGAGTGGCTGAGATGGGAGACTGAATAGTTAAGAAACCAGTACAAATCAGGGTGTGTGTCCCCAGCATGACAGTGATCTGTGAGGAGCAAGATGCCTCTAGATCCATTCTGTATTTCAGCCTTCTCCAGCAAATACCTCAGGAGGAGTATGCAAATACCACTGCTGAGAACAAAATGGTCAACTAAGACACAACAACAAAAGTGGAAAGCTTAATCTTTTATCTCACAAAGGCAATTTGACAAGGAACAGAAGCAGACCTGTGGGCTCAAGTAATTATTTCAGACTGACATGAGACCAGAAGCAATCTGTAGGACTGAACCCAATGTTCCTCCATGGGAGAGGGCCAGGAAACACCTGTAGCATCCTTGCACTTTAAAGTTCATGCTTCAAAGCAGCAGAAAGCCACTGCTCAAGGAACTAGGTATTTCAATGTTACAAAGTTCCTAGCTGTTTGTTTAATAGAAATTCCCTTCTCCCATTTAACATCCTGCTGAATGTGAATTTAAAACCATCAATCTGCACGTTATCTACTGCCTTGTACAACTTCTGTTCCATCAGTGTCGAGATACCAACTTGCAGTATCAAGTTTTTCAGTACAAATGTGGCTGCTTGTCTTCAAGTGAAGAGGAGAAAAAACAGGCAATAAATTCAGAATACCTGAATTACAGCAATTGGCTCTAAAAATTGCAGCACCATAAATACATTCAGTTTGACTTCTGGGTAATGGCAAAATACGGAGCAGAAATTATCTCAAGGCTTTAAAAGGAAAATAGATATTTGCAGATGGGGCACATTTTAAAATAGTTCTTAGAAAAATCTCAACACAGGAGCGTACTTGGGGAAACCAGAAAGGTAGAAGCAATCTGAGGACGCAAACTCAATAAAGAAACCAGATAAATTATCACAGTACCCTTAATTATTTTGGGGTTTAATCCTCCCTATTAAATATCAGACAGGTTACCAGATTTCCCTTCCAAAGGGGGAATCAGGATTCCAGGAACGCTACAGGAATTTCCACGTGTTCTTACTCTTATCTCGCTCAGTAAGATGCCTCTGGCTTGTCGTCTCTGGAAATACAAACGCGACTGTCGCTTCCGAGTGAATGACTCATCTCGGAGCTTTCTATTCTGGCAGCTCCTTATGGCTGCTGATATTTCACCTCCAGCTCAACAAGGCAAAAACGGAAATCCTGACCTTCCCTCTTAAGTTAGCTCTTTTTCCTAGTCATGCAAGGCAGCTCTCTGCTCCTTGTCACTCAAACCCATCACTCACATGTCACTGCCAATTCTTTTTCTCCCATCCAGTATCTGGCTAGAGCTTGGTTATTACTCCTGATATCTTTTAGGCCAGGCTTTCCTGTCCATCCATGCACAAAGGATTTGCAGACACTATTCCCATCACAACAGAAGCAGCTTTTTGCTTCACTTCAGCGACCAGTTCTCCAGCTGCACTGACAGCTCTCCTCATACTTGCCCTCCTTACTCACCCCTATCTTAAAAATAATCTCTTTTAGAGAGGAAATTCTCTTTCAGCGCAAGTGTGTATGTTGCAAACACACACTGAAGTTGAGGCACGATGAACTTCACTGGTCCTTGCTGCTGTCAAGTCAATATTGTGTCACCATTGCCACACACACAAAATAAATACTGCAGGGCACTGCGCACAAAGATGAGGAAGAATCAGAAATTAAGACCGGTGGACAGACTTCATAAATTACACCCTAGAGCAGGCATATGGCAAAGAAAAAATAGGGATGGAGGGGAAATGGCCACTCCAAAGCAGAAGGACACCTGTAAGGAGCAAGGACATGAGGGCACAAATGAAAACAGGCAGTCCAAAAGAGCATGTGCTTCTTATGGGATAAAAGAGAGGCAGTGAGCACAGAAAACAGAAGATAGTGGCTGCACAGAAAAAGTCAACATAGGTGATAGTTCCATGTTTGCTGTAAATCTCCCCTTTTATGGAATCTTCACAGGTAAGTGATTTTTAAGCCCAGACCGCATGGAACAGTGATGGGAGCAATAAAGTAGTTTGAAATGAAAAGGGCTTTTAGGGTGAAAGAACACTAGAACACTCAGCTCAGAGATAAGCAGCACAGAAGGACAAAATTACTGTTCTGATCTGTTCAAAATCATCAGGAATCCTTTGAATAATTTTAAGTTAATTAATGAGGTTTTGGTTTGGAGAGAGGGACAGAGAGGAAGAAAAAATAAATTTAAAAATTGAAAATTAATTGGAAAGAAGGATCTATTCTGCAGGAAGCTGAAAAACTGGAAACACTGACTTGATCCATTCTTATTGCCAGTTTAAGGAACTTGTCTTCTGCAGTTATATCTCGAGTCTTTCATTAATCTAAATATAGTAAAAATGCACAGTAATTACATGAACAATATCAGTCACCATTGCCTTATTAAAAATAGTTTATTCAACAAGTCTCTTCTTTCCACGTAAAGCATAAGAGGACAAACACCCCATGGCTACTGAATTAAAAAACCCATCTTTGTACACTTTTTTAATCTTAAGTACAATCAAACATCCTAGAGGTTGCAGAAAATACCTGATGCATAGATAATAGTTATTATCACATTCCATGAGTTTAATAAAAAATAGGTACAAAATTTTGAAGTAGCTCTATTTCTGATTTAAAATTACATCTGCTACATGCATTCTTTTCAAGCCTTGTATAAAATTTTCTAGGCCTTTGATAATTTTCTCCTCTAAAAATATCCCCAAATTCTTTTACAACAAATGCTAAATGAAATATTGCACATCTCTTCTGAAGAAAGCTCTCACACAGTACAATTAGAAATGTCAATCTGAAAATGTCAAAATATCTCAAAAATAAACCTTTTGAAACTGCAGGAATTCAAGTCTTTCAGCATACTTATGGAAAACTTTCTTTCAGGTCAACAGAAAACAGCACAATGTGTGGACTGAAGCTTTTTTGTTGGATACCTCTATCCTGCCCCATTAGAGCCACTCAAATTGTATTTCCAGGTACACAATTTGATGACCAGCAGATTATTAGCTAGAATTTGGGCGTATTTAACTCCAACAGTTGGTGAGGGAAGGTGTGTTTCTCCGGTGTTCTCATGCAGAACAGAGCTGCAGTCTGACCAGTCCAGGGATAGGGAAGATTGTGTTTCATGGAAGTGGTTTGAAACAGCACATTTTGAGACAGTTCAGCACATCAAAATATTATACTCTGTAACCACAGAGCAACAGTGAAGTCTTCCCCTCTATTTTCTTGACAGGAAACTATCCAACTTTACCAGCAAGTGAACTCAGAAAATTCATCCTAGTCTTACAAAATACAGGTGTATTTGGATTGTAAGTAGTGAAGAAATGACGTAGGTTCAGATGCTCAGGTTTAAACATTACTTTTTCTCCAGACCTGAGCCTGCAGATTTAGTTCTTCAGGTGTTTCATTCAGGAAATCATTTTTTTTCCCCCTGGAAGTACCTCTAATAGGTGACTACTCATGTCCCCAAATATTTCACAGAATCGACTAGATTGGAAAAGACCCCTGAGATCATCACATGATTAGATCTGCATTGCATGGGCTGGTAGTGAGGAGATACATGAATCCCAGTCTGAATCAAGGAGGAGCGTCGCTCTTTATGGCCCTTCTTTGCTTGACAAAGAGCTGAGCTACTGAGGCTCCTGCTAATTTGTTATCTGTGGGAAAAAACCACTAATCACCCCTCAGAAATTACCATGTCCTACACAACACAAAGCAGCTTATTGTAAGAGAGGACTGAAAAGATCACATATCTGTTCTGCCTTGCATTTTTTGGAGCCAGGTTGCTCCCAAGGTCTTGCATCTGTCACACACCCCTCACAATTTCATTAAAATTTTCTAGAGGCCTGGATTGGTTTGGTGGTTGGTTGGTTGTTTTTTGAGTTTTGGCTTTGGCTTTTTCTTTTTTTTTTGGTTGGTTTGGTTTTGTTAGAGTTTTTTTAACCATCTCATCATACACAGAAAGTTCTTGACATGTCCAGACCAAGTACGGTTTTTAACTTACATAACTTGCTTTCAGAGAAGACAATCAAACCAATCCATTTCTTCAACTTCTTGGAGAGAAAGGAAAAAAAAAAAAACCAGAGGAAAGACTGGACACAGTCTGCAACTGCTTCTGTCTACAAGAAAAGGCAGTATGGTGGTCCATCATCTCCTTCACACATCAGAAGGAGATACTGACTGACCCAGAGCAATCTTGTTCCAATTATTTAATGATTAGCTTGGAGTTTACTTTCAAGTAAGGCAGGGAGGAAATTCAGAGGTCAGACAATTTTTGCATCCAAATGCTAGGAAAACACAAATAAAACCAGGAAGAGATTGACACATAAAAATTAACCACTAATATTTAACCTCTCACAAAGAGTTTCCATCCATTATCACTTAATAGAAACTTATTTGCAGCAGCAGTCAGCTCTAAAAATATTGAACACCAGAGCTCAGAATATCTTAAGGAAAAATGCATCCATGTCTTGTCAATATCAGCAGATTAATGCAGACATATCAGGAACTTTAAAGAGGAAAACACTATTTAGGAAAAGTATCTGAATTTATAAACACCTTGAAGAACTCACTTATTAATTAGAGACCACTGAGCTACTCCAACATTTTTACATGGCTTTTGTGAAGCTTTGCTCAAGGTTCAAACCACTTTATGGAGTGAATTTGCCAAGTGCAGCACTGACACACTTAGCTGGACTTTTAGAACAGGATTCTTGAGCTTCACCTTGAAAGAGGAAGAGACACAAACTTGATGACAGCAGACACAAGTGATCCTCATAAACACTTTAGTCTCAGTGGAGCTTATTTTGTTTGCACCACAGCTTGGTCACCTCTTGCCCTGTTATAAAAGGATAACTTCTCTGGACATGACAGATGAAAGCTGGGGAACAGTTCCAGATTTTGCAGACCAGTGCACATACATGCATTCCCAACATGAACTGGAAGCTACTCATTCCTCACTGAGCTCCCAGAACTGAGCTCACAGACAATCTGTGAGCAGAAAGAGATGACAATGACTCAACTCCTTACACATTGCAAACTATCTGCTATTATGAATTACTCATTCAGACTTTAAACACCATATTTAAATGTGTGAATCTTCTCACTTTCTTGTTAATAGTGAAGGGCACAGTTACATTTACATATCTCTTTGAAGGTTAGTAAAGCAGTTTATGCCAGATCCTCGTGGAGGAGGGAACTGGTACACACTCACAGTTTTGTTAGTTTGTTTTTTTAAAGTTACTGTTACTTGTCAAATAGTTGGACGTCAGAACATATTTTAAAAAAAAAAAAAAAAAAAAATCTCAATTCAGGGTCATGCCCGTACCAACAGGAAAATCACCCTGCTCTCCACAAACAATTAGTTATTCCCCAGAAAATAATTAATATTCAGGCAATAAACTCATAAGTGTGGAGGAAGATAAAATTAATTCATAATCATCACAGCTCGAACAGTGAGGTGAACCCACACTGGCTGGACATCAGGTGCCCAAAGCCACTCTACCACTCCACTCCTTAACTGAACAGGAGAGGCAAAACAGAATTAAGGGTCAAAATAAGGGCAGAAAGAGATCACTCAGCAACTGCCATCACAGGCAAAACATACTCAACTTGGGCAAATTTGGGTTTCAATATTTTTATTAATAATTAATACAGTCTGTGTTACCAAAACCAGAAGCAGCAAACAACATTTCACACCAAACTCTGAACTTCGGATGCCCTGACATTCTTAAGGCAACGTTCACTTTCAGAATACAATCTATATTAATTTTTTTATGCCCCTTGGAAGAAGGGGATGGGGCACACAAGTCAGCCGATTTACTGGACCAAAAAATAACACTACATATAAACCGCTTGTTATTAAATGCCCATGTTAATAAAGTTAATTTTTTCCACCAGATAACATACTTGACAGTTAACTAACACCCACAAAAAATGTACAACATGAAGAAAAATGCAATCAATGCACAATGTCACCTTGGCTGGGTGAAGAAATTGAATGTCATTTAGTTAATTTTATTTTTTATTAGTGTTTCCATAATATTTTAGTCCATTTCAAGATGTTTTTCAGAATATCCTTTTGCCACTATAGAAAGATATTCTACTCCAAACTCCATAAGTCTGGGATGGGGGGAAGGGGTTGAGGTTTCTTTGGTTTTCCTATTCTAAAAACTTATTCATATATAACACACTCAAATGACAAATGCGTCTTCTCTTTTCACATGTTTCCCTCCATAGAAATAAGTTTTTAAAAAACCCTCAGTTATTATAATAAACTAAGATACACACCTTCATCATCTCCAATCCTCAAATTTATTCTATTTTTAATGATTTTTAATAGTTTTAATATCACAGGTACAAGCCACACAATGACATCAAAACTGCAGACTACAACCATTGAAACATTTAAAGCAGTAAGTCAAAACAGATTACAAAGAAACATATTCTAACCAGAAAAAGTCTTGTCCATGATACTAAGCAAAATCTGAAAGATAGTTCACACAGGGAGGCAAAACAAGTATAATGTTGCAGCTTCATTTTGCTGATCTGGTGGGTACAGACATATTGGGAAGGGGGTAACACAAATTACAGAAATTCATGTCAGCTTTTGAAAGAAACCATATGTACAGAGAAGAAAATATCATGGCAATTAATATGAACTGGGAGTCCCTAGCTATACACAATAAAGAATGTTGAAGAGGCAAAGCTTAAATTTTTCAAAGCATAATGAGAGAACCATACTACCAGCAGAACTGAAGAAAATAAAAAGGAATGTTCTACTGCAAAAATAGCAATTTCCAAAACACTGTCAGTATTACATGGTAACATTTTAACTTCACAATAGAAAAGGAAGACACAGTCAAAAATCCTTGGTCACCCTTTTCCACCCAGATTGAAATGCTGTATTTATGTGACAAGATTGTTTTTTTCCAGAACTAACCCTGGAAGATATTTAGAAGTCATTTCAACCTGGACATCACTTGCCACACCAGATACCTGCACCCAAAGCCAGCCAAACAGGATGATGTGGGAGTCAAAGAAACAGCGGAATGGTGTATAACGGTTAGATGTTTTCAGTTGAGTTGCCACATAATTATAGCATCGACTGCATTTATGGAACTAGACTGTGTCAACGTACCCTATGGTAAAACATTTTGTTCCACTCAAGCTATATCCATATGGGGCAAAGATACTTAAGCACCAGAAATAACTGTTATATCCCATATCAGATATTTAGAGACTTACAGAAGGTGTCTGCAATGACACTGAATGAGATTTTGACTAAGAGAGGTGCCTTCAAAGTATACAATGCTTAGGGTGGTATACTCCCTCAAGAAGAAAATACAATTGGAAAGCAGAAATCATTACACACATGTTGCTGGCTCAAGTGCCTCCATCAGCCTTGCATTCTTTACTGCTTTCCTCAATATCCAGAAGACAAAACCAGGTATCTTCTGCCAAATAATCTGGGATGCACCACTAATATGGTTTCTTTCATATAAAAGGTAGAGTATTTAGGGATGAAAATTATCCTGGATTAACATGAATTAAAGACTTGGTCCTATCATGCCTTGATGTATTTTTAATTGTTTTATAGAAACATCCTTATACAAAGCATGCAGTCAATAAAACCATTATGCAGAGCTGTATTTCCTCCCTTCACAAGCATATATAATTTTATTTCACTGACATTGGGATAAAAGATCACTGCTAAATCAATCAAAGCTTGTAGTGAGGCCCTGGCACATGTCACCCAAAGAAGTTGTGAATTCCCCATCCCTGGAAGTGTTCAACAGCAGATTATAACAGGCTTGGAGCAACCTGGTCGAGGGAAGGTGTTCCTGCCCATGGCAGGGGGGTTTGAACTGGATGATCTTTAAGGTCCCTTCCAACCCATACCATTCTATGATACACTATCTTTTTAAAATTGGGCTATCACACTTTTTTATCACTCACAAAACTATAAATGGCACTAGGCTTGAACTCAGTTTCAAAAAAAAACCAAAAACAGCACCAAACTTTTAGTTCCGTATTTCGGATTCAGAACACAGGAGAAACATTCCAACGCATTCACCAAAGGCACTGATATTACCTATGTGGCATGCCAAAAGGAGCCATCATAAAGGTATATATTTGAGCTGTGTGGGAGAAGGGGGTCTGGTGTCACTTGTACAGTTTGAAATTCAAAAGCAGTTTAAAAAAAGAATTCAATTAGCTCATGCATCTACTGTGAGTAGGAGGTCTCACTGGGGTTGTCAGAGGAAATGCTATTTAATCAACATGATGTCAGTCAAGTGCTTGTCAAACCTACTACAATTTTTCAAAATCAAAAATGTTTTAAACAATAATTGATGAAAAATTATATGTGGAGATCTGGCCACTTTAAAAGAAATTACAGTATTTGAGTCTTTTCAAGAAGTTTCTGGCAGGAGTCATTGTTCCTATGTTTATTTTAAAAGCCTCCATTTCTACAGTATGGAAGAAATGTTTAATACCCATCCACCCAAGTAGGATTTGGACCATCTTCAAGAACACTTAATTACATAATTTTGAAATTACATGAGACAGGCATTAATTTAACCTGTAGCACTTTCTCCCTGAGTTGCATTACAGCAAGTGTTTCTGAAGAGCGAACCATGAGCATCCAGATCCAGGTTTTTCCCAGATTTGTGCTGGAGCAGGTTACTCCTGGGAACCCACACCAGCTGCTGCACCCACCTCAGAGCTTAACCACATTAAGGCCATTTTAGTGGCACTGCCTTGTGCACAGAAGGATTAGACCAGGGTTAAAGACTCTAGGAAAGACAACACAAGATGATCCGTTCTGAGCAAGGTTCAGAAGAAACTGCAAGAAGTCAGCTCAGGGCTAACACCAAAGTCAGAGCTATAGACAAGCCTCAAGACCAACTGCTGACCTTGGCTTTGATGTTTGAGGAAGGTCAGCCTAGAAACCCCTGAATTCCTGCACGCTGCTCTGCTGCCGTCCCAGATGTCAGCATGGTGAGAACCCTGGAAAGGGCCAGGACAGGCACTTGGAGACAGTAGTGGGCAAAACAACATGTGAAAATCTTGTAGAATTTCATCTTTCTGGAGGACTGGGAATCAGAAGCTCTGAAAACTTCTGGTAGAACATCCTTTTATCAATTTACTACCTCTATCCATATGCCCAGAAAATTTCTCTTAGGTAACAGAAAACTAGCTTGGTTTTTTTTTTTTTTTTTAAAATGAAGTGAGGGTCTAGGCAGCAAATGAGATCAACAGTATTTCATAACTCCTAACTAGAGTCTGTTAGAAATATCATGGGTTTGTACCATGCAGAGATACAGGTTAGGCTGGGAGCAGCCTTTCCACACGGCTGATGATATTAAGGAACTGTGAGTGCTTCTCCAGAGGACTAAAACCTCTGCATCAGCTTTCCCCAATAAAGAGCAAGTTCACTTCTGGTAAGTGTCAGGTCACAGAACAAAGCACATTCTGGCTTACGCACAAGTACATAAAAAACCACGATGGATGAAACAGCTTCATAAGCATTTCTGAGCTCCAGCAGGAGCTCTGAGCACAGATAAAGTTCTGTCAATTGAAAAGGAATTATTCGTAAGAGGAACAGACATTCCTGCAGCATTAGATGAACAAACCATTAGACCCAAATCAAATGGAAGAAGAGTTCATGTTTCTATGCTTGAGACTCTGGTTACCAGCTCCCCCTTAACTGAGGAGGGTTTGCCATAACTACACAAACTGCAACAGGAGACAAAGAGGTAAACAGATTTAGATGAACGGGAACAGAAACAACTTATGGTATTGGCAAAACCACAGTGAGGGTCTACTCAGAGCAACAGGTAGTTTACTGAAAAAGCTTAGTTTGATTGATAAATTTTTTAATTATTTTACCCATGAGAATCCTTTGCAGCCTTCCAGTGAGCTCAGTGTATAAAACTGCATTTCTGAGAAACATAACTTCATTTTTCTTTGCTTTGGAGACTAACATTCCGGTCAAAGGCTTTTGAAATCACTGGGTTGTTTTGCACCTACTGCCAGAATCAGCCAAGGAATGAAGACAGTCTCCTCTAATCATATTGAGCTATAAAATGCTATTAAGACAGCCTGTCCTTCCGCAAATGTATACACCTGTCTTATATATATACATTCAATAAAGATAATCTAGCAACACATCTACACACTTAGCACGCCCTGGCAAAAACACAGCTTTGTTATTTGAAAAGAAAACTGCCCTTGATCACTAATTGGGCTCAGAGCCATCCCCACTATTGATATAGTCTAGGAGATGTACAGATCAAGAGCAGCCCTTCTAAGTAGGATACTTGGGGATACTGGTGGACAAAAGAATGGGGCAGCGATGCACACTTGCAGCCCAGAAACCCAGTCTCAGCCTGAGCAGCATTAAAAGAGTGGCCACCAGGTCAAGGAGATGATTCTGCTCCACCCCATTCTCATGAGACCCTCCTAGAGTACTGCATCCAGCTCTGGGGTCCCCATACAAGACAGACCTCAGAGAGGAGTTGCAGAGGAGAGAGAAAACTATTAGAGGGTTGGAACATCTCTCATATAAGGAAAAACTGTTTTGGGGAATGGTCGGTCCGGAGATGACACCTGGGAGACCTTAGTGTAATCTTTCCATAAAAGGGGTGGGGGGGAAGGCAGGCTTACAAGAAAAATGTAGAGGGACATTTTATCAAGGTGTAGTGTCAGGATAAAGGGAAATAGTTTCAGACTGGATTATATCAGATTTAGATGTTTTAAGTTAGGCTTTTTTGTTTGTTTTATTTTTTTGTTAACACACACAATGAGGGTGGTGAAACCCTGGCACAGGGAGCCCAGAGAAGCTGTGGCTGCCCCGTCCCTGGAAATGTCCAAGGTCAGGCTGAATGGGGCTTGGAACACCCTGGTCTGGTGGAAGGTGTCCTTGCCCAGGGCAGTGGGGTGGACTAGATGAGCTTTAAGGTTCTTTCCAACCATTCTGTGATTCAATGAACCATCCAACAGCTGAGCAGGATATATCGAATTTTCAAGCAAGAAACCAACACCATAGACAGTCCAAAACTACCTAGATGTTTTTTGTGGGGTTTTGAGAGTATTTGTTGTTGGTTTGGGTTTTTTTGACATTCATTAAATCCTAGATGTTTTAGACAAGCAGCAGACAAAGAAGTAGTTAATTGCAGAAACACATGCAACATTTTATACCATATAACTGGACAACCAAACATGCTGAACTTCACACTCTCTATCATCACCAACACAAGTACTTGAAAACTTCCAATACTGAAAATGCTCTGGTTGGTGTCCTTGAAGTGGACCTCAATGTGTTTATTATCATAACAACCTGTCAGCAGAGAACTACTCTTACATAGCAAATACACTATATATAGATGCATTTCACTTAAAAGCCTGGAAACTCTGAAGTATTTGTGGGTTAAAATGATGATTCAAAACCCGAATAGAACATTTAAATGTCTTCCTGTTGCCACATCTAACCTCTGCTCCTTCAAAACTGATCTAAACAACCCAGTCAAACAGACGCCTGCCTCCACTAAGAGTCACAATTTAAATGGACTTCTGTTCCACACCATCACAAACTCTGTAGTCCATTCCACAGACATGGAATTACAGTTTTATTTGAAGGTCTTTTTCTTATTGTCAGGTTTCCCCCATATCATTAGGAAGAATGAATGTTTAAATTGGCAATCACCCAAGTTATGCTTTTGCTTCTTTAGGGTTGTTTGTCACTGTGTTTCAAAGAAGCTCAAATGCAATTTTCAGAATTTATTACAACCTATTTTAAGTAGTGCAGAAGGTCCGATGACAATTTTTTTTCGTTTTACTGTTTGGTATAAGATGGGCATTCACATTTAATCATATCCAATGATTACCTCAATGAATACAAATGTGTTACATTATCTTTAAATAAATGAATGTCAATATGTTCCAGGGTAACAGAAGTAATTGCATATTGATAACAGTCATTATCATAAGTCATGGTTGCTGGCAGAAAACCCACTTGTGTTTTTTAATAAGGTGCAATATTATGGTCTATTTTGAGATGATAGCTTTCTATTTCCCCATACATAATACAGTATCACTTCAATATAGCTGGCAGACGCTGGAACTAGATAAAAATTCAGAATGCAAACCTGCAAACTGTAAGATTTTACAGTCTTTTGAAACTAGTCTGGATAGTCCAAGTACCTCAGAAAAAGTGATATGAGGGAATCATTATCTGTGCCAGGCTGATGTACCTTCTGTTCCACTCACCGCAGCAGATAATAGCAACCAGCACATTATCCGAAATTGATACAACCAGATATTTTAGACTTTGCATTGTAGCTCATTGCAGTTTGCAAAGTAATCTGAAAGACTCTTGAGAAAGGGACACCTCTCCCTTGTTTTTAAGGGGCACGAAACTTCCAAGCTAACTCATATATTCTGTCTGCATCTGTTATAGCAAAGTAAGAAAGTTCTAACATCCAATATCAGGACTGGAAGCTCTTGCTCCGCACTGCTGCTGTACTTTATTGCTTTAAAGCAGCAGAAACACAGAATTTGTTAAAATGAGCAGACAGCTGCAGAGTCCTGCAGCGTGGATAGATTTTCCCTTGGAAACTGCCCAGGCTGGAGATGACTATGTAGCAGGCCTCGCAAAAAACACTTCTGAGGGCAAGGATTATCTGGGCAAGGATTTTCACGTGGGTCAGCAGTGTGTGGATCAGCAAGATCATAGCAAGGTCAAAGCCGAGTGACTTCCCTCTACTTGGCAGCTGTGAGGCCATGCCTGGGATACTCTGCCTGGTTTTGAGTTCCGCATTCAAAAAGTACCAACAATTAGCCCTCAGTGGAGGCAAAAACAAGTGTGCACCTTCAACTTCGCAATGGAGCAGAGGGTTTAGTTCATGAAGTGTAGAAAAAGACTGAAGAAACATGTGTTATTCGCTGGGGAGAGCAGGAATCTTCTAAGAGGCATTGCTACCACTCTCAGCAGCCTAAAGCATGGCTTTGGAGAAGACATGGCTCCTACTCCAACAAATACTGCCTGCAGCAATGGAAAATCCCATTGCATGCAAAAACACCCTGGAATTTCACAGTAGGAGTGGACAGACCCTGGCAAGCTGGGGAGATTTCCAGAACCCAAGCAGCTGGGCCCACCTAGGGTGGAGTTAGTTTCCTTCAGAGCAGTGGTGTAGGTTAGATTTTTGACAAAAACCTTTCTGGCAAGACAGTGATGTTGTAGCTTTTGCTGAGCAACACTGAGGCCTTTTTTTTTTGTCACTCTGCCTCACCAGGGAGGGGACACAACCAGGCAGGTGACACTAACTAGACATTCCATGTCACATAACACCGTGCTCAGCAGTAAAAGAGAAAACAAGAGGGTTTTGGGGAGAGTTTGCCATTAGGGAGAGCCTCACTTGTAATTACTCGTGACTTCACAAGCTAAATATACACCAACACTGTTCTGTAGCACAGTTGTGGCATTTCATCGCAGTCTCCTGGAAAGTGAAAGTGTCAGCTCTAACACTGCTTAGTCACAGGCACAGAAATAAGATGCTCAGGCACGCAGAGAACACGGCCACCATGAAAGCTCTCTCCTCAGGTGAGGAGTGCAGTCCTAGGGGGCAAACAACCCCTCAGTACTCTCCTGAACTAAAATCTTCATTTGTTTCTATGCAACTATTCCATTGAAGTCTCAAGCCTGAAGCTTTCTATCCAGTAGCCAAAGCCCGTAATTTTTTTTAAAGCCAAATATTTTGATGTGTTATCAAGGAAATGCCTCAAAGGCAGGCCCTGCAGGCAGCCCTCACTGCTCCGAGCCCTCAGGCGGGTGGGCACGGCCACCACGGGCAGCACAGTGGCCCTCGGGACACACATCAAAGCCGGGGTTTGATGTTTGATGGCTCTTGAGCGGGGTTTTGTTGGTTTTGGGCGCGGGTTTTTGTTTTTAAGTTGTTATCTCGGGCCCAGGCGCGGCTCGGTCGGGCCCGGCGGTTGCCTGGCAACCGCGATCTGCCCAGCAACGGGGGCCGGCCGCGCGCTTCTCTAATTAATTCTTTTTAATTACCCTTTCTAATTAATTGTTTTTATTCATCATAAACAGTGTGATTTTTCCCGCTATGGCCAGTACGTTGCAAAGGTTTTTCCACTAGCCGGGATTGCTAGTGGATTGCAACCCATTTGAACCTTAAGTTTTGCTAAACCAACCTCGGTATGTGTCAAAGCACAACACCTGAGGGAGAGATCTATAGCTGAGAACGGGACACAAAGGAGGTAGAATGTATGGACTACAGACTATACGTTTTGCAGAAACCAGAGATGAAAAAACTAGCAAAGACAATGCAGCAATTGCGCTGAAACCCTCTCTGAGAAAAAGATAATAAAAAGACTGCAAATGTGGGCTAATTAGCATGAGCATGGAGAAATCAATAAAAGATAGAATGCTAATTAATCAAGAGAATTATGTCATTTATAGCAACGGACATTAATTTCTTTGCTAAAAACATATAAATACTGAGACATTTTCAAAGTGCGTGGACACATTTGGGGAGTGACCACACACACACACCAACTGCTGTGAATAAAGTAACATCTGCCCTCGAATAATAAAAATAGCAACAGTTTGATTTACCTTCTAATACTAAAAAAAAAAAATCAGTTTGATTTACCTTCTAATACTAAAAAAAAACATCAGTTTGATTTACCTCGAGGTTTTTGGCAACACCAGGGCACCACCACCAATTAAGAGCACCAGAATTGTACAAACATTTGTCCAGGTCAAGTTGCTGGTCTTACCTTGGAGAAGGAAAAGGGTTTTCCTCCATTCCCCATAGCTTCTCCCGGAGCAGCCAGCTCTGACCGGGGACAGTCCCAGGTGTGCCAGGACAGCCCCAGGTGTGCAGAATGAACCTCACTCTCCTTTGTAGCAGCCCTTAAATCATCAGAGTTAATTGGGGACAGCTGTGGCACTACAGCTGAACATCATCAGTGTTAATTGGGTGCAGTCAATCCAAGGCGTGTGTTGGGAGAACCTTCTGGAAGGGCCAGAAGGGCTTGGTGTACCTCAGCCTCAATTTGGGATGTGCAACTGGGGCTCGCCTAAATGCTCAGCAGCCTTGGAAAGCGTGCCAGGTGTTGGGGCTTCAAAAATAGCTCTGCATTGGGGTGATATGAAGGAAAGTCACCCCTTCCCCTGTGCCTTTCTTGTCCTTCATAGAAACACTTCCAGGAGCCTTACAAAGCCTCCAGGAGTCACCACAGACCTAAATTCTCCCCAGCTCCCCATGTGAGATGTGGTGTTGGGGAGGATGAAATAGGAAAGCCTTATAAGTATTATTACCTGGCAAAAGATGCTGAGAATATGGAAACTATAAGCGAGATTGAAATGAAGACAAGCTTTGAGATAAAAAACCTCAGTTACTAAGTAACTGGAAATACAATGGTATGGCCACTGAATGTAAATTTCCTCCTTGATTAGACAATACCTTCTGCTTGCCTGCAGGTCCAAGGGTCAGAGCAGACCCTACCAACTTAGCAGAAGGTCCAAAAAAGCAGGTTTTAGGGTTTAAACTATAACACCATATGGTAATACAATGACTCTCATAGGCTGTATGTAAATGTTGTAGGATTTGTAGCTTGTTCTAGATTGGTTAGTGAAAATTAGAATATTCAGCACAAAAGCTGATTTATTGTATTGTAAACGACAACCACTGTATTCCGTATTCTGTATCCTGTACCTCTCTCTCTCTTACTTCTCTGCCCTCTCTGAGCTGCGTCTGGCAGCTTTCAGCAGGTCTCCTACACCCACACTTTTTACAATAAACCTCATGCTTTAAGACCAAACTTCAGAGGTCTCTCGTCTCCATCCTGACCGTCTGAAGCAAACTGCACCAGCACCTCAGACGGCAATCCTACAGAAGCCAATCCTGCAATGTGGAAAACATTTCTCTATCTCAGACTTCCACCCAAAGATACAGCTTCTGCAAGGGAAGAAAGACCAACACAAATATGTCGTTCAGTAACCAGTTGTGACTGAGCACATGCACTTTAAAAAACCCCTCACTATTCACATTCTACTTATTTTTAATTGTAGAGGTCTGGCAATGCTGATGATTAGTGTAAGTGTACTGTAGTCAATTTGAAAGTGGGCATGTGAAAAATACTGAATTTGTAATATTTTACTGCCTCATGAAATGAATCTAATTTGGACATTGAACATTTTTGCAGTGAGTAAGCATTTCTATGAATTTCAATACACATAGTTTCCCATAGAGTGAAGTTTTCATGGAAAGTTGCACAATTCTGAGCTGCAAATACCGTGTGTGCTTAGTTAGCAGTTTTATGAGTAGCCAAGTTGTGGTTGCTATCAGGTATCTTTTTCTGCTGTGTGCTCTTCTTTAACTTCACAGCAAGTATAAAGGTTGTTCTTAGGAGAAAATCGCCTTTCCACTGAGAATTAATCTTTTTTGGTGTGCTCTCTATTTCTGGCTTTCACTATTCTTTCTGCTGCTGTCAAAATCCAGGTTCTCTGCAAGGTGACTGACATATTGAGTATCCCTTCCTTCCCTCAATTTTAATAATAAAAGATCTACAGACATAATGATTCGTTTATGCTTTTGTGCATTTTCTGTTGAAGGAATTCTTGCTTTTACATGACTACTCTGCTCCAATTTAAGGCTGAACTAGAGCCACACGGTTAAAACTATCCAATGGGGACCAAAAAAGTCAATACCTGTGCGGTCTGTATAGCCTATTTCCTACCATTTTCAGGGTCCTCAAGATTTAAAAGGATTCTCAGTTAACTGTAGTAACTCTGAAATTGGACAAAATTGTCACGGATAGTTCAGTGAAGGTCTCTGCTCACTGAAAGCAAAAAGGGGGAATGAGACTCACCTTGATAGTATTTATAATGCACTTAGGTACAGTGGCAAAGCTGTCCTCAATATTGATCAGTCTAGGAAAAGTTATGTGATGAAAGAGGATTCAAGCAGAAAAGGTTATCATTTCAAAGGAAACTTGAAAATGAGATTGTTTATATTCAACAGGAGACACATAAGGCCATCTTTTTAAAATAACAGTATTTCAATTATTTCCATGCGTCTCATAATACTACAGATTTGGCCTCTGTCTCGGTACTTATACACAGAAACTGTATTATAATGTGAGTTATCCAAATAAGATAAATCCTAATTGGGAAGGGTGAGGACATGGTACAAATAGCAATTATAAAGGATTTCCTGTGTGAAGGGCTGGTAACTAACTCTGTTACTGAGTGATGTAAATAGGATCAGAATTTAGTCCAAGGTTCTGTTCTCCATTTCTAAACCGGTTACCTCCCACTATGGCAGATGTGAATACATATGGGAGAAAGAACAGAACGGATCAGATCCATCTAGTGGGAGGACAGGAACAATGTACATATTGATCTATTACATGTAACCACAAATCAAAGTTAGAATTTTCACATGGAACAGGAACATATGTATTTGTTTCATATATGACATGCTTGCATTCTTAATAAGCATTACATTTAAAATAAAGTGGAATCACAAAAGGATATGATAAAGGAACACCAGAAGTTACGTCACCAGCTATTCTTTAAATCAACACATTCTACTTCATTAGCCTTACAGCTAATGTTAAATTCAGCATTTTTCTATGTTTGAGCTTGGAGTCCTTTAAATATATCTAATAGGAATTGAAATATTTCTAATAAGAATTAGGGCACAGTAGAACTTTTTTGTTTTTAATTCTTCATTCCTGCCCTGTCTGTATTCTCACTCTTAATGCCATTAGTCTTTGTTATTTTTCACAGTGGCTGGTTTTCTGGAATGCATTTTCCAAGATGAGTTCGTGGTAACTATTTATTGCGATGGGATGTTGTTGATGTTTTTGTCACATAGTAAAAAGTTACCTTTACAACAGAAGAGCTGAAGTCATGATGGAAAATCATCCAGAAAGTTTTTGAATTATAAAAATATGTAAATTATGCAAAACTAAGTCTTGCCTGAAGGGTGAGAGACAGGAAGCCTTAAAGTAAGTTGACACAGTTTGTGAAGTGACAGACAGACCTTGTTCTTGTGCAGGTTTTAAAATGGTAGGAAATTCAAAGAAAAAAGCCCCTAGTTAAACTGAAAACCACACATTTCCACAAGACTGAAGTAAATGTTTCCTGGGATGATTTATTTGCTAGTGTGAATGTCCAGCAGCTTACCATGTGAGAGTCAGCCCTGTCTGGTCAAAAGTCAACCCTGTCTGGGTTTCATTAATACTTTCCAGTATTTTTCCATATCTACACTAAGCAGAAACAGTAACTGAGCTGCTGAATTGTTTCCTCTCTCTGTTGTATTTTACTGCAGATGTCCTCAGAAAGGATTCACTGCTGCCATAAAAAACTACTATTAATGATGAAAAATGCATTACATCAAATTATTCCTTCAAACTGGACACAGCCTTGCAGGAAAAGAATGAAGATGCCACATGATAGTGGAGGATGTAATTCTTGATGCCCAAGATGATGGGAATGGATACGAGCAGGGAGATGCACCCATTCACCTGCCAGCTGTGTTGCATACCAGTTTTGTTCCTGCTTCTGTTAGCAGGAGTAACTGGGTGGAAGTAAGAGAGAAGTGGCAGAGCTTTCCAAAGATGGTGGAAGTTCTCATCACCGTGACAGAAAACAGGAGAAGAAGGGAGAGGTTAAAACCCTCTTACAGCTGTCCCCCCTCTAGAAAATATCTGCTTAGAACATTGTGCTCTTTAACACTATTTCCAAGGACTAGAGCATAATCAGTGCTGAAAACTGTCCAACATTCACCTGAAAATTGTTACTTGCATGCAAGTTCACATAGGAGCTTTAGATCTTGACCATTGTGCTCAGGAGTGTATAAAGAAACACCAAAAAGTTGATTACTGCCCTGTAGGGAAAAGTAAACACTTAAACCTACTAAGTTTCAACTATTCTCTTTTGCATTATAACTGTATTCCTAGAATTTAGAAAACTGGTTCAAGGGGGAGTAAATCTGGTTTTCTGTCAGTCCATCCTCGTAAAGCTTTAAAAAATCATGTATTTGTTTCATTTTCTGAGTCGTTGCACTGATTTTGCAGCGTATTTGCCACAAAGCAGAAGTTCAGAAGAGTGCTGCAACATGTCACAAGAAAAAAGGAGAAAACTGGAAAGAGGGGGAGAAATAGTAAATACTTTTAAAATATATATATATATATACACATGTATATATATATACACAAACAAAAAGTAAGTCCTAAGGGCTGTACCTGCAAACAAAGTTCTTCTGTTTAACAGCTGGTATAGAACTGCAAGCTGCCATTTTGACATGCTATGGAAAAGTTGGCCCCTTTTGCTGTACATTTTTTTAGAACAAAAAAGAGAAAGCTACACTCTGGATGGTCAATGGACAGTTTCCAGGGCTACAGTAAACCATGCTACCTGAAAACAACCCAAAGGACAAGAGTCTGTATTTCCTCAAAAAGCTCAAAAAATAGTCTAAACGTAGTGGTGACTTAGAAACAGAGAGGAGGCAAAAGAGGAAAAACAAATACAAAATGTGACTAAATCCAAGGCATCTCAGCTCTCTGGAAATTAGATTTTTTTTTTTTAGATGCCTTCAGTCCCTCATGCACATGGTAAATTATTTATTAATATCACCTACTACAAAAATTATGTGAAGAAAAAAAAAAGACAAAATTAAGGCCATGGTAATCAATTATCAAATGTTCACTATCTAGATTTTCAGTGGATTTTTTTTTAATAGTATTAAGTGCCTAGAAATGGTTGGGTTGAATCATATCTACTTAGGACTAATTTATTTGTCAAGACACAGCATAACAAATACTTACCAGTCCTGGATTAAATGTCCATATGTCAAATTGCTTTTCTGTTTGCTATCAGCTGACGTTTATTTGATCAGAAGCCTGTCAATATTCTTCAGAGCTGCTATTATCATCTAAATTTAAATTCTTATCTCAACATCTGTACATTATTTATGCTGTCTAGGGGAAAAGATGTAGGACCTTCCAAAGGCTCCTCACAGCAAGAACTTAGTTTAGCGTTGTGGACTGTCTACTGCAATGTCCTCCCTCTATCAGTCGAAACTGAGGGGAAATATTCTTCTAACTTAGATATTTGAGTTAGTTGCCAAATAGCAAGGATAAATATCCTCGTTTCTCTTCTTTTTAAATACTTCCCTCAGGATTTCATTTGATCTTAGGGGTAATTTACTACGTTAAAAGTAGTAGGATTAAGCTTTTAGCAAAAAAGTGAAAGCAAAGTTACAGAGAGAAACAGTATGAGAAGGAATAAAATATTAACATGCCAAATAATTTAGCCATTTTTCTGTTTGCATTTTAACCACTTCTTTATAGCTAATTAAATCAGAACATTTGGTTGTATTTTTTTTATCAAGATACTGTGTTTTATAATCTGCCCTCTCAGAAATTATCAATTTGAAACATTAGACTGTAAGAAAACCTGTGTATTTCATACTGAAATCACCTTCAAGTTAAAATCTAACTCGGTGAGGTTACCTACAATATAAACCAATTCACTCTAAAGATACCAATTTGTGCCTTTTTAATTCACCTGGTAAAAAAAAAATTACAAACATTTTAACTTGATTCAGATGAAAAGTGCTGATTTGGTTCTTGCCATTTCTGAGATTCAGAAATTTCTAAATCTCACCTGAGGTCTCTTCCAGACCATTTCTTCATTATTTCTTGCAGCTTTTCCAGGTTCTAATTTTCCACATAAAATTGTATTTTCATTAATAGATATGACATAAAGTAAAGGTTTAAATAAAGTAACTGTAGATAGCAAGCACAAGTTTTTAACAACAAGAGTAATTGACCATTCAAACAAGCTCAAATTAGCTGTGGAGTATTCGTATCTTTATCTTCAAAGCAGTGCTGGGAGAGGTGTGTTATGACAATAATGACTATTAAAAAAAGAACATAAATTAGGCTGTCCAACCTCAATTAGGGTGTTTGATATTTCTAACGCAGAGGTATCAGGGAAGCTTGTGATTTACTAAAACATAGGCAAGATGATCTATATGTCTTGTTCATCTCTATAGATACTTGATATCTTAAAGTCATCAAAGCAAATGCTTCAGTCATAGCAAACTCCTGAAAATCAGAGTTTGCAATGTGAGACCCAGCACTGCCTTCTACATCAGCACATTACATATATTATTTAAATGTAGGTATATTTTTATGTAAGTGTTACCCATGCTGCTGCTCTGTGGATTTAACCTCATGCTTGCAAATCACATGACTGGCAGGGTTCATAATTCCAAAATCACCAAGGACCCTAAGACCTTGCCGTAGACTAGCAGGGCAAGACACCACCACAAAAATAAATAAATATATAATAAACAACGCAGAAGAATTTAAAACTGCAACTATATATATATTTGAACTTTTCTAAGGCTTAGAGCCAGCTGAGCAGAATTTTAGCTGGCATGAATCCAGATGGTGCCCCAATTTCCTTAAGGAGACATCGGCGTCTAGCCTGGTGAATCCGTTATTATAAGAATAAAAAGAGGACAAATATTAAGCCCTATTAAAGTAACCCATATGGACCCCTGAAGTGATAAAGTGAAACAGCACATAGCGTTCCTTCCATGTGCTAATTTGCAGCAGAAATTTGTGTTCACTTCCCCATTTTCTAACAAGAACTAGTTCTCTTCGTGACTGAGGGGAGCACAGAGAGCAGAATAGTCCTGGAAATATCAATTTAACCTTTTGCTGATAAAACAACCATTTAGCTAAACAAGTGGAGTCTTCAAATGCACTCATCCATGAGGAAAAATGTTTCTATTAAACACTTATTGAACAATCTGGGGAAAACCATGTGTATTCTTACCACAGAAATCCCCCCTAACTTACATTAAGTGTTCTTAGCTCATCTCTGCAGAGATATGTTTGCATTGGACTAGAGGCTGGTAAGATTTTTTTCGTAGGAGATATTTTAATTACTTTGTTAGATATAACATGTATAACATATATAGTTTCAAATATTAGTTTCATTACCTATTTTCGTAAAACATTTGTTGCAATTATATTTGTAATAGTGCTCAAGAGAAAGTAGGAAACAGAAAGAACCACAAGGGGTCAATGGAAAGGGAGAAGATTGAAATCACTCTGATAGAAGTAAATGTAAGAAGAATAAAGGTTAATTTAGACATCTGACATCTGGCCAAGAAATGTGTAAATCAGGAGAGCAAAACTCCTTTCAGAAAGGCACAAGGTTGTTTCTTTAGACACAAATAGCTCAGTGTGCAAAACAGTGGTTAACAGGACATATAATTTAAAAATCCTGCTTCCACAACAGATGGCTTTATTTACCCTGTTTAGAAACTTGACATGGGGGAATCTTCCACTGGAAGCACAGTTGTGTGTGCTGCAAAATAATCAGATCTGGGTCAAAAATCAGACTGCCCTAATACTTGGTGCCAGTGTTTATGTAAGATTGTCACAATCTGTCCAAAGCAGGAAAAGATCCAAATAATTAAATGTATTTAGTGCGTGAGGTTTTCCCTCCTAAAATAATCCTGACCGTGTCTCAAGTGAAACCTCCATAAGGGAACAAGTTTCCAGTGCTGCTTTTTTTCCATTTGGTGCAGTGCTTGTAGTGTGACTTTTGCATCATCCTTTCTCGCCATCAGCCTCCTAAAAAGTCCTGGGAAATACGAAGCCATATAAAAATCATGGTAGGCTGAAGAGTGGCTTACGGTGGAAACACTGAAGAGCAGCTCTAGGAGACTCTAGAAGGAAATACTGGAAATCCTCTTCAAATTTCCTTGCTAGTGTTATACCCAAGAAAGTACCAAGTGTTTTTCCTGCTCCTTGTTTTTTGGCCCAAGAACACTGCTGACCAGTCCAACCAGAGGAAAAGTAAAAGGTGCTCTGGCACAAGGACACCCAAACAAGCAATCAAAGGAGAGCCTGGAAAACAGGAGGCAGGATATCAGTACTTTGTGTTAGGTGATGGGAGCTAATGTTTTGTTTGGAGGAGAAAGTGGCCTGAATGAAAATGGAGACGTTTCTCCAGAGTTCACGTGCATCCTGCATGCATGACTGCAGAGGTGCTAGGAGATTATGTCCCTTTAAAAAATCCTTTTCTTTCTAAATTCAGTATCCATCCTGTTTATACAGTAAAGGATAGTAATTAGTTTTAAAAACATTAGGAATTAGTGAAAAACAAACGTGTGGTTGATTTACGGATCCTAAGGGTTTGCTTTCAGGGTTTTGGTTTTTTTTTTCCCAAATTTACCTAAAACTAGAAGCAGCTTCTAATGAAATTAAGGTCATTGACCAGTTCCAGAGTTTGATTTGCTATTAGCAGTAGTAGGACCAAATTCCCATAGTAGTTCAATCATAAGCATGTCCTAGACTATATTCTTCTGTTGTTTGCTTCAGAGGAAGGTCATTAGCACAACAAAACTGCACTGGTCTCACTGGACTTCTCACAGATCTTCCTTCGAACTGTGGAGCCAGAACAGAGAGAAGAACAGAACTGGTAAATTAAAGTACGGAATTGGGATGCTGTTCAACATTAGTAATTTCTAAACTATCATCAACCTAGAGCCGTTGCTAATTTTAGGTAGGAATGAACCAAACAGGAATTTTATCAGTTCACAACAAAATTTTTAAGGGAAGTAAGAAAAAATGAAGTGCTATCAGTACTCATCTACAGCTTCATTGTTACTGTACAAGAAACTGAAAAAGGGTGGTTCAGTGGCAAGCTAGAAAAACTGTTTGCTTTACACAGACATTTGCTGAACAGCATAATCAGGATCTTGGGGGTTTTCAGAAAAAGAAATGAGGACAATTTTAAATGCAGTTCTTTAAGTGTATATTGCAAGGGCTGGCAAGCTGATTAATGTTACCTTGGGGTTTATGGCTTGATTAGCTATAAATTCTGCAGTACTGCTGCAACAACAGCAACACAAAATTATATGGGGGGTTTTTTTTATTTTTTTTGTTTTTAATTGCGGTAATAACTTCTCTGTTTGATTCTCTCATTTTTCTCACACCGAAAGTTTGTTGACTCGCTGATTTTCGCACTGTTGGCTGTCCAAGCTGTGCCTGGCTCCACCGAGCAAGCCTGGTGTCTTGGCTCCGTGAAACCGAGTGGCAAGCTAGTGCAGAGGGAAGGGTTTCTTGTGCTCACAGCAGATGTTCTCAATTGCCTCGAGGGCATTCTCACTGCAAAAACAGGAGAACTCGACAAAGTCTACAGTTTCTAACATATATACCGAGCAGCTGGAAGCTTCTCAGACTTTCAGGGTGCTGTGGAGGTATTTTGCAACATATCAATGTCAGAAGTTAGTACTTCAACACTTTCCATAATGATTTCTGAGGAAAGAGCTCTAGAAGTCAGGAAAATGCATGGGTTAAGTGCTGTGCAAATTGTGTGTCGTTTGACATAAACGAACTCCTTTGAAGTGTTAATTTGGAGAATTTGTCTCCTTACTCCCTAAGTTTAAAAGGCAGCTGAAGCACTCTGGTAGTGATAGATTTTTCTAGATAAGATAATGGATAACAAGGGTAAAACAGAATAGTCCTTTCTTCTTTAATATTGGGTATGGCATAAATTTATTTTTAGGAAGCCTTGGGGGCCACTAACAAAAAATATTTTCTTTGGAGGAAATGTAGTTTAAAAAAAAAAAGGCAGACGAATCAATCAAGGGATATTGTGGACAAAATACTTTGTACTTGCCTCCATCAAAACAGTGGATGAAATTGGAGGGAGCAGGAGGGAAGGAGGGGGAAGAAAGGAAAGGAGACACTATTTTTTCACGTCTCTAACAATACCATGTATTTTACTTTTGAATTTTTTCCTGACTGCAGTATTGTCTCCTCAAGGAAGCGAAGTTACTTAAATTGTTCCTGTATGTGTTTTTTCTATTAATACCACTCGCGAGAAGCCGTCCTGCAGAGTTTGATTCTGTGTCTTTCCTCAGCCGCATCTGCCGACTGTGCAGAAGCATATGTGCGAGATCAGTGACATTGAGGAAAGGCAGAACACTGACACCACATTCATTCTCCGTGCCCAGGCTCTGTGGATGGTGTGCGGTGGGGCAGTGACCCTTCTCCCAGCAGAGGTCCCTTGGAAGGGCAGGGAGAGCTTGTCACAGCACCTGTACAGTCTGAAGGCACCTCCACACATCTCGGTCTGTGATAACAGACTGCAGGGAAGAGGTGAAATTTCTGCTTTATGGGCAGAAAATGGTTTTTGTTGAAAAAATTAATCAATGTGATTGTGAAAGTAGCCACAAAAATGACCATATTCTGAGGCTCACGAAGCCATTTGGGTTTGTTCAGAGCAGTAACTCCCATCGTGTACCATTGCAACAGTGATAGCAACTTTTCACTAGGTCCTACGACAGAAAGCGTGATTGTTTTCATGAGCTCTATATCAAAACCAAATGTCTGCTCTTGATTACTTGGGTCTTTCCTGGGTAATGACAAACAATTAATAAATAAGAGCTTCAGTATTAACTCCTTGTCTCATTAAAAGCTTTTTTCAAAAGCAAGGAATTTTGTTAGACTTTAACACTATGTCCACACACATAAAAATTCAGAAGACAATTCATTGACTTAAAACCGCTAACCTAACATCTGAAAGAGCCCTGTGGGAGGTGTTTGAGATGTGCTTACAGTGATGGATAACTACTTCAGGCACCAGGCCTTCCAGGGAGAACCATCACTTCTCAGGAAGGTGAGGGTGGAAAGTCAGGCCCTGTGAATGAGTTCATCCCTCCTTGCTGACACACTGTCCTACCTGCTGGGACTTTCCTCCAAAAAACAGCATTTTGCCTTGCCATGACCTGGCCCTGATCTGTTATTTAGACTTCAAACCAGGCAGATATATTCAGGCTGATGCAGTCAATCCTACCAGCAATGTGCACCTGAGGCAAAACACCTGAGCTGGCTGTGCTCAAGGGATGTGACACCGAACACATCTGCCTGTAATTAGGAGATACAGAGACCCACAGGTGTAGGTTTTTTGAGTTTAACACATCATTAACAAGAAAAGAGCTTTGATTTGAAAGAGAGGAGACAAACATTAGAATTGTTTTCAATCATTTAAGTTACATAGTTCTCACTCGAGAGGCTTTGATCATGTATAATCCTGTTGAAAGGCTGACTTGTAATCAGCCTCACATACATTATGTTGCAGTGCTGTGGCACTAGTGCATGACAGAACTTTATTTTCCATTAATTCATTCTTTGCTGGAAATATAAACACTCTATATGCTTAATAGCCCAAAAAATGAATGTTATTGCTTTTAAAAATTGCCTGTTAATGAGAATTTTGCTTGCTATTAAAGAAATCTGAGTGCCTGAGGACCATCTTTCAAATGCTGATATACCTATTTTCAACACCAAGAGTGCTGAACAATCAAAACAAAATCATCCCAGACACTGCTTTTAGTAAAAGCAACCATGTTTTTTAACTGATCGAAATAGATGTTTACAGCATCTGTGAACCACAACTGATTTTTAAGTAGCTTTTCACTGAACTTATGAACAATTTCATATCTACTCCAGTGCAGCAAGTGATGGCTGTGCAAAAACAGCTATGGAACAGTCAGTTATTTTCTAAGGAAAAAGCCTGTTGTTCTAAGAAAGTGACCAAAAAAAAAAAAAAAAAGGTAGGAAAGTCTGCATTGAGCTAAATCATAAGATTCATGCTGCGTGGAAAAGCCTCCTACAAATCCCAGTCACATCCAGTGTACCTTGCTCTGCCGGGGAGAGGAGATATTAGTAAGAGCTTCTGTGTACTAACAAATCACCTAACCAGAAAGAACCGAAAGCACAACTGTGCACTCCAAAGAAAGAATGGAATTCATGCTGTTATCAGTTGTACAGAATGTTAACTAAATCTGGATTATCCTACCTGCGGTTTTTCAGGTAGGCTTGTAAGAGCCAGAGCTTCATGCAGTCAGAATGTGAAAGGAAACAGTTACCCAAAGTTGTTGATACAAATCTCGTGTTTCAGGATTAAACACCCTTCTTTCCAGTTTTGCAAACTTACAGCATTACAGGAGAAACAGAACAATTCCTTATCTTACTTTCACACATAAGTAAGGACTTCTGATAGCTTCTGGTGACTGATATTATACACCTGTGGAAGCTGGATTTAAAGCTTACTGTACTTTGAATATTTGGATTTTTTTTCTTCCTATTTTCTACTTTCTTTTTCCTGTGCTGGGAAGAAGGAGGGGGGGAATCCCCTCAGCTTATTCTAGATATAAATGTTAAACATCAGGGTATTTTGGAAACTTTAAAGGTATATAGAATGTGGCACTCATGAAGGCACTAGCCTGTTGAAAAATGTTAGGATTATTTCCATGTAGCAACAGTGCAAGAGAAAACATTTCCCCAGACTTCTAGGTTTAGTGTGCTGTTTCTGGCTGCTGATAAATCTGTGATAAATTCTTTGTCTTACTATTAAATCTTAATCCCATCTGTAGGTGTGTGTGATTTTTGGCTGGCATTAAGAACATTTCCCTGCCCATGGCAGGGGATTTGGAACTAGATGATCTTTAAGGTCCCTTCCAACCCAAACCATTCTGGGATTCTATTGTAAAAAAAGGTTTACGAAACTAATGGTTCTGTGTTTTCCATCATATTGGAGAAAGAGATAACATGAGGCATGGAGAGAGGGTAAGATGAAAAGCCCTCTGCGTTTATCACTTGATGATGCATTTTAAGCATTTGGCAGCATATTAGGATACCTTTTTTCCCCAGCCACTTGCATTTATTTTGTAACAAAGCTTTCTTTTCTTAAATCAATACTAGGCAAAAGAATTGAAGTAAAACACTCCTTGAAATTCACTTGTCTTAATTGAAAAAAAAAAAAAGCAGGCAAATGTATAGTTTACTTTTCTTCCATCAAAACTGGCTGAAGGTATTGCCCATAACTAATGAGTGCTCAGAAGAAAGGAGAGCTTTTTGATTTTATTAGTTTACTCCTGTTCCCATGATGCTGGCTTAGTTGTTAGTCTGCAAGAGGAAGCTGACAAAAGAAAAGTGATATTAAAGAAAACAATTCTTTCCATATTATTATTTATACCTAAAATAAGTTGAAAGTAATTCACCGTAAAACTATGTGACTTTTTTGAAAAGAGTCCACTGAAGATGCATTTGTGATCATACGTTCTGGGTTTTTGCACAGCCAGTGAAGTTTTATATCAAACATCTAATAATGTACCTATTGGAGAGGCCCAAGTAAAATTTAAGAAACTCTATATATTCCCAGCACACCACTGAGAATAGTGTAAAGAAATACTTTCTTTCCTGGTTTAATTTCCAGCGTATCTGTTTGTAGGAACTGTGCACTACCTCATTATGTTTAAATACATATTTTTTCCCTACAGGCAATCACCACATAACACATAGAGGCTGCAAACCTTAACCATACATAAATAAGCAGTCCCATAAGGACTTGCTACAGAGACTGTATTTTCTGACATTCAAAAACATATTCTCCTGCTCTTCTGTTAGATCTCTAATTTCATTATGCACCTAAAAATACAGGACAGGGAACCGAGCCATATTCTCACACATTAGGAAACCCATACATGCCCACAGTACACAGAATTAATGGCTCAGAAAGTCACTCAAAAGGGGTCCAGCCACTAACTTTTCATTTGTTGTATCAGGATTTGATGCTATTCCATGTGTATCAGGCATGAATTGTAATTTCAGAGTAACCTTCTTTACTGCACTGCTTAATATTTTGTCCTCCATACAGCAAGTTCAGTTCATGAACCAAAAAAATAAATCAGTTCAGTGTCAGACAGAATGCGAATTTGAAGAACGAAGCCAAGAATTTTACTTTATTTCAATGGGAAAACTGTTGTTTTGTACACTGTACAATTACAGCCACAAATGGACGCATGGTATAAACTACAGACACCCAGGAGGGAAGATGAGCCCTGCGTGAAAAGAGATTACAATTACTTTGCTCGTCTGCTATACTGTTGTCTGGAATAAAGGTGAAGTACCAATTACAAAAGACTTAAAAGTCTTGAAAGAATGAGGAGGAATAGGTCTCCCTGGTACCTGGAGCACTGCTTCTAAGGGTAAGGAAATGGAAATCTGTCAGCTGAGTTCTGTCCTTGTAACCTGCTTGCCTAATAGCATCCTGTAGCACTGTGAATTGCTACAGGTGGTAATAAGCTGAAACCTCCGATTAAAAATATGTACAATATGAGAAGAGGCTATGCAAATTGAAATTCCATCATTTTAAAACGATCTGAGGAGGAAGGCCGTGGTGTAATTAAAGTACTAACATTTTTGAATAGGATAAATGAGGTCAACTCAAGTTGCTATGCGCACTGCAAAAAACAAAAAAATTAATTTAAATGTTAGTTAAATAAAAAATAAGCTTGGAGCAGGTGTTTCTAACTACTTTTTCATGTACAGAGTTATAGTGAAATAATACTGTATCAAAAACAGGAAAAATTAGCTCATTCAACAAAGAACTAAAAAGAAAAGACAAAAGCAATAGGCTATAGAAGGAACCTGGAAGTATTATTTTTAGATGCCTGAATTATAGCCATTAAAAAATTCTTTTTCCAGCTCTCACTCTGCCTTTAGTTTCCATAAATTCATAACACATATTCTGGCAGAAATAAAACTACATTGCACACTTGTCTCTGAAAACAGAGGTGAAACACATCTTCTGAGCCATACAAATAAATGCAGACTCTCAGTATCCCAACTCTAACAACAGTCTGTGAAAGCAGGTGTTTGTTTCAAACATTCCTGTTTATTTTACACTAAAGTCATATAATGCCATTAATGCCCACTTACAAAAATTTAGAAGACTAGATACAGTCTTGTGCAGAAGTGATGGCAGTTTTCATGGAACAGTGTAATTTTCAGTAGAGGAGGAAGAACAAATCAGTGCTTTAATGACAGAATAGGTACTGAGATTGAATGCAGCAGGTCAGCAAAGCCTGCCTGGATTTCAAAAGAACAGCTCACAAACTAAGATTTTAATAGTACAGTGAACTTTCCTTGACTCCTCTGTCCCTGCACAACACAGCAGGAAATGTTCCCTTTGGCTCACATACCCTGCTCTGTACATCTCCAACCCAACAGATAAACTAAACAACAAACTCAGCAAATACTAAACAACATCAAACACCACCCAGGAACTGTTTTCCAGTTTTACCTAACCATAAGTCAGCCTTTTCCATGCAATTAGGTCATGTAAGAATGGAAGCAATGCCAGCAGCAGCCGCTTTATGTAACTCACTTCAGGTCTTTCCCAAGGTGAAGAATTTTGCCAGTCATAGTTCACAGAATGGATAGTGGTGCTTCTTCCAGGAGCTGGAGCCCTGTGGTCAGATGTTGTAGCATCACCTCTGTCATCGCTGGCCTTCCATATCATACCCAGCACTGCTGAAACACAGAGAGCTTTCAAATGACAGCTCCCTGGAGTCCTTCTCTGAAGGACTCCTCTTTCCCAAGCTTAGTGAGGATGTTCTGACATGCAGAACACTTGGCATACATGTAGTGCACATATTAACATCCAGGCCAAAAGAAATCCTCAAACTATGCAACTGAAAATTAAGTTCTTAAACTTTCAGGTTTTCTCTCAGAGGTACAAGTCAAGATGTTCTGTTGCCTGAAGGAGATCAAGAGCATGACTGTGATTTCTTTGTTTTATTCCTCTAAACAATTCCTCTCTGACACATCTTAAAAGTCCTTTCAAACAGAACCTGAATACCCAAAGGCACAGCTGAACTTCTGTGTCAGAGAGCTCTGCTCAGGCCGTGCCCTCACACAGCACTAGCTATACTCTTCAGGCATCTCCTGTGTGTGCAAAGAGCAAGTATTTCTTCAGTGTGTGATTGATCCCTGGCTCAGAACATTTCACCCCAGCACAACCACTGTCGAGTCTCCATCCTTGGAGACACTCAAAAGCCCTCTGGAGGTGGTTGGAGGAGATAACCACCAGAGGTACCTTCAGCCCCAACCATTCTGCCATTCAGTAAGGGCTCACAGTCGAACTATTAAAGGTTTAATGGGCTTTAACAGGCTGCATGAAGCACATTGTACTGGATTTCCACCAATAGATTATACGTTTCTCATTTAGCAGGGCCTTAATTTGTGTCTTTCTTCTCCATTCGAATCTTCAGAATTGCCCTGGGCTGTCTGCAAGGCACGTCAGTGTTGTATGAAATTATCAAGCACATATAGAGACCATCTCAAGATTAAGATTCTCCATGTGGAGCTTGGTACCTTGACTCCTTGAATGATAATTTTCAAGTCATTATTATGACAGATATTATTCTTCAGGTTTCTTTGTCAGAATTTTTTTATGTGCAAGCAATTTCCCCTTTATTTGTTAATTATATTTTAAGTTGCTAATAACAGCAGGAAGCCAAACAATAAAGTTTCTGTGGTACCTTTGCCTACATTTGGAGAAGCTGATTATGTGCCAGCTGACCCCTAAATGGGATCACTTTCTAGCTCTCCGGAAAAATAAGAAAACAAATATTATCTCATTTCAACTCTGCCTTGGGCAGGGCCACATTTCACCAGACCAGGTTCACCAGACCAGCCTGGCCTTTGCACACTTCCAGGGATGAGGCATCTGCAATGTGCCGTAGATGTGAGCCCCTCGCTTTTGGCTGCCCCTTTCATGTTGTGTTTTGGCGACGCAGAGCAATGTCACCTCTCCAGGACAGCTTGGCAGAGCAATCAGATGGTCAGCACACCCTGGGCAGGCAGGTTTTGAATATAGGAAAGTGAACACAAGGCACAAGGAGAGCCACAGACTAGAAGGGATTTTTTTGCAGGCTCCAAAATGTTCCTGTTCAGATGAAAATGGAAACTCTGGCACTGTTTTCTTGCCCTGAAGTAGCTGATTTCATCTAAATGTTACACAGTCCTAGAGGAACTGGAAGGGTGAAAGCAGGAGGCAACTTTAAAAAAGAAGGGATTTAGTATTTTCAGGGTAAGGTTTATCGCTTTGTTCTACACCATTAATTATACATATGCATCTGATCTGACGGTTTTATATGCTTTGCACCTTAGGTGAATCTTTTCCCTGGGAGGGAGGAAAGAGAAATTAAAAACTTGCCAAGGTTAAGGCACAGGAGGAGAGCCCCCTTGTCAGGATTTTTTTGTTTTTTAAGTTTATGCAGTTGCTGAACACAAATTTCAAAGCAAAAATTTGCGTCTAAAACTCAGATCCTTAAACTCACACTTCAGAAACTTAAATAAGAAGCTTGATGTAATGCTGAGCAGCCAGTAATCTCAGGAATGCCAGAGAACTGCTGAATGCTGTGTAGGCTGAAAAATCCAGCCAGCAAACAGCAGATACTACATTTTCAGGTTTTCATGAAGATATAGTTGTTGAAAATTCCCTGATTAGTTGGAGAATAGAGCTGTGGTTACCTTACAGGAGAAAAAGAAAACAGATAATTTAGATTTAGATGCTGATATTGAGGTATACCCAACTCTCAATCTAAGTGTTGAAACTTCACCTGTAAAATGGGCATATCCTTTTTTCCTACCATTTCTGCTAAGCTCAGAAGGTGGCGAGAGGCTCAATTCCCTTACTATGTTTATGGAATGTATATGCCCAGACTGCTTTGCTGTACACCAGAATAATATCACACCAGGCTAGGGAACAGAGATTAGGGCTAAATACCTCTTTCTTAAAAATCAGACTGCATCATTAGAAGAAAAGTCCTTCTTAGTTGGTCTGCCTTCTCCCACCCACATAACCACCAGAGGAATAACGTGGCTCTGTGATTTTGGTGAAAGGGTGTCTGTGAGCTTGGGATCCTTTGCTTGGTTTTGAACCTTAAAACCGAGGAGAATTTACCATTAGGACTTGGCTGAGCACCTTCCTAGCACATCACAGCATGGCCCTGTCTCAGCCAGCTTCGAGCTTATTAATTTATGGGAGAGATTTTAGGCCTCCCACATGTACCATCTATTAATAGGCAACTTGACAATCAGCAGGCTCCTGCCCTGTAACTTTGATTTAAGTCCATCTCCCTCGCCGCAGCCGCAGAGCAGCGTTGGAGCAGCCCAGCACCGTATCCCAAATCCTCCTTTGCCGAGCCCACTGCCTCACATGGGCAGCAGTCACTCCTCATGAGAGTTTGCACTTCTTCCCTGCACCCTGAAGCCCCTTTTTTGGAGCCTATAACATCAACCTTCTGTGGCTGACCCTCTCTGTGTTTAACAAGTATCTTTTGTTTCAGCAGCTTCTCTGCTAATCTCACACTCGGGTGCGATCGCTGTTGACGAGGTGAGCCCCTTCGTGGAGCTGCTGCTGCAGAGGCCCTTCAGCTTAAATGGAAGTGACAGCACTTCAGCAGGGCCTAATGTACATTCTTTGACAGAGTATAGATTCACAAAGAGAAGGAATTCTTGCCGCTGTCATAAAACACAGCTTTTTTCAAACGTCAGCACCATATGGCACTGCCATCAATAGAGCAACTGCTACCACCATCTACTGGCAAGCACATAGAAGGGAAAGAATAGAGGGCAGGTATTGCCTTTGAGTGGGTCTCAGCAGGAAAAAAAACTCCAAGAAATACAGTATATGATCATCTTTCATGTGTCGCCAGCCAGTGCCGCGCTAGTGACAGCTCTCCAGTCGCATTGGTAGGGAAGAGCCTGAAAAATGAGCTCCAAGGTAAAGCCTGTTTGTACTTTATTGTTCAGTTCTGCCTTGCAGCAGGAGAAAGCCTGGCTAATGTCTCTGCACTGCTTTTGCTGGGAAAAAACATCACTAGGATGTGGTGCCACAGGAGAGCAGCAAGGGCATCACATCCGAGTGCTCGAAACACAGAGTCCTGACACGAGATTTGTGTGTCTGAGTGGAATTCAGGAGAGATGGAGCTGTGTCAGCATTACAAAGTAACTGGGACTTATAAAAGAGTTAAAAAAAAAAAAGACAAGACTTTGCTGTAGCACTATGATTCACTGTGAATCTGATTCAAATATTATCAAATAAAAACACCTTCTTTTACACTACTGGGAATTAAAGCAAGCACTAGACAAAATGTACTGGTGGGGAATATTGTTACTTCATAACAACTTTTTTGATTTAACTGTAAAACTCTCTTTCCTTTGAGAAATGATGGTGTAGTTGACTTAGAGATGTTAAGCACAGATTCCTGAGGTTTTTTTGAACTTGAGTCTAAATGAACATGCAGGCAAATAACATCTTAGTTTATGAAATCACAGTGTATTTTTCACTGACACTGATTGAAAGATAATTGAGGGTCTTGGATTAGGTTCTAACATGAGGCAAATAAATTAATGCTGTTCTATTCAATCAATTTTGGTTGTATTCTCTGCATAAATCAAGTCCAGAAGTGGTCTCAGCTAAGACATTTAACTCCGATTCTTTCATCCAGCAATAAAAACAGAGCCAGATCGAGATGATTTTATGCTCATTTATAGACTATCACAAGGGATCATAAAGAAATGCACCAACTCCTCTGTCAGAATCAGTTTTTCAGACTCACAACCAGATAAATCAGGACATGCTGAAGTCCCAAAACCCTCGCCCCACATTTCTTCTTGACCCATTTCTTCATGGATCATCTCTGCTCTAACCTACAGGACAAATGACAGCCCAGATCTGCTCTGCCTAGATGTGAAGACAGCCAGTTACTCCCTTGAAGAGACCACCCCCCATTTGGGGCAGTGGTCAGCACCTTTCAATCTTCCAGAAAGTGGTGCTGATTCATTGCCACTTAAATCTCGACAATCTCCTGCTATCCTTTACCGGATAGAGGGCACAGCTGAATGCCAAGGAGTAAGAACTGGTACGAACATGATGTAACACAGTGAGGTCCTGAGCCAAGATCTACTGGACCAGCCAAATTGCATCCCAGTGAACTATTTGAAATGATGAAACCCTCAGTTCTTGTGAGTTGTACCCTGCATCAGTGCCCAACACCAAATACTGCCAAGAAGTCTTACTATATTTCACTTTAAGTAACCCTGGCGCTTGGAAGATTCCTCAGACTGCAGACTCCCTCTGCCTGTTGCCATCAGCTGAGAGCTCAACTGTGCTCCCACAATTCACAGCATTCCTTCAGAGACTGTGGTACTTTGTAGAAATTTTACCCAAAAAGTAGTGACCCAGTCCAGGTTCTGTACAGTCTCAAGAAACAGCCCCTTGAATTGCCATTTTCCTTCATTCAGGAGACAATTCCCCTTTTCTTCCCTGAAGTGCTATGTTTCTTGAAGAAACCCATCCTCAGGGAAGAGTTTCAACAGTTGTTGCTTTATGACTTGTGACAAAATGACCACTCAGATCTAAGATCATAAAACTTCCCATCCTCTGTGTTATGTGCCAAGCACATCTCTGTGCTCTTGTCCTAAAAGATAGATGGAGTCCTAACTGCTGAGATCCAAATGCCAGCAAGACCCAGGCTTAAATTTGGAGAGCTCACCAGTAAAACAATCCAAACTGCTGCAGAGCTTGTGCTGGGAAGTGTCTGCTGCCTCTGCCTTGCCTGCTCTGCTCCACCAGCCCCTCCTGGATTGCCAGTGGCTCCTGAACCTCATCCTAACAGCTCTGTAAGCAATTTGTGTTTGATCGGTGCTCCCACACCTATGTGCAACAGCCTTGCTCCATATTTGCCTATTGATCTTTTCCCTCATTCCTTTTCTTTTCTTTTTTCTCTTCTCTTCTCTTTTTTTTTTTCTTTTTCCCCTCTTCTTTTCCTGGCCCCCTTCCCTGGCATCCACTGGGCCGGGGCTTATGGATGAATTTTCATCTAAAAGAAAACTTTAAACTTCTGTTGATATAAACACATACAGCTGACCTGTTTCTTCCCATGCCAGAAGGCAAAGTAGCACCTCATGACAGTTCAAATAGTTCTTCAAGCCCTCCAGAAGTATCTGAGAAGTAAGAGCACAAAAGAAAGTAAAATGGTTTGTCCAAGGCTCTCTGCACCAAAAAATGCAATTTTTCTGATGTTTTGTGATTTATTTTGGAATTAAGGTTAGAAACCAAAGTAAATAATTCTGTATTTTTCTCCTTCTCTTCCACTTCCTTTTTACAATACTGTTGCAAATAGCATTATCTCTTTAGAATACCTGTAGTTTTGCTTCAATCTTTTTGGCTTAACACATGGTCAGTTGCCCAAGGAATGCTGTTTCTCCACATGAAAAAGCTAGATAGCCCAAATGTTATGTTTGGTTACTTCACTTATCCTTACCAGCTAATTGGTTTGTTGTTCCTCCAAATCCTACATTGGATTTTAATAATCTGTGACTGCAGGAAGGTATTTTTGTGGTAAAAGCATAGTATAGCCTTGATTCTCTGTCATAGTTACATGACTTTATGTCCTATTTCTGGGCCTAATTCTGACCCTATAAATCCTGTCAGTTGCTGCAGGTACGCAGTATCTCCATTTTCTCCATTTCTTACTGATTATTTTATGAAGACATTCAGCACATCATGGATTTGAGCTTTGCTGGTGCCAACAGCTCCCAGCTAGGTGAGAGAACAGAACCGAGCTCTCTGCGCTTGTATCTTCTTTTAAAAAAAAAGAAAATTGGGAGGCATTGAAAGCACCTAAATACTTAAAATTCATCAAAATTGAGGTGTCGAAGTCTTCTTTCCTAAGGTGACTCGGTTGTTAGATGCCCAGTCCCTACACCGTATGCAAATCAGTAGGGCTTACACACCCCTGAGGATTTTATGCAGCAACTGCTTCTTCTGTTGCAGCAGTGCAGCAATGTTTATTAATTGCTCCAAGAGCCTTACATGAAAGCACTTGCAAATGTGGAATACACTATTCACTCTCATTAATTCATTTCATAAAGTACCTCGATGACCCCCTCCTGATGTCCTTCTTAAACTGCTGCTGCATCTTGAGCTCTCTCCAGTCACAGTTGGGATTAGTGTCACACAAAATGCAAATTTGGATAACCTGGTTGTGAAAGGAAAAGAACAGGCTGCTCACAGCATTTTTATTTGCAATATTATGTATTTTTGTATATCCTGCAAACATTAATGAACAAGTAAATATTGACTCTTGGGCTGCCTTCTTTCTGATTAATGCATTTCCTTAGAATAAGCTATGATCCTCTACATTTCCCTCCAAACGCTGCTGTCCAAACTATTCATCAATATTCCAACTAAAAAAATTATTTAGTTAAACTCTTCTGCATCTTTAGTTCTTCTTTAAGTGTCCAAAGAGTGGTGGACATGTACCAGAGAAACTTGCAGAAATAAGAAATCCCTGTTTATTTGCTATGAAGTTGAATAGGTCGTTTTAAAATGATCTGATGAACTAAACCCAACAAAAACAGTGCCATAGGATTCAAGTGTGATTGACTGGTTGCAGCGGCCTTAAAAAACACAATCGTTTTTAAAACATATCTTTTTCTTCAAAGAAAAGAAAAAAACCCAGAATCTTTAGGGTAAGATTATCCCTTATTTGATGTAAAAGAAAATAGTTCACTGTAATCAGCTTTCTTCATCTCACTAATGAATAAGTCAAATTCATTTCAAGAACAGATTAGACTTTCTCATGATGTGACATACCCTGGAATGCTATTAATGCTTTGTGCTGCACACATGGCGTTCGTTTTGAACTACCTATACACTGTTCACAGCACTTTAAATGATTACATAGTAGGTGTGTGTTTATATATAGTATGTAATCATCTCAAATGCTGGGATTGCAATGTGAATAGGTAATAAGAAATAAACTCTACTTTTGATTACATAGGCCTGTGATTAATTGTTTGAACTTTGGTAAATGAAAAAGACTTAATTAATTAAAAAAACTACCAACCAAAACCAGCAACTCCTGAAAATGGGCTGCTATTATTTAAGGTTAATATATATTTTATGGGGTTTATGTGCAGAGAGTAGCACTTTTTTGGGGTTTGTTTCATTTTTTATTCAATTTGGTTTATTACTTTATTCATTGATTTCCCATAATAATGCTTGTGCTTATATACTGCCTTTCAGTTGGGCTCATAAAGTACTTTACAAACATTAATATATTTTTCTCACCTCTTTTATTTACATTCCCCTTCTAATGAAACTATCATAGACTAGCTGTATATAAATTACACTGAGAGACCAAGTGAAGCAGAAGGCAGAACAGACGGAAAAAAAGAATTACAATTACTGGAACAAAAGCCCAAAATGCCACATCCCCAGTGGCTGTTCCACCTTCTGGTCTGCCCTGGACAAGGAGAAGTAGGATTGTGGATAGTAGGGCTGCTTTGGGGCTGAGCCAGGTACACAGAGGTCACTGAGACATTGGGTTAACCTGCTCTTTAAAATTTCCTATTACAGAAATTGTCTGTGCAGGGCACAGACTCTGTTCTCACCCTGAACTACCGGTGCTGTTGGAAACGTTTTTCCTGATGTCTAATCTAAATCAGTTACTTCAGGTTTAGCTCATTACTCCATGTCTCATTCACTTGGACACAGAGAAAAATTGCTCCCTACCTTTGCAGCAGTCTCTTCTCAGTTTGAAGGTAATTATCCTGTAGCACCTGTGTCTTCTTTCCTCTTTAGATGAAATAACAGCAGTTCATTAAATCTTCACTTGTAGTCATTCTCATTGCTGGGCTCCAGTGTTATCTGCCATGAAGCCTAGTGTTGGAAATGGACATCAGATTTCACCGGAGCACCTTCACTTACCCTGCAGGGCTTGTTTTTCATTATAGAATATTCTGAACAGGAATAGATCCACAGGGATTATCCATTCCAGCTCCAGGCCCTGCACAGACACCCCAACAATCCCACCTTGCGCATCCCCAAGAGCATTCTGCAAATGCTCCTTGGGCTCTGTCAGCCCTGGGGCCATGCCCATTCCCTGGGGAGCCTCCTCAATGCCTCACCACCCTCTGGGGGAAGAACCTTTTCCTGATACCCACCTAACCCTCCCCTGGCACAGCTCCAGCTGCTCCCTGGGGTGCTGTCCCTGGTCACCAGAGAGCAGAGACCATTGCCTGATCTCGTGCACGCAGTCAGTGAGTGCTTGTGTTTTGCACAACAGCTCCACAGTGTCCCTTTTCCTCTAGTGATGCCCAGGAAGAGCCCAGAGCTTCCCCTGCAGACCCACACCCAGTGCATTCTGAATGGCCCAGCTGGTTTTCCTTGTACAGTTGTATTGTTGGTCAGCACTGGGCAGGTCATATTCGTCCTTAATTCAACCCCACTCTGTTTTTCAGACCGTTTCTCTAAATTATAGAGTTATTGGAAAAAAAATTCTTATTTTCCCAACATGCCTGACTCTGCCTAGGGTGGCATGCTCTGCATATTTACTAAGCACAACCTTTGCTTCATCATCCAAGTTATTGATGAAGAAGCTACTGCTGCACCCAGAGTACACAGGATCCTGCCTGGGAGTTTGGCAGAGAGTCATTAATAATCTCTCTGTGAAGTAGGCTTTCCAGACAGCCCTGTATCAACCTCAGGGCACACTAATCACAGACACACTTTTCCCAGGCTGCTACTGCCACGTTATGCTTTCAAAGCTCCAAGTACACCACACTGGTCCGTTCCACTATAGACACTCTATTCTTTCATAGGAAAAAGGCAGGTTTGAAACTTGGATAATTTGCTTTTGACAGATCTTTGTTGTTTCACACTTCCTTGGGTTCATTTTGTTCTGTGCTGTGTTTGGGTTTTTTCCTTACAAATTACTTGTTTCTTCAGTATTTTTTTCTGGGAAGGCTGGTCTTTAATTCTCCTGATCTTCCTCTTCCCTCTTTTTAAAGATAAGGACTGAATTTATTCTTTTCCAGGATCTAGGACTTCATAAATCCTTCGTGCCTTCTCAAAGATAATTTTTGATGTCTCTGTTTGACTCACCTCATTCATAGCTCTCAGTGAAGAGAGACCAAGTCCACCTAATTTCACAAGTCAAACGTTGCTTAGCTCCCTGTGATGATTTCTTCTCCTGCTGTAGCTCCAAATTGTTCTTTCTGCCACTGTTCATGTGCAGCTGATCTTCCTACTGAGAGCTGAACTCTGATTCACAGGAAAAGAAGTGGTATGAAGTATGTTAGCTTTCTCAGTGGTACCTATCAAGAAAATTGCTATCTAAAACAGTATCCCAGCACTCTCCATCATTGATAATCACTCTGCTCTTTCCTGGAGTGTTGTGCTCCGTGCCCTAATGAAAAGGCTGACTACTGCAATAACCAGAATAACTCCTACAGGATCTCACTTGATGCATCCTTCTCACTGTATCTTATATTGCACAATATATTATTAAACCAGTCTTATCAGTATAAAGGGTTATTTGGGCATCTTCCTGCCCCTTCCACTACTCCTACAAGATTGTTTCAGAAATACAGATTTGACAGGAGGCTTGAGCAGTGTCCACGAAAGGCTCTTTAACCACAGGCACCCACCACTTTCATTCTGCTTGGCATTGACCAGATTTCACTTAATGTGGTTGCAAAATATACGGCACTGGCATAGCACCTGCCAGCAGAAGAGCTAAAAGCACTTTCCACATGAAACTTTTTAATAAGGCAAAAGAAAGTGAAGTGACTTTGTGGAGGTCGCCCAGCAAGTTGTGGGCTGAGCCAAGAACACAGTCCAGACCTCCCAAATCCCAGGCCAGTGCTCCATCATTATGCCATCCAGCCTCCCATATTATTAATGCTCAGCCTAAATATATTCTTGTAGCAATTGATTTAATGCCATTAGTTTCAGACAGCTAATCCAAAGCTCCTTTAGTTACCCAGCCTCCAGGGATTTACTGGAACAAAGAACTTCAAGACCAATCCAGAAAATAACATGAAAACTTTCCCAGGAATCCTAGCTAGAGTTTCTTAGTGGCAAAGTTATTTTGAAGGAAAATGATCATCTGTAATTCTAAATCCGCTGAAAATCAAATGGAAAGATTACATTTAACTGTGTATATTTGTGAGCAGGCCCACAATGGTTTTCTGCATTTCCTTTTCAGACAATAATGTTCAATAAAGACGTATGGTAGTAATTAATGGCATGAAGTCAAGATAATGATCATGATACATGAAAAGAGAATTAAGTAAAAAATCCTTGGGGTCTTAAAGAGATAATAGGGTGGGTGGAATTGGAGGCTGCGGAAAATTTCCATCCATTCACCATCTCTTGGGCACAAAAGGAGATAAAGGCTCCGTGTGAATTACAGAAACAGACCAGAACAAACAACAACAAAAGGGAGATGAAGTATCTTCACATGCAGCCATGAAAAGGGCTTTGGAGGGACTAAGTCCTTTGGCAGTGCCCAGAAGGATGTGGTTCAAAGCCCTCAGAAGGACGGCAGGGAAGTGGGAGAGCCCAAAGTTGCCTATTCATTTACTGTGTGTGTGACACAAATACACACCAAGAGAAAGACCAGGAGGAGGTACAGTAATCTTCATATCAAATAAAAGATATGAAGATTCTATTTTTTTTCTGTGCTTTTGGCCTTCATGATCCCTCTTGCTGAACTAGGTGGGAGAGCTGAGGGTAAATATGCTTTTCAGTCTAGCTTCTGAGATCTTTATATAGATTTTCTCACTTACCCGGGTTCCTCCACAGTGTAGTTTCAAATTACTGAAGCTTTCAGAAAGCTCTGCTTATGCTGTGTGTGCTCCAGGACTGTATACCAAATAATGGAATATTATCTTCTTTCCATGTACATTGTGTGTTTCCTTTACAGGACATTTGCTTTTCTCATCCAGCCAGCCTTTGGATCAGACCTTATTCTTTATAGTGCTTTTTAATTGCCGTTATATAACAATGCCAATTACTAGGTTTTATGTCAATGAAATCTACCATACCTTTTACAATTTAGAATAACTTATTTTTATTATCTCTGCTTCAATATGGATGTCAGTGTTCTTAACAGCAAATCTAGTAATGTAATAACTTCTGTTTTCTACTGCTGAGTACATTAAGAGAATACCTTGTGCTTCAAATACTCTGTTGTGTACACAGATAAAATGTAAAATAAAAATATAAACTACAAAATCAATTATTTAAAGAAAAAATTTAAGAACTGCAGTAACATAGAATGGAAAAATAAGACTTTCTCAATTCTAAGCAGAAGCACCCCTGAACAAAAGGAAAAATTAAATTTCATCCTAGCAAATTTTCAGCTCACCGATGCCAGAGTTTTACATGGATAGAAAGACTAAACATCTGATTTTCCTTTACATTCAGATTCAGCATCTCCAAGCCTGATGCATTATATTGTCTGAGTACATCTTAGCCTCAGAAGAAGAGCTGAGATTTAAAATGGTACATCTTAGGGATGGAATATTTAAAGAAACAACAGACTTGAGGAAAAAATTTCTCAGTATGTTTTGTACAAGAAAGACCACTATAGTTACCTACGTACCCAAGCTGAGATTTAAAGATACTTTCATGTACATAAGCCTATATAAAGTATACACAAATATACATTTTATAAAATATATGTAAGTATATTATAAACATACTTTTCATGACGAAGCAAAAAAGAAAAGCCTGTAGCTCGCATTTAAGGTGCAGAGCAGGTTTACATGCAAATCTCTCAACTCATTCAGGGGAGATGTTTATCTGTAGGCAGAAAGCAAACACGTCTCAGTACTAATCTCATGTGATTGATACCTCAATGTCAGAACTCGAGCTCTGAATCTTCAATAAATCGCTCAGCCCCCATATAATATGCTACTGTATCTGTGTCTGCCATGAACCCTGCTTGAATCCAGCACCGCTGGTTTTATGTTAGGCTGTTTATCACCATCCTGCTCTCAAAGCACAGGAGCAGTCAAACATCTGACTCCTGCACTCAGCTGCTGCCTCTGAACTTGGAGTACTTGAAGAAAACCATTATAAATCTCACAGACAGTAATTTGCAGCATTTTATCAGACTCCACTAGTCACTGATCAGACTGCAGCAGCTCACAGTCCTCCAAGCCTTAATCCTTGTGATTTCTGCCCCGCAGCAGCCTGACCTGCCTGGCCACCTGCCTCAGCAATATGTGGCTGCATAGGCATTGCTTACGGCCTGTCCAAGCAAAGATAAATGCCTTAAGAAACCTACTTTTTCCTTCCTGAAGCTGTCCAGGGTCTCCTAACTTTGTCCATGTTTCCCAGTTCTCTGTAGCTGTATTTTCTGAATCAGATCCCAGCACAAGTGTCAAACAAATCCGTTGTATCAGTCATGGCAGTATGGTTTCTAACCACTTGTTTTGTTTGCCTTGTCATTTTTCACCTTCAGTAACAAGGAGCACAGGCTAGGGAAGGTCACTTTTATTGCCTGTTTGGACCCTGGTAGCTCAGGAATGGAGATTAAAACTTAGAGGAGCAGCTGCAGTGCCTTGCACACTGAAGCCTATTGCCTGTGCTAAATTCTGATTACAGTGGGGGTGTGTTCTCTTGCACTGATTCTACTTGTGCTGAGTCTTCACCTGCCCTTTGCCAAGCACAAACCTTGTGGGTTTAACAGCTTTCAGCGAATTTCCTTTTGTCTTTCACCTGAATAAAACCTAAGCTTTCTTTCACCCTCCAGAGCTGACAAAAACCCATGCAGAGATGCATGTACACACCAACCCGAGCTGAAAAGAGATGACCATAAAGCAGCAGCAGCTTTTTGTGGCATAGATGTGTTTGGCCATTTTCCCTTTGTGCTGGCATCGCTTTCTCTGTGTGCTAAATGGCCTGCAAAAAGTTATTCAGGAGTTTCTTCAACTGTTCTGTGCTAATGCAAAAGTTACAGCACAGCAGGCTGATGCTCCCCTCCTCAGCTGAGCTGAGTCTGGTGCTTACAGAGGAAAAAGCATAAAAGCAGCCTGGAAATATCTATTTTCTTTTGTGAAATTTTTCTGTGGGTCCTGAGAGAATTCAGTGCATCTCCTGAATACTTTTTTCCAAATATCCTTCCATCTCCTGAATACTTTTTTCCAAATATCCTTCCAAAAAAGCAAGTCACCACATACCTGTAGGTGTCTGCACTTTCTGCAGCAAGGACGACTGTGCTGAATGAATTGTTTATTTCTTCAAAGCCAAAATTTGGCAGCATCAGCATTTCGAGTTCTGTTCATGAAAGGAAAATGATAATGACAAATTCTTTTTATGGAAATACCTAAGAACCACTGGAAAGGGAAAAACCAAACCCGAATCTACCTTTCTCTTTGGAAAGAGACATTTCTAAATGCCATACATCTTTTCAGCAACTGAAAATATAATGATATATAATATAATGATAAAATATAATGATAAAATAAAATATAATGATAGTAGAAAGTTTCCTGTATGAATTACCACAGCATTTTTTCTGCTACTGGAACAATTTAACAGGTAAAGCTGCAGAAAAACATCATGTTTATACTAGTTGGCAGATCACTACCATTTTCCCAAAACAGCCATAACTCCTAGCCTACAACAGTAATCATCTTTGGCCAAACAAAGTGGAGAGACACACACACCAGGAGGACAAGGTGGTGACATTTGGTGATATTTCAGATGGGTGGGGTTTGTCTCTTTAGGTGAATTATAACTGAACACACACTTCCTAATACTGTCTGGAGCCTCTAATTCTATGAGAGAAATTTTAACTCAAGGCATGTAGATTTTCTTTAAAAAAATAAAAAGGAAATTGCATATTATTGCTACTCTAGGCAGCTTCTGATAGCCCAAGAGAAACCTTATTGACGAGAATTGATTTGTTCATAAAATCCAGGATGGCCTCACACAGCTGATGAAGCAGCTGATGCTTATTCTAGTACAGACCAAAGTTTTGCATGAGGCATCACAAACAGTTTGAGTTCAATGAGGTAAAAGAGAATAGAAGAGAACAAGAAATAAACATCAAAACTTAGATAAATTAGTTCAGGTTCTCTCATGTATCCATGGAGGCAACCTCCTCAGGACTTTTAAATCTGTTTCACAGCATTCTCACTTCTTAAGTAGTCTTAGAATTCTTTGTTTCCACTTCATTTCAAAATATATCCCTGCTGGAGCATCTCCTCAGGTAAACATTATCCTGATTTCATCAGTAAAACACGCCAGCCAAAAAATGTCTTTGAGCTAATCTTTTCCATTGGCAGCTGAACAATTTCTGTTATGTTGGAAGGACAGATATTTTACCACGGCAGGTATTTCTAAAGCTGAGACCTGACCTCGGTATCCACAAATGCAATACATATTTGCAAACTAAAATGTGAAAGCAAAATTCACCATCTGCATCTCCACGTGCCCAATTCACGCTTTGATATTTAGAAACAAGATTTGTAAGGGCAGACACAAAAGTGTGGGAAAAACATTCACTCACATGAAAAAAACCTCATTATTCTTCTGAATAACTACTCCTTACCTGACATGTCACTCCAAGGATTTAATGCCCAAACAAGATGTCGTCTTCTGTGCAATTGCTAACATTAACTCCTGCGTTAATGCCAAAGTTCCTCAGTGTTGGGGTAGATTTAAGGTCTTAATATATTCATCCCTTTTTGTTTAAACAATAGACTGGAGTTCGCAAGGCTCTGGCATTCATTATTTTTGGCAAAACACAATGGTTTATAGAGGTTTGTTATGTGCAGTGAATTAAAATGCAAATCCCCTTACTATAATGAAGGAATTTTGTACACAGGGCTGAAAATTTACCCAAAGTAAAAAAATAATTGAATAAATGGTTGCATTCCTAACTATTCACTGACTTCTGCTCTTCTAATTTATTTTCCTCATCCACACTATTACTAGAGGAGTCGTTTACTGAAAGCTCATTTCATCATGAAAGCCCAAAACTATTAAGAAAGGAAGCAATTCCTTCCACCACTTTGAAAGACAACAGCTTGATGTGCTGTGCATCCTGCCTGAATTTAAAGCTGTTTAATTTCTCTTTCAAAGGAAGGTTGTGACAAAGCTGACTTAACATAACCCATCGGTTAATCACAAGTTACAGTAATCATGAGATGGGACATCCGTGGCCTGTTTCACCTGACTGTATTTAATAGAAAATGCATCACTCAGCCATGTCGGAAAAATGAGATTCCGGCTCCCCTCTCCCTGCAATATCAAATTATCTGGAAATGCAGATAAAAACGCAGCACATCACAGCTTGCAGCTCCAGCTTCGGGTTGCAGAATAATGCTGTGAAATAATGGCTGGCACATTTAAGTTTAGGATAATTTCAGAAATAGCTGGTGCTGCATACTGTAAAGATATATTAATAGAAGAGGCCACTTGCAGATCAGAGACCCTGTGATTTTATCACTGCGATTTGGCATTATATACTTGCATATCAATGAAATATGTCACTTAAGACGTCGTTCTATTTTCTCAGACGGAAAGGGCCCTTTTCAGTTAATTTAAACTACAGTTCGGCTCTGACTGAGGTCACAATAAAAACTCTTTACCTTTCCAGAGATTTATTTCTATGCCCAAGTAGAGCTGATACTTCACACTGCTAAATCTCTTCTTTTTCCCCTCCTCGCCCATTTTTAGTCTCACAACAAGGACAGAAGCAGTAGAGCAAGGAGCATTTGTGCAGGTTATTGTCACCAGAGCCATCAAACCTGTTTACCATGATCACAGTAATTATATCATTACCTGTGTTGGTTCATTAATGATGAACAATGCACAAGGAGAGAAGAACTGAGCTGGGCTCTCAGCCCTCCATTTGAATTTCCATCAAGGAAACAAACAGTTCCACAGCCAGTAGAACACCTAAAACCGTGTTCCTGTGGATTTATGGCCTGTGCTTCAACAGCCAGTTGTCCAAAAGTGCAAATTCTCATTCCTCAGTGATAAGAGAGTATTTCAGCAGGGATGATCTGGTGTCTACATGGTTTTCCAGTAATTAATAAGATTGATATAATAACTGACCTTTTAAAAACAATTATGTTTACGTTACAAACATATGAAGCTTTTGTAATGAAATGTAAGAGCTCATAACCAATTCTTTTTCACAGAAACATGAAAAATATCTCTACTTTAAGAATAAATTCTGACAGAGATAAAAAAAATCAGGTGGTGCAGGCCCCTCACAGAAAGCCAACCATATATATATATAATTTCAGCACCAAAACAAGCCAAAAAACTCTATCAATCCTTCAGAAAAATAAATAGGATTTTTTCATAATTTGGAATACAAACCTGCAGGGCAGGCATCAAAAAGCTGGTGATCTGGGGATGATGGTCTCTAGTTTAACTTTGGATCATTTTAGACATTTTGGTGTGTAAGATCAGTGCAAAAACGTTCTCCAACAGCTACTCAGACAAAAAGGCCTCCATGGAATTACTCCTAAAAGGCCTCTGAGAGGAAGATTTACTCTCTCCATCACCTACCACAGTGCCTTGTGGATTGTGATGATGTGATAGGAGCTTCTGTTGATTATTTCATTTCCAATCCATTGTCACTGTTGGCAGAATGGAACCAATTTTCCACTGAAGTCATCTTAGATCCTCCTATTGCCTTCCTTCAAAATAATCAGGTAATATTTTATATGTTTGAAGCAGCATTTCTCCCCTTTACGTTCTTTAATAACAATATGAACTTCAAATTTCAAATAACATAAATTTCTATGTACAAAATTGACACAGCTACGAGGGTGAATGACTGTCAATGACATACATCCTCCTACAAACATACAGACCTCAGAAAAATAGGCAGAGTTTTCCTCTACAACTAGAACACCGAAATGCAATAAACCCATTAATAATCATCCTCCAAGTACAAGAAAAGTTTCCCATAAATGTTGTCATTTGACCTTTTCAGAAAAGGTCAACAAAAGGCCATCGATCTCTCATTGGATTTCGATTACACACACTTTGAACCAAGGATCTTTACATTTACTGCTCTCATTTATCACAGAATGTTGATTACAGGAAACATCCAAATTCTGACATTTCAAAGGTCAGTTTGCAATTTTTAAAGATTCCCCTCCATTATTCATTTTATTGCCTGCTCTGCTCTACAAGTAATCCATTAGAAACATGAGTCTACTTGATCTAAACAATTTGTATCAGAAGCTCAGATTTGAGTGGAATTAAAAAACACTAAAATGAAAAACTGTTATGCTGGTTATTCATCAGAGGAAAACACTTTGCTCAAGATAAACATCTTTAAGTTTATATAGCTGTAGGGGTCATTGATTGCTTTTTTGGAAAGGGAGGGGGTTACTGTTGGTTTTACTAATCATACTTTAGATAAAAGGTGAGACACTGAATTTGAAAAAAGTGGTGTGTGTGGCTCTGATTTCTGAGTTACCACATTGCCAGGTACCGTAGCAAATTCCATGATTCCATGATTCCAAATTCCCCAAGTCCTTCAAGGTCATGCCCAACGTGGCAGGCATGCCTAATCAGCCCCTACGTTCTGCTTCAACCTTTCAGTGAAACACATTCTCCTTTTAAATGCTCATAAAATAAATGTTTCTCAAATACATTTTAGTCAGGGATTGCTTGTCGTTATATATATATAATAAAGAATTTATCCAAACACCTTAATTTGGTGTTTTGTTGCAATAATAAAGTGAAATAAATGTTCATAGTTCTGAGCACTAAAATGATATTACAGAAGGGGAACACTCATCTGTGATTTATTTATTTTTTCATGAGGTACTTGCTTCCCCTGACAATAGCAGTTCTGGAGCCTTGGTAGGAAGATGTTTCTAACTGAGCTTAAAAACCACACAGATGTACACCTTAATACAACAGGCACAGCTACTGTGATGACCTTCGAAAGGATATTAGAACACGAGTGGCTTTTTCTATTCTCTGTGGGCTATTAGATCTGTGCAAATACCATTAAGTACATTTGCAAGATCACCCCCAGGAATTCCTTCTCCTGCTCCCTACTGTCCCCCGTGGGGTTACGAATGCACAATAAACTTCGTGAGTAGCAAGGTGTGAAACCCAACAAACTGTCTCACAGAATTGTGTTCAGGAACCCCAAAGCTTTTTTTTTTGGTGCACCTTTCCATAGGTTGAGCTGACCTGTGGTGTTGCATCTTAACTTTGTTTCGAGCATTGCGCGCTGAGGTCTATTTTGATACGAGATATGGGATATTGGATATTGGATATGGGATATGGGATATTGGATATGGGATATGGGATATGAGATATGGGATATTGGATATGGGATACTGGGGCTTTGCAGAGCAATGATGTCCTTAACCCAGAGTAGCTGAATAAATACCAAACAAGCAAAATTTGGCAACTGAAGTCAATCTTACACCTCTGGCATTGCCACAGGCCTGCAATAATGTGCTCTTTCCTTTGGAATTCTTGGTCTGTGCCCTTAAAATGCACAATGTGGATATGCTCAGGAGCGGTGTTCTGACTTTCTGTGAGATAATCAGTTTCTACATCAGCATTTCATACTGGCTGCCACTCGAGGCCCAGAATCACTGAAATATCTGTTCCAATGCCACACAGAAAATGGCAAGAACCATGAAAAGCCATGACCAAAAGGTGTACAAATTATTCTTACTGAACACACAGATGCACAGATGTAGGAACAGTCCTTTTATGTGCCCACATAACTCATCCACTACAGGGTATGGAAGAAATCTCCCTGCATTAGTAAAATCCTGCATGTTAAAGATCAAAATGAGACCAAAAGGGAAAAAAAAACCAACAAAAAAAAAGAGCTACAGCGTGTCAGATGGCTGCTCTTGTTTAAACCAACAGCTGAATCCCCCAGGTCCTTCAGATTTGAAAAATGAGAGAAAACGCTTCTAAACTACTTCCTTCTCCACCACTTCCATGCCCTGCTCTGATTATGGGTTTTCCTGTTTCTAATTCAAATGAAAGAAGGGAGAATTCTAAGCCACAGCTGGCAGGATATCATACTCCATTTCATTAGTCTTTTTAATAGAGATTAATAATGTTCTCTCCTGTTTAAATGGGATATAACACTTTCTTACGTACCATGAGAAGCACTTTTGCTAGACTAAATTCCAACTAGTACCATATGATCTTTCACAAAGAGCTATTAGGAGGTTTTCTATTTCTTTGTTGTGTACAAAAAAAGAAAACAAGATTTTAAAAAATGGAAAGAAGCTGTATTTTCCACTTGCAGATAACATTTTATCCACACAGACTACCCAGGGTGTACTTTACAGATAATATTTCCTCAATCCTCATTCAGAAATATTTGGGATTTTGTAGTGTTTGCAGTGTTCCTTAGATTGCTGTTAATTGTGACAGTATAAACAAAGTCAGGCAAACACAAATGAGTTCTACCTTCACTACAGTATGCATTTGAGTAATGGATTTATTCAGAGCATTACAGCTCCTCATTATGCTCTAGGCTGAGTAGTTTGGATTTACTAGCAGCACTTTGATACTCTGTGAAAAGTTAACTTTAGGATTGAATGCCTGAACTTATTTGCCATGTTAAACATAACTGAGCAACAGGAACATCCCACATTCTAAGGAGGATTACAAATGCAAACTACCTGAAAGGGCTGTTCCGAACTCACTGCAGCAGCACGATGCATTTCTTTTTATGCTCCTGAGCTCAGTCGAGTTCATAAAATCATAAAATGTATTAATTTGTGCTGTAGGTATATCAACCCCCTTGCATTGTGTTCTACATGAATTGTAGAGAATTTTTTCTCCTTTTTTTTTTTTTTCTTTTTTTGAGAGTTTTTTTTTTCTTTTACATACTGAGCTGGCTTTGAGGTGTTTTCAATAGCACGTTTGATAGCTCTTGGCTTTGATCTCAAGTATCCACGTCAGGAGGAGCTTTCTGGCACACCTCACCTCAGAAGATGCATTACACACCAGAGCAGAACAGACACCTGAGTGTCAGCTCTGAAGGAGAGAAAGGAAACCACGCAGTGCTACGAAAAGGACGAAGTGCTCCAAAATTTCCACGCTCTCTGAGCTGTCTGATCTCCTTGCTCTGCTTCACAGAGTGCCATTTCACCATTATTACAATTAATTGGGTTAGGGCAATTTTAAAGACGTGAGGTATTTCCAAGATATACAGCTGTGAGACACAACCAGCTACAGCTGCGGCAAAAATCCAAATTTCCAAATAGATACAGCAAAGGTCTCAGCTGAAGTACAAGTCACTGCTGGCTATACAGAGCTCTGAGCTCAACAGAACAGTGCAATGTCTGGAACGGGACCTAATCTGTGAAAGTCAAAATAACCTCTATTCCCTCTACTACAGAATCAGGCAGTAAAACTCGCTACACTTAGCCCTGTAAGTAAATGCTTATATTCTTACTGAGTGGGGTGCCCCCCATATATCCAGTCAGAACAGAAATTCTGGTGACTTATGAGAACCGTATTTTATTTAGGAAACTAAGGACCACTGAAATAATATCCTCAAGAAGGAGGAGATGGACTAGACCCTCAGGAACATAATTTATTTTTACAATTTTTAAAAATCCTTACTGGTCTAATAAAATGTGTTTCAGCATTTATATATAAATGTAGACATTTTAGTAAGGTTTCTTACAATCCATGAGGGGCCAAATCTCTCAGGAAACCTTCAGTCTCATACAAGAAGATAATCTGGACTAGTTTTATCACAAAGAGCAATTCATCATGAACTCTTAGGTGCTGTCATTATTGATGGCAGCTTAAAACCAAATCCCATATACTGTAATCGCAAGGTTATTTTGTTTTGACCAAAGGTCTGACTCCTTATAACCTCTCTAATGACTGCATTCCTTTCACAATGGCATTTATTTAAAGTGGCACAATAAAATATGCCCTGTGGGAGAAGGAAAAAGGTTCTCACTTATAAAGTTCCTCTTTACCATAAATGAAGCCCTCATGAGAACTTTCTGATGAGGAATCGTATGTTTAAAACGCATTCTTCCAAGAGAGAATTCCTAATTGCATTTAGGCACTGCTTCAGGACATGGCAGGTATTGTACTCAGCAGAACATCTCCATGCTGCTTGGGTTCAGGAATTTTTTTGTTGTTATTTGTTGGGTTTTGGGGGTTTTGGGGGGTTTTTTGCTTGGTGGTTTTTTTGTTTGTTTGGTTGGTTGTTTTGTTTTTGTTAATTTGAGGATAGAAACCTTTGGGAGTGGCTCAATATCACTTTACCAAGACATTCACACTGTTTGTCCCAGCAAGCTCTCAGAGTCAGCACTAAATAAAGCACTTAAGAGATTATTGTGGAGGAGAGACTTCCACAATGCCAAAAGTGGACACGTTAAAAAACAGAGCATCTTTCAAGCTCAACCACTGTGTAACTTAGGCTTTACCCATCGTACACTTGCCTAATGCATTGTCTTTTACAGCTTCTCAGCAGACAGAAAATCTTTGATGGGAAAAAAAAAAAAAATATATATATATATATATTTAATCAAGCTGAGACCAAAGGTGGCTGAGCTTTGAAAGATGAGAAGATTTCGGTTCCAGTAGGGAACTGGAAATTCCCAAATTCCAGTAGGGAAATTCCTTTGATGGATCTATTTCGGAATTCAAGTACCTAAGACATTGGGTTATACCCATGGACTTCATTTGAACTTCAGTGAAGGGTTTGAATCTGTGCTGGAAACCTTTTTGCTAACAGAACCAATCTTCGCTCCTACATCTTCTTAAATGAAAAACATTGTAAATATTGATTTAGTGATCGTTAGGAAACTAATTCTCCAATAAAATTTGACGTTCTTAGTCACTAGGAGCCCAAGGGTTAATTCAGCAACTGTTGCTCACTGGGTGATCAGCATCTAACCAGGAGAATCACAATTGTTCTGTCACTGAGCAAACCCTGCTTTGCTCAGGGTTTACTTTTGAAAGGCCAGCAAGGGTTTCATATCCAGCATACCCAATTCTAGAAGGCTACGAAGAGAAAAAAAATCAGACCGTGCATCAAGACAAGCTTTGTAAGCTTTTTGTCTTTGTTAAGTGAGAGGACAAGAGAAAGGGACTCCAGCACAGAAAATTACATGATCACACAACACCACCATAGCCTCACAGACTCGCAGGCTGTGGCACGACCTGTGCTTCGTGTCTGCCCCTTGATATTGGAGTCAGTTTTTAACAGGAGCTGTGAAAGATTGCTTAGCAGCAGGTTAATCTCATGTATTCTTATGCAGCCTGCTTGAAAACTAATAGCAGCAGTCCTGAAATCAGTGATTTAAAAAAGTGATTAATCTAATCTGAAATCAGTGAGTTAAATTACCTGCTTTTTTTGTATTTTGTATAGTTTATTTCTGGCTGGAGAGTACGGTATTCTCGTGGCCCAGCCTGGTTGCTCCCTTCACTGAGCACTGAATTCTACATCCAGACACACCACAAACAAGGCACTTTGTTCTGCTCTCCCGTCACGAGGCCATCTCCTCTACACCGTGTCTCCACATCCTTTGGCTCTCCATTCTATTAAAGCTGACAACAAACAGCCCTCTCTAAAGCCCCCCACAGCAGGAGGAAAGTGCCTGAGCCTGGCAGAGTAGTTTTCGGGAGCTGGTGTGTGCCAGTGGTGCTGAGCACAGCAGCATCTCCTGCCTGTGCAGCTCTTGACCATCCCAAGAGCACTCAGGGGCTGCAGCCCTGCTGTGCTCCACTTTCACTGAAGCAATTGGCACAAGAATAGATTCACGGCGTGCTACTTGCTGCTCTCACAGCCTTTGTCTGAGAAAATCAAGGCTTGAGTGCAGTATCGCTTTTGCCAGGAAATTGGTAGGAAGGCAGAGAATATTTCAGCTTTCCCCATGTTCTGCGGTTTGATTCTCATCAGTTTTGAAGGGTTGGGGGTTTTTTTAAGGCTACGAGGAGAAACGGTAATCACGAGGAAATAAAGACATCACAGCACCTCGCACATGAATGTATTACAGCAGTCCTGAGCACATTTTCCTCCTCTGGTAGGCAGTGGAGGAAAATGAACCACATTATTTCTCTCATGTCTTACAATTTCCTCCTGAGTCACCATCTTTAGAGATAGTACCTTCACCAAAATAAGAACCATTCTGTTATCAAGGAATCTCACTCTAAAACCACAGCTGACATTCAACTTTCAGTCTTTACACGTTGCCAGACCAAGACAGGAATGCAGTCCATTGCTTCACAAATCAGTAGTATAATAAGGACCACGGTACAGTTAACTAACATTCAAAATCAACAGCAGATATATTTTTAAGCAATTTATGCTATACTAATTCAAGAAAAAAATAACTAAAATTTACCCAGATCTATGCCCTGAATGAACCAAACTTCTGAAGAGCAGTGGAGTGTGAGCTGTTCATGGACCAAGATCAGACAGGCAAACTTTAATCAAAATAAATGAGAGGCACTTGTGAGTTTAGAAGGGGGATTTAGGATGGAAAGGAGAACACTGGCACTGTGACTAGTAGAGCTCAATATGGCACTGATGGGACCAAATTCGACTTCAGCATTAGCCAAAATTAAAACCTGCACAGGACAGTCGGAGTAGCCAATGGACTCACTTTCGCTCTCGCATTTTAATTACCTTGCAGGAATTGCTGCTGACTGGCAGGAAGTGTGAAAGAGCAGGAAGCTGGCAATAATTCTGTTTCCCTGTTTTATCCAAAAGGCCCATCGGAGTCTCTAAGACCCAAAGCTGCCGTTTTTCAGGAGCAGATGTAAAACCCTACACCACCTTACCTGGAATCCACACAACTGACCGCACCTGTCTTCACCTTCCCTCACTCATTCCTCTGGCTCGCTTCTCTCTTGCTGTAGATATTTTTGTTTCCTTCTCCCTGGCTCTCAGAGTAGTCAAGAATGTATGGCAGCCTCCAAATATTTGTTTTTAAAATAACCTTGAGGAGGGAAAAAAAAAAAAACAACTCACTGACATTTTATGGACAAAAAGACTTGTAAAACTTTCTACAATAGTTTGCATTGAGCTTACTGAATCCACTCTCTCTCATGTGATTGACTCATTATTTCCCATCAGTTCCATCAGTGAAAATGATTTCCAATATTTTTTGGGGAAAAAAATGCAATGTCAGTAGGGCACAGTCAAACACAATGGCTGTGAGTAGCTCAATAGACTGAATTACTCTCGCACAGTTCTCTTTGCCCTGCAAAGAGACATTTTGCAGCATCAATTAGGTTCGGCAAACATTTCGTTTAAAGTCAAGAGCTGGAAGAATAATGAATTTCTTTGAAGTCTGATGACAGCCTGGGCAACAGCACAAGCAGAAAGAGAAACAGTCTGGGAAACTCATTTACATAAGAAATTGTACCAGGTGACCTTCTATTAGATCTGATCTTGCGAAAGATATCACTATATGAATTCATCATTCTCACAAGCAATTCCTCATTTGAATAAGGGCTATTTGCAGCAAATTATGGCACTGGGCTCAGTGACTCCCTGGTAAGGGTCAGTGAGAACAGAAATGATGAATGGAATGGGCAAGCGCAGAGTACTCAGGTCCATCAAATTTCACACCCCATCTCTATTTAGTGTTAATCTGCAAAAGGAAATACCTGCTTGCTACCAGGAAATACCAAACCACCAACAGATTTATCAAAATCTCTCTGTGTACCTTCAGTAGTTTTTGGTTTTTCATTTTGCACAGAGCTACCCAAAATATTAGTAAATTGCAGATGTATAGAGGTATAGTCACGTATTTCTGGTTCTTACAGGCATCAGAGGACTCTCAAACAGTGATTTTTATTAAGGGCATGGAAGCACAGCATTCCAAGAAAGTTTAAGTAGGGAAGATGACAGAGACAGTAAGAAATGTATGTGCAAGGTTGGCACTGGCACTTTTGAGCTTTTGGAAGGAATAGTGCAGAGATACAGAAATAAAGGTGGGAAAACTGGGAAGTGTTGAGGGGAAAACTGAAGAGAGAAGGCACAGGAGCAACAAAGAACAATTTGACTCAGTGATACAAAATAGAAGTCTCGAAGTTACTGGGCAACAAAAGCACCTGATAATAGTGAAACAGAAATACTGTACTTCCAAGATTGGCTTTTTGCAGCCATTTCCTGGTGGGAGTTCAGCATGTTAAGTTGCAACGTGCACAGATATGTCTTCTGTGATTTCACTGCCGCTCTCAGTAGCCTTCCAATGGAATTATTTTTTCTTCACAATAGCATCGTTCAGTGACTGCGCCAACAACTTCAGCTGAAAACAGTTCTACAGACACTGCCAAATTCAAAATGCCATTGTCAATAAAGCATGAAACCAACTAGTACTGATTTGTTTCTCCAAGAAACATCAAAGGGTTTTCTAATAAATGTGCCAAGTCTTGAGGAAAATAAATTTCCATTATTCAAAACAATAGCGTGTTGTAAACTTATCCTTGTCCCAATCAGTTTATATTATCTTGACAATGAATCATAGTCATTAACCAGTATTTCTCAAACAAAAAAAAAAATTAAACCTTTGAGCGTGTGTTTATAATATAGCACATACAGACAGATAAATAGAAATAATATTTGCTCTTGTTTTTAGCTTCAGATCACAGAGCATTTGGTAATAGAAAACATTATTAGTGCTGAGGACCTTCTTGCTTTGCAGTTTGAGGGATGTTCTCATCCTCTGCTTCTTTCTGGGAGGCTGTGTGTAAAACCTCTGTTTTCCTTGGGCTTTTTTTGAAGGGAAGGAGAAAGTGAAGAAAGTTTTGTTACAACAGGAATAGAGGCACTTTTCATTAAATAATAAGTAAAATTAATTTTAGTTTCATGGGGGCAGAGTATTTATTTCCCATGTACGATTCAATCTCCTTTCTAAACATCTTGATATTTGCCATTGATCTCCAGCTGAACTGTATAAATTATATCATAACACTAATGATCTCCCACCCCATCCTGTGATTTTCTACATAAAATAAAGCAGTTTGTTTTGGCTTTATTAAAATCACCTGCAGATCCAGATATTATTTTTACTAAGTTAAACAATAATGATTTAATATTCATTTTTAATACTAAATAATAACAAGTTTATGAGAGAATTTTTACATATTTTACATTCACACTTTGCCAGGTGTCTTTTCCAGCATTCAAATGGAAGCGGCAGATCAGTTACCCTGCAAACTCATCCAGACAAGTCTTCTGACGTCAACAGTGGCCAATTATTTGCCACAACCAACTTGGCTTTGAGAGTAAACAGATGAGAAATAAAGTAATTAAATAATAAGAGTGATCAGCAATGTTCCATTCCCTGAAACTGAGGCTCTGGAAAAACATCACAGAAAAATCTGTTTCTACAGAAAACTGAACACTCATCTGAAAGCCCAAAACTGCCAGAATGGTTTGTTTCCTTGCACAGCAATCACAAATGATTTTTTGGATTCCCAGGATAACTTAGGAAAGTTTGGGTTAGTATTCAGACATGCGCATTACAATAAAAGAGGTTATAAACTGGCAACCCTGACACATACACACACACAGAGATGGATGTATGTACATTTGTGTATATCTTACAGCTCGTTGAACCAAAAGGCAGAGAGCTGAATCCTACACTCACATGTCACAGGTATAAACCCACCCTTTGACCACAGTTTCCATTAATAAAACTGCTCCCCGGTGCAGACGCCAGAGCGAGCAGAGTGCTCAGAGCTGTTCATAAATACACTGAATTAGAAAATGTCTCTGCACGAACAATGCGTCTGAGCAGGCCAGATTAGAGGATTAAGTTTCCCCACTGCAGCACTTTATATTGTGGTGACACAGAAATGTCAAGGATAACAGAAGTTGCTGCTAAAGCATTTGAAAAACTGAAATTAAAAACCATGACTTTAAAGCAAAAGAAAAGAAAAAACAGAAAGATTCACAAATCAAATTAAGCGAGACACTGAAGAAGCAAATAAATTCTGAGTGGAAATTATTCAACTGTATTGATAAAACTGATTAAAAGGTCAGGTCTCAGACCATTCTGTTTGACACACCAAAACCAGGGGATCCATTTCCTAACCTGCTGAAAGGTGCATTTAGGATAAATTTAATCAGTTTACCTTTCAGTAATGCAAAGCTTTCTGGAAGTATGCTTGCATCTATTAAAAGCTGCAGCATGTCTCTTTGTGAGAAATCGAGTTATTCACCTTGCTTTCAAAGGATTGGAGGTGGGGTGAGGGGTGTTCCTCAAGAGAAGATGCTCATGAAAAACAAACTAAATTGTCCAAACACAGAAACCTTTTCTTTTAAAACCTTATCTGATTTCTTAAAATTACTTTCCTGTTTGCTTTCATCGCCTTTCCTGTAAAAATAGAATTTGTTCCATCTTGCAGCTATATTTATTAATAACTAAGTATAAAATAAATTGCACATTAAATAACCACATTGGAAGTAAAGAAGCCTCCACTTTTCCCAGCATCACTTACGTAATGGAAAGCAAATCTTGCGTGGATTATTCTTGTTGGTTATTGCACCTGTGGATTATTCTTTTTGGTTATTGCACCTGTGGGGCTGGGGAAACACTTGTGACCTTAAGGACACTACAGATACTCCTCATCAAACCCAGAGAAAAGGTAAATTTGCTGCTGACATGGAAAAGTGGATGAAAAATTGCAGTTAATGGAGTCGGTCCCCTCTGAATCGGTCCCTTTGCACTCGCAAATGTTTTTCTGTCAGGTAAAAGAATGAACTTTAGTCCACAATAAATCATGAGATGCCTGTTACCTCCTTGAGGGTCAAGCGCTTCTCTTCTCTTTGTATGGGCAAGTTGGGAAGAGGATTTAATTTCAAATGCATCTCTGCACCCCCAGCACAGGGGCTCAGTGCTCGTCTTACCACCCAAAGTTATCAGTGCCCTCTCTCACCCCTCCAAAATTCAGAGCCCAGCTCCAAAACCGAGCTTTTGCCACCAATATTTCAGGTTACCTTGGGGAATTACATCCCTCAAGAAAATAAAATATAAATACAGCCTTTACAAGCTTCTGCAATGAAGTCAAATGATAAAAATACTTGCTTGCCATCCTTTTCAGGAACATAAATAAGCAGCTGTTTCCAGTTCTCCTTTGACACTGGCAGTGCCTGGAACCCACCAGCTGTAATTCTGCCAGACCTCTGAACTGTGCCATCCTCTGGCTTGCTGAGTCAGCACCTGCTGGTAAAAGAGAACAAAGAACTGTGTGTGAAGAATTGTGTGTCAAGAATTCTGTGTAAAGAATTGCGTGTATAGAATTACACAAGAGCTTTTTTTTTTCTTCAAAGTCTGAATAGAAGAAGGGGGAGTGAAAGGGCAGCTGTGAATTTTGGGTTCACGTGTGGGTTTCTTTAATTTTGTTTATGTTTGATTTAGTTTTGTTTGCTTGCTTTTTAGGAGACTGTTGTTGGGGATTTTTCCACATAATAAAAAAATTAGTATTTTTCCCTTGAATGGATGTCTCTGGGCTCCCTGATCTTTTTGTTTATTCATCTTTGATTAAAGAGTATGCGCAGCATCAGATAAGAAAGGGGAGAGGGGAACTGAAAAAAATTGAAACTTTTCCAAGAAAATCCAATAAACAGGCATTTAGAATGCAGACATTCCTGAGCCACCTTGTTGAGCACCACTAAATTCACCTTTATGCTGCAAATCCACCATACCAAACCAGCTGAGATGAGCCAGCAAACTGAACCACAACGGAGCTGCTGTCATACCCAAGCCTCTGAACCTTGGCCTAGTGACTATTATTTATATTTTCAATCTTTCTAATCTTTTAATCTTTGTATATATTTCATCAAACTTACTTGATGCAATATATACAAATGCACTATCAAATACTGGTGCCTTTTAAATTTCAAAGCACTTATTTTCCTGCGGTGTTTTCCACATAATCTAGCCTCAAATAAAGACATCAGTAATTTTGACTTGATTACACCACAATTATTTAAATATCTTTAATTTCATACACTGGACTAATTGCCGTGTCTGTTGTTATCATTAAAAGAGACTGTTACAGATAATGCATCTCATGTATTCCTCCTAATCGGGAAATGCAATTCTTGAACAATAAGAGTTGTGACAACAACAGCAATTCTGTTTAAAGGCCACTCTGGCAATACAGCTGGAAAAATTTCAGTTTTTACCGCAAACAAACTCCAGTGAGGCGCCACAATTAGCAGCAGAGCCGAAGGACAAGCTGCTGACAGTTAACTTGGCCCTTTTGCCAAATTTCCTTTTCTTCACACCAATCCAATAGATAGCACTGGGATGCCGCCAGGGAGCTCCAAATGCCTATTATTTATAAAAGCCTACAATGTGCAGGTTATACCCCAAGTAAATTCGGTGTGGTTGTCTGAAGGCTCTCCAGGTCCAGACCCCCCAAAAAATCACAAGCAGAGGGGCAGGAGCTCTTCCGTCGACCTGCTGGCAATGCTCCTCTGCCTAATTCAAGGCAATCCCCTCCTCTATTAAAAGGTGTGCTTGCCCCAAGTGACCTTTTACTGTTGGCACATCCTTGCTGGATATGGAAAGAAGAGAAAATTAGGCAGAAAAAGTGCCTTAGGACAAATGGAGGCAGGAGCTGTTTCTTCACAGATCTCCCCCAAAATGGCAAAGAGAACCGAGAAAGAAAATGTCAGACAAAAAAGCGTCCGTGGAAAATATGAGGCAATTGTGACAAAGGTTTAAAAATGGAGACTAAGACAATACAAGAAATTGCAGAAAAGAAGGAAATAAGAGGAGGGGAATGTTAACTGTGAGAGAAGGAACCACTGAGGGGAGGAAAACCAAACAATAGTCAGACATAAGAGTGCAGATGCATGAATTTCATATTTGCCAAACACCAACACAGTTCTGAGGAAGAAGTTCAGGTGCTATGTACCAGAAAAAAAGAGGATGGAAATACCAGCTGAAATTACAAACACTGTGAATACAGAGTGGCATTAAGACTGAAAGCTCTTCAGCTCTTACTGTGTGCTTTTGCAGAAGTCAGGAGGATTTTTAGCATAACTCTTTTCTCCAAGTGCTACTTCAGCACAAATAATTAATAACAATAACAGTCAAAATAATTCATAAGACTAATGACTTTACAAATGATCTTGTGCAGTTCTCAAGGGTAAGCGCTCCTTTCCCTCAACTCACTCCCCAAAATTCACCAGTGAATGTAGCTGCTTCCCTTGACAGCCCATCTTATCTCTCTCTTTTCCTTATTTCAGCTTGAATTATGGACCAATTAATATACTTTCTACCTTATAAGTGGAGCCACAGTCAGCTCTGTGCTGAAGCTGTGCATGTTGCATTGAATTTGTAATGAACACCCTTCTGCTGGCACTCAGCACTGCTTTTTCAAAGCCAAGCATTTTGGATAGATAAATAACAAATGCTGGATTTGTCAGATCTCTGGAACATTGGCATTTTACCACGGATATTGCAGCGTCTGATTACCACACCGCAGTGTTGATATCTGCTTTTAAATGTATCCTCTCAAGAAAATGAGTTTCCCTGCAATCTCATCTGATCATTAACTTACACTTACAAGTATGGACCAGCTCCAGCACAGCCCACTCACCCTTCCTTCGTGCTGATGTTCTTCTTCTCCAGCACGCACGTTGGGCTGATTTTTCAGCAGGAGCAAAACCACAGAGAATGAGAGCCCTGGGAGTGTTTTCAGGGCTGGCTGCAGACTCGAGCTGTGCCCTGAGCCGTGGGGATGCAAATCCCCTCCAGCCTGGAAGGGTGGATCCATGGCTTTTCAACAGCTCCCCCTCCACCAGAGCCACCAGCAGTGTGCCAAGGCCACCCAGCAGCGCCACTTTTCTGGCAGCCAGGCGTCAGTGGAACAAGGAAACCATCCCATACATCTGCTATCCGCAGCGCCTGTCCGTGTTTTACCTATCCCTTGCTGGGAGAAAAGGGGAAAATTGGATAATTTTATTTGGAAGCCTCATGTTATCCTGCTGCAAGCTCCTTTTAGATTCTTGCTATCTTGACTTCTGGGTGACAACACTCTTCGGGTGCAATTTCTCAATAGAAAATTAAAAACCAAACCACCAAACACCAGAGCATATCATCACCTTTTCTTGGACCCCTTCTGAAACAAAGTAGGCCAGCAAGGATTTCTCTTTCTTTACAGTAATCGTGACCCTACCGTGCATGGGAATGAGTGTCTTTCCAAAACTCAGAGAGCACTGCTCTATTTCATTAGCACCATTTTCATTTCTGTAGAAGAAATTATTGCCATTGAAATAGAATCCATGCAGATTAAAGGGCAAGCAGGCTGATCTTCTCCACAATCTTTCCTCACAGTCCTCACCACCCTCCTCTCTTGTCCCCTAGTGACTAAGATGTGACATTCAAGGGAAAAGTGGAAACACCTCCACCTCCGCTGTTCTGGGGCCACAACCAAGTGGGTTTTGGAACTTAATGCACACGCTTTAAGTCACAGATTCCTTATTTCCAAATAAAACCACTCCGCTATCTCTAACTGAATGCATTTTTGTGCTAGCAGCAGCAACACTATTAACTTTTCCTTGTGTGCAAACTGATCCTGTCTCAGCGTATTTGAACGAGCAAGGCTCCCCCTGCAACCGCAGTTTTGCTACAAATCTAATAAATAATAATTCAAGTTGAAATTACATTTGCTCTTTATGCTGTCATGTCACATCAAATTCATATGGAATGATTTGTCTGCTCTCAAATGAAAGGACCCACTCGTCAAGCTGCTCTCCAGTTTTTCCCTTCTGTGCTTCTGAGTAGTATTCCCTAATACTGATGGGAGAGCTAAAAATGGGGTTCGGGGGAAGCGTGTTGCCTAGGAGGCAAAATATCTCCAATTTTCATAAAAAACAAGTGAAAACAACAAATCTGCACCAACTTTCCTTAAATAACAGCAGGGTACCAAGGCAGGCAGCAGTGCTCAGAGACAGCTGGGCCGCGTTGAAGAGGGAGAGGAGAGACAAGCACCAAAATCAGCATCCTTGAGCAGCGATACACCTCATTTTGCACTCTGTAAACACCTCCAAACAGGTCCCACAATGCAGGACATCGTTTTAGACCATCCTACGATGGAAAAATATTTCCCTACCAGCAGCAACACAAGCTGGTAGCACTTTTTCACCTGTCAGGTAAGTGCAGCTAAGCCAGGCTGACACTTCAAGGGGGACATTTCAGCGACAGGGAGGAATGCATCTGCTCAAGGAATGTTCCCAGAGCTGGATCTGCTTCCTCAATCCCAAAACCACCATCTGAAGCAAACCTCTGGAGCAGGATTGATGTGACACCAGGTCCCTGCTGTCCCTGAGTGCCTCCCCATGCGTGTGACAGGCAGTGAGCAGCCCCTGCCTGCTCCTCAGGGGCTCGGCCATTAACAATTCATTTGATCATGCAATATTAACTGTGATAACAAAAGCAACCCCAGCAGCTGCAGCGTGAGCAACAGCAAAACCTGCAACACTTGGAAAACAATTCGAAGGAGCTGGTTTTTCCAGAAAAGGGCAAGTTGGCTATCCAGGGGTGAAAGCAGGGACAGGGAAGCAGAAAGGCTGGACCCAGAAAAGCTGCCTCCCCACATCAGGTCCAGGCTGAGAATTTGCAGCTGGTTTGACTTCCCTGGCAGGGCTCAAAAACATGTGAAGGTAGCACCTGGGGACATGGTTTAGCAGTGGCGTGAGCAGTGCTAGGTTAAGAGTTGGATTCAATGATCTCAGAGGGCTTTTCCAGCCTTGCTGTTTCTGTGTCACTCTATTCCGTGACCCTTAAGCAAAAACCACAAGGGAGAGACTGAATGTGCATAAAGGCTCCACTTACCCCACAGGTTTCTATTGCAACTCCATTAAGATTTTCCTTTCTGCCTTTGGCAAAGGTTTTGATAAACTATCGATCAGGCAGGATGATTTTGGTGTTTATCCCTTCAGGGATAAGTTCTGTATGAACTCAGAAAGAAGTGTCCTCCAAACCAACAGGCGAGATCAGCACCTCAGTTAACAGCAGACACAGATTTTGGGGGGTTATTTCTACATATAGGGCCACTGCGGGTACAGAAGTGCCTTTTTCCAAAATGCAGATGTCGAATTCCCTTGGCCCACTGCAAAACTCTGCAGGCATTCTCACCTTGTTTCACATCCTGAAATCCTGGAAATGACCCATGCAGGCCAAGCTGAACAGAAGTGGTCTGGATTGCAGATAAGGGAGGTGAAAGGCATGTTTGAGAAGAAAAAGTTTTAACTGGTTGGCTAAATTACGCGACTTAAACACTTGTCTCCAAAAATTCTATGCTTAATCCTGTTGATATTTGCGCGGTGATAGCTGCGTTTTGAGATTTAATCTGTCTGAAATAAAGTGAATAAACTGGGTGATAAATCTTTAAAAATCAAGCTGCAGCTCCTATCTCGCTGATTTTATCTTTCCTTCGGGACTCAATGCTGTTTTGATTGGATACTTGCCCTCTTCTCCTTATCCCATATTATACTAAACTCGTTATGGTGATTCCTATAACCTATGCAGTCCTAACTGTTAAAAATCTCCTGAATGAATCCTTTCTGCTTTGTTTCTCTATCAGCATCAGCACATGCAGGAGAGGGAAGTCGCAAGCAGGACCCAGCCCTTTGCCCATCCTATCCCTGTTCCAGTTTCCTGGGAAAGAAGAAGAAGGGAGGGACACTTCAAGAATACCATGGATAGTTCCGTTGGAATAAATCAGGTGTATAAAAAAAAAAAATACAGAGTTTCAGAAAGGGAAATCTTGGAATACTTCCCCTGAAAATGTTAGTTCAGATTTATTTAAATAAAAGAGGCAGAAGGGATCCTACTGAGTCCTGCAGCACTGCTGCTTAGCCAAAGCATTCAAAATTCAAATCAGACCATTAAAAGCAAAAAAGATAAAGAATAATGCACAGCGATGACTTTTGTTCACTGCTGCAGCATTGCACTACAGGTTTAAAATATAAATCTGGTATTCTGTTATCTCTTAAGTTACTTCTTTTTGATAGTGGATATGCTTCCCTAACCATAACTGGGATGTGGCAGGAAGCAGAGCTTGAGTGACAGTGACAGCTTACAGCTATAAACATAAGATGTTGTGTATACAGCCAGTGCATGCATTTTATCAGGAAATAGTGGGCTGTACACATCTCTCTCTCTCCTATCCTCAGCAGATACATCAGCTGTGCTCTTCCCAAACAGGAAAATCAAACAGGTAATTAATCTGTTTAATACAGTAACGCCCGAAGCTTTAATATGTGAGATTAAAAGACTTGATTTTGGAGTATTAGGAGAACATCTAAAAAGCAGCATAACTCTGCAAGGTTCTGACTTGGTTTTACTCTTCCTGACTAATCAATCTCTGCAGCCACTGCCCCACGTTTGCTGCACTGTGGGGAAAACAGCAAGTGCCTTTTGTCCTGGTCAAAGTGTGGGCAGGGGAGTCCATAAACATCCAGAGGGCTCAGAAAGAGAAATGCCTGCTGCACTCTTGCTGAATGAGTGGGGGAAAATGTGTGCACTGAATGCCAAGTGTGCCATCACCTTTTTATTCCTTATTAACTCACACACGACCAGAGGAAGGTGAGTTTTTTGAGTGTTTTCCTAGTTTTGTAAAAATTCCAGCATCATGGCCTAACACCTCTCGACCACAGCTGTGGAAAAGCTCATCCTGAAAATAAGGATAAGCAGAACCTCAACATATCTGTTAAAAAAGTCATTCCTGTAGCCCTCTGCCTCTCACCAAAGATGACTAGTTTAAACAAAGCCTTGTGCCGAAGCAACTACAGAGTTTCCAGTTCAGACCAGTTCTGTGCCCGAACGCTCAAAATGCAAGCAGGACAAGAAAAAAAAGAGGTCCTAAAGGTGCTGCACACGTAAATTAGTCATAAGTCCAAAAAAACTCAGCTGGAGAGGACTAATTTTTCCTTCACCTTCATATATTTTATTAATCAGAGTGAGTTTAGCAGGGGAGCACTTTCAGAAAGCACATCAGTCAGCAGATCTGACAGTGCCTCTCAGCGAAAGCCCAGCTGATGCTGTGTTATGCAAACTAAGGAGCTCTCCCGCCCAAAAGGGGTCACGGAATTAAAGGCTGAAGGACAGCCCAAAACCCAGGGACATCACACATTCTGGGATGTGGCAGTGTCCCACTCTGCTCTCTCACCGCGTCTGCGCCACAGCGAGACTCTGCAGGTCAGACACATCACACTGCGAGACTGCAACTCAACCTAAGCTTAAAAATATCAACAAAATAAGTGCTGTATTCCCTCCTCCAACAACTAGGCTCACTTCTTCTTCCATGCTTCCAACCCCACAACAGCCTGGAAAAAGCTAAAAAGCTCAAAAAAAAGTTCACTCGGGATGTGAACTTGGATTCCGGTGCTCACATTTGCTGAAATAAACTCTAAGTGGCCCTTGGGTGATTTACCACCAAAATCCAGCAGCAGGCACAGGAATGTGGGTAGGTCGGAAGTAAATTGAATTTGATTGCATTTCCCTGCCTTTCCCAGAAGCATTTCGCTCACATTAACGCTGCGCTCAGGATCCCCCAAAAGGGAGAGTTAGAAACACAATTTTAAGAGATTTTAAATATTTATAGACTGCGGTTTCACAATTACAATAAAACCTATTGCGCTTTTGGGGCATCTCCATTGTTCAGGTCCTCAAGTTCTACGAGGACCTTTCCATTATTAACAGGAGGTTGGCAAGTAATTTAATGGTTTTTTTAAACACAATGAGCAAATTGTTGAAGCAAGCCCTGGAAGGAAATTGGGTGTGCTCTTCTAGATACAATTTGAATCTTGTCTCCAAAGACGACATGATTTGCTCCTTACTCATTGCTTCTGGCTCTGAGGCTGACTTTGTGTAGCTTGCTCAGAAATGGAGTAAAAGAGAACACAGAAGCGGCATCTGCTGCAAAGGATTCAGGTCTCTGCAGGGCTGTACAACTTCTCTCCATTCCCCAGCATGCATTTTTCAACACCGCAGCCTCCCAGAAGCTTTGACAAATTGGTGGGGACATTTTAAGGGAAGCAGGGAAGGAAAGCTAATCCCTGTCACCTTTTCACTGCTCTCTTTGTCAGGCTTTTTGTGTCTGTGATTTCTGCTAATTGGGACCCCAACATATATATATATATATATATATATATATATATATATGTACACACACATACATACATATATATATATATATACACACACATTTGTAGGGATTATTTGTTTGATTCTTTGAGGTTTTTGCCTAAGAGTTGTAAAGGGGATGTGCTCAGCTGTTCTCATACCCAGGAGTGCTCTCTCAGCCTGCAGCAGTCCAGCCTGAAATCTCCAGCACCAAACGAACCTTTTGATTTTGGATGAGACAGGCAGCACCGAGAAAAAACACACAGACTGTTTATCCCTACCTGTGCAAAAAGCAGCTCCTAATTCATTGTAATTAATCACTATTAAGTGGGAATGCAGAGATGTCTGGCACTGATTATTAACATCAGGAAATGAATGCTCTCATAGCCAGGGGTGACAATGACTGGATTGTCACCTCTGCATGAACAGGGATCAAGCAAAGTCATGGATTCTCTAAAAAATAAGTTCTGTTTTCAGAAGTGTTTATAGGGATAGCAAAGGTATTTCAGCAAAGTGTATCAAATCCGGCTGCTTTCTTCAGCAAAATTATAAATTACCTGTGCTATTATTTTTAAAATTCCATTTCTTAAAATGTTCACTTCTGATCAGAGCATATAAAATTACTTGACTTAATTTAAACCCAAAGGAAACCTCAAGATCTCAGCGTTCCTGTGGCCAAAACCAACACCATGGCACCATCTTCTGGGCACTTTGTAAAGCAAGTTCTGGAAAAGTCAACTCTGCCCACAGGTACACCCTGCCTGTTCCATCTCTGAGCTCAGGCAGAAGCACTGTGTCAAAATAGGTTTTGAAATCTGAAATTCTTCAAAATCAGATGTTTCGAAAATTAATTTTTTTAAGTTCAACAGCAGGTTTAGGAGCATTTAAACAAATTTTTAGTACAATTGTGTCACCACAAAAAAATCCTAAAAAATAATTTTTAAAAAAGCAATCCTCAAACCCTGCAAGTAATGTGAATTCCCACAGGATCCTCAGGGTGACTCCCAAATGGGATACATGGATATACATCCTGCTTCCAAGAATAAAACCACTACCGTCATGGAGGTGGGGGTTTTTGTTTTAGCAGAGAAAAATTCATGTGATTTCTAGCCCATATTTTGACGTTGATTTTAACCATAAAACCATACATAGCTCAAAACTCCACATCCTGATGCAGTGACACACTGCATCTATCTATCCAAAATGCCCAAAAGTCTTATTTTTATAAGGCCAGAGGAAGAACGGGGAGAGGAGTGTGATACTTTTACACTTGAATTTATCTGGCTCTTCCATTTGGGTTAGCAGCTCCTTTCAGACACAACTTTCCAGCTGACAGAAGGAGCAACTGCACTTTGAATTCCATAAAAACCTGTCTGTTACCCTCTTGTTCATCTTGTGGCTTTGCAAACAAATGATTGAACATTTCAGGAGCATCTCTCACCATTTTCCAGTGACAGCAGTACCTGAAAACTGCATTTCATTTGTTCTTGGTGACTACAGCTCTGAATGGGCAGAAAAGCCTCCTGCCTGGCAATTCCAGGCTATTGTAGCAGATGTCACCGAAAATAATCTCCTACAGCCCTGCATTCACCTGCAGTTCTGCTGACACCATTGCCCCGAATTCCTCCTCCTTGTTAGAGATTAAAATGGCTGAAGTCAAACGTGAAATAACACACTATAGCGAAAATCTGTTTGGGGATTCAAAACCCAGGGACAACTGGACCCTGCGGTAGCTCTCCTGCCCTACTGACACTTTGAAATCCTTTCCTCCCTCCGGTCTCGGCAGTAAAACCAGCTTTAGAACATTTCTGTGTTTTTATTGTGATTGACTGATTTCTGCTGAGTGTCTTTGCCCTCTCCTCCCCTCCTCCTTCAAGAGAAAGAGAGTTAAGACAAGAAACGTCCAGGAGAAAACTGAAATCCTAGCTCACCCTGCCTCGTGCAGGCAAGGCAGGTATGGAAACCATCCCGAAAATTCAAGTCTCCACAATCTTTCAAATGCCTCCTTGAGAAACTCTCCAGCGATCGAATTGCTCCTGGACCTGCTGGAGCTTATTAAGAAACACCTCTGTAAGCAGAAACAAAACCTCTGCGCCGACTGCTTTATCTCAGTGGAGGATTTGTGGGGTTTGGATCCTAATTGGCTTCTCCATAATTTAGTCCTGGCACTGGCAGGATGTGTGGAGAGGTCTCCAGAGGCTGAGACCCTACTGCTGCTGCAAGCACAAAACAGCTGCCAGGGCTTACAGGAGTGAGAAATCCCTCAGAAAGGATTTTAAAAAAAAATTGTACAGCAGTGAGTCAGCAGTCACTTAGTGCAGGACCTCCAGGAAATAAACCAGATAGAAATAGGAATTATTTCCATCTCAAGCCCCTTCTATCCTGCCACCCCTTAGGTGTAGATCAGAATGCACAGGTTCAGATTGAACACCAACATGATCCAGGCTGTAATCATAGCCAGAAAGAGTAAAATACCAAGTGGTTTTGGCTGCTCTGAGCTGACAAAGCATTGGTTTGGGTTTATTAATTACACATTCAGCTGGGAGGCTGGAGAACCGTGCTCCCCACTCCTGCCACTGACCTCCCGCTCTAAAACAAAACTATTCAGTGTTGTAAGCCTCATATCTCATTAGAGGAGACATGGCCATGGACATGGGTGTAAAAAGCCCCCTTGACTCTCAGCATGTAGCGCTGCTGCTGGGAGACAAATTCAGAGTTAAGGATAATGGGGAAATACACAGAATTACAGCTCCACTGCATCTAAGTGCATCCCTAAGTGCCCAGGAGAGACGCAGGCACCAAACACTGCCCAGCCTGCCAGGAAAAAAAAAATAAAAATCCTCATTTTCTCTCACATTTGATCTGGCTGCTTGCCAGGAGTTTGGAAGCAATTTCCACATGGATTTTCAGACTTCCCAGACTTCTTATAGTCATATATAGGCATATAAAATCTCAGTGCACTCGGTAAGGTGTTTGGAGTGTGATCAGCACAGGCTTGGAGGGCAGCCAGCTCCCAGGGGCTGCAATACATGCAAAGCAAGCCCATTTAAATGCAGACTTCATTCTTCATCTGCTCGAGGTGGGGCTGCATTTAGCTGCATTTCTCTACTGGACTTCAATATACACATAATATGCACAAATATGTATTGTGCTTGCATTCAACAGGCACGGTTTTAACACAAAACTGGAATACCAGATATGGAATACCACACGGAATTGGTATTCTCAGCACCAAAAAAAAAAATATATATATATATATGTGTGTGTGTGTGTGTGTGTGTATATACTGTTCATGAACCGAATTCTTCCAAAGAAAAGAAATTATGCTCAAAGGCATGCAAAGACCATTGAAATAATGAAAGAAATCTCAAAGTGGTTTCAAAAGGAGACACACCAAGTGCTGGGTCCCTGTGAGCGAGCCCAGGTTTGGACCCTGTTTCATCACCAGGGCACGTGTGCATTGCCACGCTCTTGGCAGACTGAGCTTCCTTGAGTAGCACAGATGAAATTCTCAAGTCTCACCACCGATGAAATTCTCAAGTCTCACCCTCTTTTGCTTCCCTGTTATACTTTAGAGTATGTTATATCGACACTATAATAACATTATACTATTCTCTGTAACATGCATAAAATTCTTTGACAAAGTTTTTTCAATCCTCTGGTACAAAAGCAGAAAATTAACTCCTCTAAGAAGCTCTATTGCTCTGAAACTTTTTCAAGCTTAAAATATGTAGAATTTGGTCCTTTCACCTCTGAGAGCAAGGAGCTTAGGAACTCCATAACCAATTTATGGCTGGGATAAGAAGAGGGATGCAAACCCCAGCCTGAGGGAACAGCTCTGCGAGGTCACCCCCAACAAATGCATCCCAAAATGGAACAGAGGAGACAGAATCATGCATTTATTCATCTCAGAGATCGCTTTTCCCCACACTTTACCAAAGGGTAGCAACATCTCAAACTGCTACAGCTGATCCCTGTGTGGGCACGAGCCCTAAATCTTTCCCCTGGATCTCGAGGACTAGTCCAGTCCAATATCAGAATTAACCAGGACAGCTTAATTCACCCCTTCACATCTTTGCCCTCCACCCCATCCCCTCTGTACCTCTCATGCATTTTGGTAACTAAAAATTTACAGTTCAATACCTTCTTAGCAGTTGTTCTATTACCCGACATGAATCACATCTACTCGTTTTACTCGCAGGTTTCTTTGTAGAAGGGAGGAAATTTGGTCAAAGAATAACCTGTGTATGAATTTCTGCTCTTTGATATGCAGCTGAGTCCCTGAGGGCAATAGAGAAACAGCTGAGAAAGATATTCGACCACAAATCCATTATTTCATGGAGTTCTACACAGCCAACTCCTTTGCAGTTACAAAAATTTATATTTTATTTTAACTGGAAGGGTAACAAAATTCAGAGCAGCATCCTTAAAATACCATCGTGGGGATTTGTTCTCTGAATCAGGAAAGGGAGAGGAGGGAATTTAGAGTGAGCTACTCCTTTTGATCCAGGCAATAGACTGTGTTTCTTCTCCCTTAAACACACGGAAAGAAAAATAAATGGCCCCACTGCCCAGTAATTTTCCTCTTTTCTAAGGAACTCGGAGACTACTATGTCACTTTCAGACAAAAGAGCCTTTGGCTGCAGGCTTGCTCAGCACACAGAAAATCACTCTTATTTCTGGGACTCTGTTAAGAAGGCAGCCTGCCCCTGCTCATTTCTCTTCATTTCGCTGTTTCCAACCACACCAACAAGCAAACAATTAGCTCAATGGGCTACTCCTGATTAGTCTCTTTGGAAAGAGTGAAATGTGAGCTCTTCAGTCGGAGAGCACCAGATCCAAAACCTCCAATAAATACCGAAAGGGACAGGGGAATTTATTTCATCATCCCCAGCCCTCTCCTGAAGTCCTTGTCTAGCTCACCCCCAAAGGGCTGACAAACACAGAATTCTGGTGGCAAGGTCTTGCCTTCAGAAAAGTCTATTCCTAACTACAGTGAAGCTAAAGAGCAAAATGCCTTTTGGCCTGTGCCATCTGTGTCATCATGCCCACCTCCTCCCAGCGCTTTTTGTGCAAGCAAATAGGTTTTCAAAGCTTATCTTTTAATATATATATATGTTTTATATATATATTTTTTTTTATTTTTTTTTTTAAGACTCCATCATTGCTATTGGAAAAATTCCTCTTGATACTGGAAAAATCCACAGGTCCTGTGCTGCTTCAGGACTCTCCTCTCCTGTTTGACAGAGGCTGCAGGCTGATGGTTTTGCAGTGGTACCACAGGTTTGGGCAGTGCCATCCTCCCTCTGATGCTCTTTGGAAAACAAAGCACAGAGGCTTTATTCACTTTCTTTTAGTTCAAGGTTCTGCAGCAGCAGCCTACAGACACAGTAGTGAGGAGGATTTTCATGGGACAGCAAGAATGGAACACAGCATGCCACGGAGAAGAGGCACAGATCACACAGATATGGATCCCTGACCACCCCTATTTATGAAAAAATAAAAAGACCGAAAGACCTTCAGGCTGCCCGAAAAACAAGCAACACCCAAGTTCTTATTTATCCAATTTGCCTAGAGAAAAAAGCAAACTGTAACTGTTGGGGTCTGGGCTTGGTGGTTCATAGGAAGTTAGGGATTAAGTTATTCTGTGAAGAAGAAACTCTGACAAGCCAAAGATGTGCTTGGTGGCAAGCCATGGCAGATTCCACTGCAGGAACAGCAAGAGTATTTTAGACTCAGATTGATTAAGAGGCTTTCATAGCCTCTGTATTTGCAGAACAGAGCACAGGGTGAATTGCTTAATCTTCATCAAACAGCAGGTGAGCAGTGAATAAAAGACCAGATAACCTCAATTTTAAAGCTGATTGTTTTTCCTGGCCTTGTTATAAACTAGTTACTCCTAATGCAAGGGAAATAATGAAAATCATATGCTGTCAAGCTCTAACGAGAATGCCTTATAGTACTCATCTCTTTAAAACTTTAATAAAGTTTAATTAAAATCGCTTTTCTGCACCCATATTTCTGCAGAGCAAGCATCTGGATTTGCATTCACATGCATGAAATGGGAAAAAAGCTTTCGAAAGAACGGCTATGGGATCGCATTTATCACCACCCCACGTGAATTCTGAGTTTGCAGTAGGTGGAATTTGTTTTCTTCCAGATGAACTGGGCAGAAACTCTTGTTTTGAGAAACAAAGCTCTTGTTAACCCCTGGTGTTCCCTGACACAACACAGACCAAACTGGCTGGTTTTATGTGCTATATTCTCTGTTCTCGACCAATCATCCAAGAGAAAGTTAAAACAGAAGCACTGAGCAGCTCAGTGCTGTGGCTCACATTGTGACAGAATGAGAATTTCATTCTGCAGGCAACAGTCACACCAGCAAAACTTTTTACTCCTCTCTGTTTAGTATCTCGTCATTCCCAGCATCTATCACTGCAAGATTTTCATCCTCCCAAAAGCATCCTGAAGGTCACTATCACCACATTTCTGCAGTTCAAGTGTCCCACCTTGGCAAACACAGCAGCTAAACAGCAATCACAGTGCAGAGCAATCATCAGGCACATCCATAAGAACCCAGTTAAATCTTTAATTCTATCTCAAACAAAAGGAGGAAGGAGGATGTTGGGTCTAGGATTCACAACAAAAGCTGCAGGACTCCTTAGAAACACTCAGAAGGTGATACAGACACTGACTTCATGCAGGGGTGAGTTTTATCAGCACTTCTAAAGTCGCTCTGAATTTTACAGGATCAGATCCCAACCCAAAGTCCCAAAACAAACCTAAGGGACTTGTTCCCTCCTTTGGGAATAAATCCATTTGTTCACAGCCCCACAGAGAGGCTGTAGCTCCTGACTTTAGCAGGTATTTCTGGTTCCCACACTTCTCCCTTACAGCTTTGCTGACAAGTTTGTCCCATTTCCGCAAAGTACCTCAAAGAAAAACCATATTTATTAAAAGTGACCCTGATTTCATTCAAAGCTACAGATCTGCCTCGAGTGGCACAGATGAAATTCTCCAGCTTCATCCACTCAGCTTTCCTATCCCACTTGCAATATTTATCACACTATGCTATATTTATATAAACATATATTTATATAAATATAAATACAATACTATAATATATACAACTCAGTACAGCTGTTCTCACAGCTCTGACAACAGCCTCTGCTCCCTCAGCTGTATCACTCTCTAACCTGTGCATTCTTTAATGTGATTTTTCCTTTATTTCCTTTTTATGATTTATTTCTGTGTGCAATCTAGCCATTTTTACCCAAGCTGGCAGGAGAAGTGGAATAGGAAGTAAATTAGTTTTCAAAGCCACTAGGACACTCCAAAAATAGTAAGGAAGAAAGGGAGCAAAGTGCAGCCCTGTAAGATTTTGCTTCACTAGAAAGAAAGGAAAACAGTGGCTGCTCATAAAAACGCCAAGTGAATTGATGTTTCATTAAAGCAAAAAATTCCAGTGGCACAAAAGACTAATTTAGGTCTTAACACGCCACATAGTCAGTGTTTACTATTCCCATAGATAAAGGTAAAATACATTCATGGTCTGGCTGCCTCTGCATGTATTTATTACACCTAAGGCAGCTGCTCTGGGATGCTCAGTGCCCTTCAGGCAGCAGCTACAGCAAAAACAATTACCCTCTTTTAAAACAAAGTTACTTGGGAACCAAGAAGCATAATAAATAATAATCTTCATAACCTGCAGTCCTGACCTAAAGACAAGTAATATTGGAAATGAAAGACATTCACCTCTTGAATGTTTTCCTAACTCAGAGAGTTTGCTCATGAAGCATGGATTGTCAGTTTAGCTAAAATGCATTTTCGTGTTGTTTGAAATACCCTGGAAAGTGGAACGGCTGTTTCAGAAAAACCAAAAACCTTAAGAAAAAACAAAAAGGCATTGGATGGGATGAGAGTTCATGTTCTTATTCTGGGCTGCAGATGAGCATAAAAAAGTGCTGAAGGGCAGTATTTTAATATGCTCAAGACAACAGCTGCAGCATTCCTTGACCTGTTTCCAGGCTGCTCAGCACAGTCCATCCTTTATTCATCAAGCAGGTCACCCTTTCCTCCCGTTTCATAAAGGCTTACAGGGCAATTTATGGAGCTGCACGAGAGCTTTAGATCAGCAGTGGCTCCAGTGGTGTCTAGAAACTTCCAGGGCAGCAATTCCCTCACAGAGATCTTTTGAGCTCATGGATTTGTGTGTTTGCTTGGCAAACTGTTAAATCTGAACCATCAGGAATTACATCATTGGGCTTTGAAAAATAAAGTAGAGGGAAAAAAGAAAACCGAGTGACCCCTGTGGCACCAGGAAGCTATAGGACATGGTAGGATGTGTACACAGAATATTTCAAATCCTTTCCCCACACAGGTCATCGCACTCCCACTCTGATTTTCAGGCATTTTTTCTAAACAGGTCTGGGTCAGGACTAACTTTTCCACAGAAACAGGTTCACAAAATAGCAGCAATGAATATGAAAAGGGAAAGCATGAAATGGAAATTTGCAGTCATCTCTCACATCAGGAGCTCACCTCTCAGTTTTCTCAGCCTTACTTCCCCAGTAAAGGGACTTTTTCCCCCCGTCTACATATAAATTATACACGTATTATGCACGTAATTATGTGCATAAATTATAATGATTAAATAATTTTAATTGCTCTATCTTCTTCTATTAAGTATGCATGCTCTCTCTCTCCATGTAAGCAAAGTATTTCTCTGCTCTGGAATTAGCTACAAACAACTTGAAGCTGTATTGTCAGGTGAGAGAACGGTTAAGAGTGGGAGAAAACTTGAATAGTTTTGAGCCGGATAATTTTGAGCCTGCACACAGCAAACAGGTTTACAATTAAGTAGATGGATAAAAGTTTGTTCAAGGAATCCTTTAGGATGCTTAAACGTTTACCAAAGTTACCAAACTTCTTCCATTCACTTCCCCACACACAGTGTTTTAGCAAATGCTTTGCAATCTCAAATCCATCCTGGATTTCTGTAGTTATTTATAAATCTATTCAGGAAAAA